>CALNXJ010000063.1:1242500-1392500 GCA_942486045.1 Pocillopora meandrina
GGAGTCGCGCAGGCCCGCGAACACTTTTTAACCTTCGAAGGAACGGCAACAGATAGAATTTCCATTAAATTCCACGTTTATTCACGTTTATCTTGCTGCTACCGGACAGGATGCAAATGACTTTTTTTTCGTTTTACGACCATGATGCAACACAATCTGAGTGCGCACACCGCCAGATGTGCAATCAATCACGCCTATCAATTTATTAAATTTATTTGATTCATTTTGAACTGATCCTTGATCCAAGATCCGGTGATCCTCGATTCAGTTTTTCTAGGAAACCACTTTAGTCCGGTAATCTGCTTGCAAGATGAAATATCAAAGCGACCTTTCATTGACCAGCTAGTTAAGGTCAGCTAATACAGTAGGTTGCTGAACAAAGAGAATCAATATTAATGGCGAGTCTTGTTGTTATCCCAACCCGATGACTGCGATGATGCTGTGCTATTATACATTTCATTTTCGCTAGGAATGATCATAAACTTACCAGGACGCCACGACACTATGCCTTATGCTTCATGTCTGTTACCTCGATCCAATGGCGAGCAACAATAAGCGCTTGCAGCAAGCTTCGACGCGATTGTAGGGTGACCTTCAAGAATATTCTAGAAGTAGCTGTGTCATGCTAAGTCATCCATGAATCAATATATAAATGGACTCTGTTGTAATGGTGCGGAACGTTCTAGATCCTCAACCGTACCTATAAAAGCTGAGCTTATAACTAGATGTAGAGAGTAGTTTAGTTGCTGGTATAGCCCGTCAGATATCAATAAAGGTGTATGCTGCAGAATACAAGACGTCCACAGTTCAGCGATAAAGTGTGTCGCCTGTCAAACTGGATTTCGTCACAGTCGGCTGGCTTCTTGTATTTATTTTTCATCGCGTGGTAACAGGTTATTTATTTACGGCAAATCGAGCGCCAAATCTTACTTCCAAAGATGAGAAAAGGGAGAAGAAGATCGCTAGACAAGCTATCTAAACTCTTGCTGAAGGTTCTGGCACACCTGAGGCTTGATCCGCGCGTGTCTCCATGCCACTGATCTCTTGAGGGCGGGAACATAAGTCAGCGCAGGTGGGCAACCCTAAAAGCAAGAATGGTAGAACGGTAGAATGGTGGAATGGTAGAACGGTGGAACGGTGGAACGGTGGAACGGTGGAACGGTGAAACGGAGGAATGGCGGAATGGTGGATTGTAACTTTGATACGTTTCCTGGTCGTGTCTGCACTGATTTAATAAAACAACAATATACCATATGCTTGTAAATGTGTGCTTCTAAAAATATAACGACGTTCAGCCCCAGCTCCAAACTTAGTCTAGCGTGCGAGCAGACCCTCGTTACGAGCCCTTCAATACGAGAGGCTCTTTGTCCACGAATAAGATTTAGGCCTTGAGTAACACGAAGTGAAGAGAGGTTTGCAGGGGGTAATGCGCGTGGGAATTTCTTATGGCGTGAAAAGTCAAAAGAAAGTTAGCAAAAGGTAGCCGTCAAGAAGAATTTGAAGAATTTCTTCTCGAGCAGGTGTCCAAAACACCATCATCCTATTAAGAAGTTTACGGCTTAAATATCAGCGTAAGAAATGCAAATTACCCGAATAGGTGATATAGCCTTTTTTTTTCTCAGGAAGTTTATTTGTTCCGCTGGTATGGCTATGCTTTGCATAACACGATGACGGCTAAGTTGTCCAAAATTGACAGCGAGGAGATGAATTTTCACAGAATTACAATAGAAAGGTTATTTCAAACTTCTTTTGAGAGAATCGGTTGTTTGTTTAGAAATATCAAGCGATTCCAATACTTCAGTTATTTGAGTTGTCGACACTTTGGAAACATTTCTGAGCGAGCGATCTTAGTGGTATTCGTCCAATGAAAGAAACCCTTGTATTTCTTGGCGTGAGGTTTTCTGTGAGGATTCGATGAATATTTTTTTCGGGTTTGTTAATAGTGTGACTGTATAGACTTGTGAGCCGATTTTATTTTACATGAAACCCGTTGGTTCTTTTATTGCGGGTTCTGATATCACGATTTCTGCCGTACGCGCTTGTGAAGGAATTATGGACCTATCAAGATCGCTTGCCTGTCGCCTATGAAAGCTCCTCTCCTGAACGAACGAGGATTGTTTTCAGTTGTGCCTTTACGTCCCAAAAAATGTAAAACGCGGCGCTCCTCTTGTAGTGATTTATACAACAGTGATATATACAAAATGAACACAAACATAATTAAAATGCGCCAAGCAAACTCTCTCACCCTCAGATTATGTCATTCTTAGATACATTTCATTTTTCATCACTACAATTGCGAGCAAAACCTCAACAGTGCAATGTTATAACAATAGCATAGCTCAACATCTAAATATAATATTCTTGTCTAACCTTAGTACCAGCAGGTAAAAAGGGTCTGAATGGGGTTAATCTACCAGCGACAAAGAGCGAAAAATATGGCTGACCAGCGACAGAAAACAAAACAGATCATCAGTTAGCGACAAGTAAATACTAGCCGATAACCGATACGGTCCAACATTACCGATATTTGTTTTCAGAAAGAAGAGCATTCTAGCTTAGGAGGCAGCCACTCTAGAGTTAAGATTCAGTTAATGAGATTGAATTTCTTGTCTAAACACCACAACAGACAGGCTTGTTTTGGGCCAGAAATTTTGTTAAATGTATTTCTCAAACTCATAATAACGCATGAGGTGATTGTGTGGCCTCGTTTGGGTCACCTGGATGCCCCTTGATACCCGGTAAAGAACAGATCCAAACACGCGTGATTAGATATCCAAACACACGTGTTGGGATATCCAAACACGTGTGTTTGGAAATCAATTTCCAAAAGAATGCAGTACTTGAACAAATGTTTATTAACTGTCAATTTTCATTTCGTTTCATGATTGGTTAATCACCTCATGCATTATTATGAGTTTGAGAAATACATTTAACAAAATTTCTGGCCCAATGTCGATTCATCCCACAAACAATTCCATACAACGAACGAGGTGGATAGCGAACCAACTTTGTAAGCCAGAAGTTCAGGGCAAGGCTGTCCAGGTCTTCCGATCTTTCTTCAAGACTTTGCACGCGTTGAACATCATAATCTTTGAACACACTCCCCGGCTCAAGTAAAGGAAATTTTTTCTCGCGCGCAGCTTGCCATCAACAGCCCACCTATCTTTGTACTGAGTACTTTTAGGCTTTGAACATTCAAGCGGAGAAACTTCCTCTTTGCAACTTTTCGGCGGTCGAAATCGGGAAGACCTTTCCGTAGCTGCTTCTTCTATTCTCAAAATTGCAAAGGAGGACGCCAATGCAAAGTGTGACTGCTTTTAATTGAAAAGCCGAAGTTGTGGAAAAACACATCTTTCATGACACTGACTAACAACTATACACACGCGATAATGAAACATAAGAAAACAAAAACTGACTATTTACGTGGTCTTCCTGTTTTTGTGTTTATTGTTAACAAATTAGGCCCTTTTAAGAAGTCATTTCATAAACTCAAGCTTCGTGTTTCATCAGGATTTCCAAACAGTTTTCTCGTGTCTGGAGACCCTGATGAAACACTCTCCCTCACTTATGAAATAGTTCATATCCTACTTAAATAACACACTAGACTTTACATAACAAAGATATTGGACGAATACACTGAACAAACGGTCCAGTAATCAAGAATAAATTACAAACACGAATGAGTTTAAGATACAATCAAAACTGTCGATGATGTGGGTGGGAGGGAAACTAAAACTTTCTTAAAGCTAGAAATAAACTTGTTACTTGCTTGCTTGCTAGATTACTTATAACCATGAGGGGACGCAAATCGTCTGCACTGTAAGTACATATCAAGCTCTGTAGGTGATTTAATCCCATTTTAATCCCATCCGATCTCACAATTTACGAAAACTTCATTATTCTTGTGAAAAATGATAGCCGTCTTATTGAAACTTGATGACAAGTATAAGCCGGCAAAGAAAACAGTGCAAAAGCAATTATCTGTCACATCGATGTCAGCAGCAACAGGATTATGACACCTTACAGTCCCCATACATTTTCTTAGACTAACGACTCTCCGGTATACTTACAGTACAGACGATTTGCGTCCCCTCATGCATGCACAGATACTTAAGCGGTAATACTAAAGTAATTTTGCGATTAAAACGCGTTAGCGTGGTGAATAGTCATTGGCTCTACCCAAGTCTCATGACTTATATGCTGAACAAATTGCTCAATCTTACGGAAAAAGGAAAATACTTATTTGCACCCTGCCTGTACCCAGTCTAGGCCTCTCAGTTATTGATGTCTAGATTCATATTAATAGAGATTAATATTCACTCTTAAGCCTACTTTGTGGCTTTGTAACAGCGCGGGCTCATTTTCAGAACAGTGTCCAGTTACTTAGCGGTTAGAGATCATAAACTGGTATATTATCTCTTGCTAACGAACACCGTGATGATTCGATTAAACGCCGCCACGTTTACTGAATTTTTCGTGATTCGAGTGCAGCGTTTATTCAAAATCCAATTTATTATTTGCAAACAATACTTTGGTAACTGAGCATTGTAATTAAAAGAAAAAAGAAACAGAAACATGTTGCTTGTCTAAAAGTCATTTTTCATATTGTTCTCAATTTCACAATTTGCATGTTGATCAGTACTGCAGTACACAAAGTGATTAAAGTTCTAATGTCGGATATGCCTTCTCGACATCATAACTGGTAAAAAAGGATTTGAGTCTGGTTCACTCAAACTGCGATCGACGCAATGATCACTGTGTGATTTTTGAGTCTGATTCGTACAAACGCATTAGGATGCGGCGTTTATTCGAGGGCGGCGTTTAATCGAAGAAATACGGTATGAACAATTATTTGCACTTTTAATAACTAACTGAGATTTATTGACCTCTGATCAGGGTCAAAAAAAAAAAGAAAAAAAAAACCGACTACCGACAAAGTAATGAAAATCTAACCTCAGAAAGATTTGACGTGTAAACTTGAGTGTTTTTCAAGATCTGGGAGTAAATGGCTTAATCAAAATAACAAATAATTCTGCGTCAATAAAAAACTTGTAGTCAGTTTCCACAGTATGACCGCAAGTGGATAATTACAGCAGCATCAATTTATACATTATACAATACCAGTTGTTTAATAATAAATTTGGTGTTATTCTAGCTGGAAAATCACGATGGTGTTACTTTCATGTTTCAACCTTGTGAAGTGTTCCATGGATAGTTACAGAATTCGCCTCATATAAGCTAATATGGGAGGAACCTCCCACATCAATAAAGAGATAAAACTCCAACTAAGCCAATTTATAGTAATTTTTTCATTTGCCCAGGGAAAAATTTTGCACTTGGCATTCTCTTGAGTCTTGCCACTGCTAGCTTTCGTGTTCTTTGTTCCTATTGATTGGTCTTGAGCATGAGCAGCAGTGAAAAATAATTATCATGAATATTGTAAATACTGCTCTTATATTACTTTTCTTCAATAGACAGCAAAAGTCTCGAATTAAATGAAAACTAAAGACCATTCCTCTTGCTCAAACTAAAGCTGTTGAGATGTATCTTCTGTCGCCTGATTTATGCACGAACAACTTTCAGAAGTTGACTGAAAAATGCCTTCCCCTCTGTCCCCACCCTAGCAAACACTGAAAAAAGAGAAAACAAAACGAGTCCAATATTTAACCACTGACTCAAAGTCATTTAATCCGGCAAGCCAAATATTCTCACCCACGTGATCAATGTTATCTTTATTCATGTATCTGCTTGGTTTGTCAGGCCTTTCAAGGGAAAAGAAACTACAAGGAATTAATTACTCTTCTTTTGAAAATTCTGGTCGATTTATATGTCTACTGAGCGTATTCCACTGAACTTTCGATGTTGATGGTCGATAACATCTATCAAAATGGTAATGTTTTCCTTAGCACTGTCCGCGTCATGGATGGGTGGACGCGCGACGGCTTAGCGGCATTCTAACAATCCTTCCAGTGTTATTTTCATTACCGCGGTGTATGGAAGTTCACCATCTCTCTGGTCTCACCGGTTAATTTTAGAGGTCGTATGATCGCAACAGGTAAAACAAACGATTTACCTAAGCACTGAACCTGTTGCTGGCAATTTCAAAAGATAATGAAACGGACACGTATGGTTAGGCTGTACACACTGTCACTCTTCCATTGCTGGGTGTCAGTTGTGACTTCTGCGATCGTTAACACGACATTTGGTCCCATTAACGGATCTGTGGTATCGCTGCAAACGAACAAAACTGTTACAAAGTACTTAGGCATTCCATATGCCAGGGCAGAACGTTTTGAATATCCAGTGCCACTGGAGAGATGGAACACTCTCCTTCAAGCGAACAAGATCGACAAGATTTGTCCACAACTAAATCTTCCGCTGCATAAACAACGTCTTGTCGATGAGAATTGTCTTTTACTCAATGTATATGTCCCTGCTAACGTATCACAACATTCTTCTCTCCCTGTGATGTTTTGGATCCACGGAGGTGCCTTCTCTTTGGGTGATACACTCGCTTACGACGGCAGCGTTTTGGCAACTGAAGGTAACGTGATCGTTGTCACGGTCGGCTATCGTTTGGGTGTTTTGGGATTTTTGAGTGCAAACGACGACAATCTAAAAGGCAACTACGGTCTAATGGACCAGCTAGAGGCCTTAAAGTGGGTTAACCAAAATATTGCAAGGTAGGAATGTGATATTTGTTATTTATTTTTTTCCTCATATCGGTATGTATAGTATTATGCAAATTGTTTACCGTTTGGTGCGCCAAAACCCTATTTATCCCTGTGATCAAAAAACTATGGATTGTTGGCAAGGCGTGGGGACTTTGGACTTAAATCACAGCGAAACTTTAATAATCGTAATTCTGATGCTATGCAGGGATAATTTCCAAGTTACGACATTTTGGGAATCAAACAAATTAATCATATTTCTTAATTTGAAGAGTAACTGAAGCGGATTAAGTACTTTCGTGACCTACCATGTGACGAGTGTTATGATTGCGGCTTGAGGGCAGTCTTTAATTGTCTCCAGGTGTCCATCGGAGATGTATACTTTCGGCATTTACGGCTCTTCGTAGTTCGGACATAAAAGTAACTGCGCCTTAGAAGAACGGATTGAACGGCTTCTAAGACTTAAATGAAAAAAAATTATTTTGATATGATTACTAACAAGAACCAACAGAATATAAAATGTTTACGCGCTATAGCTATATCACATTCAAAACAACAAAGTACTTCCTAAAACCGTAGAGTACCTGGTAAGGGAGAAAGGATTTGTTACTTGCAGGTAGGGGCTGAGCAAGGAGGTTGTAATAGGTAACCACCACCTCTAAGGTTCACTACTTTGCGGGAGAAGGAGGGGGGGGGGTATTATTGTTAAAACTGTGCGATTCAAACTGACTACAGGAAAGCAAAAAGTCAGCTTCTGTGAACGTTCGTCCACGAACATATGAGGTGGTGAATCATACCTCAATAAACTAATCAGACTAAAATCTGAGCATGAATATGTTTGATCAATCAGGTTTGGAGGAGATCCAAACAAAGTTACATTATTTGGTGGTTCAGCTGGAGGAACATGTGTGTCGTTATTAATGTTATCGCCAATGGCTCATGGTCTGTATCAGAACATCATCATGCAGAGTGGAAATCCCGCATCTCTTTCATCGGCGATGACCAAAAACGAGGCTTACCGAAGAGCAAGGTACTAGAACTGTCACAGTTAAAGGTTTGAGCCAATAAAAACACTTGAAACGGTAATAACCACTAAACGAAAGTTTTCGGCACCAGTGACTGACCTCACGACAACCCTAATGGAGGTTATTATTTTATTGTAATAAAATGACACGTTGGTCACCACCCTAAGGCGGTTATGAGTTTAGTTCTTTATTAGGAAATACTCAACTGCCTCACACCCCCCTCCCTCCGTCCTCTTTCCCCCCCTGCACTCTTAATTTCCCATGAGATGCTGGATTGTAACCCCATTCCTTCCCTTATGGTTGAAAACTCACGCCCACACCCCAGCAGAATGCCAAATTCATGAACAATGCCCATATATTCCACTTTTCTTCTAGGAGCTTCGCTAATGCCGTTGGCTGTGATGTGGATTCCCTAAAATTGTGTGCGAAGACGAAAAGTGTTCAGCAATTGATGGATGCCCAAATAAAAGTCTTTTCAACCCCAATTTTGTTACCCTTCGGACCGGTGGTGGATGGATTTTTCTTACCAGGTATTTGATGCTGGTGTTAAACTCAACTTTGAGTGTTCCCACAAACAAAACAACATCTAAAAAGTCTATACAATTCATGTCACAGGCGATATTTATAAGACGTAATAAGTTATGTTATCACTCATGTACAGATTTACCAGCCAAATTGCTTCAAGCCGGCAAGTTCAACAAGACTAATATCATTGCTGGAGTGGCCCAAGATGACGGCTCAATTTTTGTCACTGGTGCGCCTGGTGGGTATTCGGATCTCCTTAAACTTTCATACCATATTTTGATATAGCATTTAGTTTTTAGAATCACCTTCTTCCTGGCTGAACCAGTAATGAAGAAGGTTGAAAAAGGCATGTTTATTAGTAAGAACCTGTTCATGAAAGCTCAGTAATCAGGCTGGCCCTTTATCGAAGTGAATTTTGCCTCCGGTTCTAACTGGAGAGTTCATCCCGGGTATTCATATCTGAAACATCAACCCGCCTAACAAGATGATCAAAGCAGTCAGACTTCCGTTTTCCGGTATCCAGCTGGACTAGGATGTTTATGTGGGAAAATATTCTAGCTTCTTAATTTATTTATTCATTATTTATGACTTCATTTATTTATTTTATGGTATTTATTTTGATTTTCACCATTTTTTCTACATTAGAAAGAGTGTGAAGGTAAGAGTTCAGATATTGAGCTAGCCTGCCAATAAGAAGTAGTTTAGCCACTGTGCTCTGTCTTATAACTGTTTACCTACTTGTACTTTGACTATCGTAGGCCACATGCGACCTTTATTAGTCAATACTAAGCACACTTATCGCTTTAAAAAAAATCTTACATACAAAGAAATTAGACAAAAAAAACCGAGCACATAAGTATGGCTTAGGTGCAGTTTTTTCTCTTAACATGTTTTATTAATTTAAAGGTGTTCTGAAAGGTCTTGAAGTTACGAACGGAATGTCAAGAGCTCAATTTGAAGAAACGATACGCAACTGGACTTGGGTTCGTAATCAAAACTCTCAAATCTTGGATTTGCTAATCTACCAGTACACTGACTGGTCGAATGCTTCTGATCCTTATGTGATAAGACAGCAGTTCATTGACATTAACTCAGACGCAACATTTAAAGCTCCGCTATTAAAAGCAGTCAAGGCATTCTCAAAGAAACAGGCACCCACCTACTTTTATCAACTTGAAAAAGTACCAAAAACATTTCCCGCGATCCCGTTCCCGCTTCCTGCGTGGCTTGGAGTGTATCATCGCGCCGATGTCTTATACACATTTGGAGAGCCTCTTGTTATGACCGAGAATCTTACGTCTCCTGACGACATACAACTGAGTAAAGATATCATGACCTTTTGGACTAATTTTGCTAAAACAGGGTAAGTCAGAACAAGTCACTGGGTATTATAGAGATTGAAAAGCCTCATTTTAGGGATGACTTACTACCAGATGTTGAAAATTTTATTTTTAGAAACCATAGACCACGCAAGATTGGTATCCAGAATAGTTAATGATACAACTCACCGCAATACATTATTTGCGTTGCCTCCGACCAGTGATGCAAAGAGAATTTTGTTTTTATGGTTTTAGTCCAACAGCAACCATACAGGAAAAAAAAAAGCTTTCGATCGGTCTCCAAGTAACTAATCTCCAAGGAAAGGCTTCTGGCTTTTTTCTTTCTTATTTTGTGTTTTTCTTTTTTTCCGCTTGTTAGCTTGCGCTTATCTCATATGTGGCTGACCAAACCAATCTCAGAATATTTCAAAGGCTCTCAGTTTTGGAAAACATAAGTTTGTAATATTCTGTCACAATCAGGGAACTGAAAAACTAATACTCCTATCCCTGTTTGCTGTTTTTTTTCGTGAAGTGGTGTTTTATTCCGACTAAATTCCCTTCGTCTAAACAATTTTCTTTCTCACGAATGATACTGCTTAACACACCAGGAACCCTAATAAGCCAACGCCACTAGCAGAAGCTTGGCCCCAGTTTACAACAGACCAAGAAGAATATATGGGACTAGGTTCCACTTTGACACTTCGGTTCAAAATGCGTCCAGAGAAAATGGCGCTATGGAATGAGCTTCTACCAAGTCTTCAAGAAATTGCTAGGCCATCCACAGCTACTCACATTCCGACAATATCAGAAAAACATGAGGATGGGAAAGGTGTGTGAAAAACAATATTTTAAGTATTTTAAGAGGTTGTTCATTTTGAAAAGATGGAAGAGAAAGATATCATATGTATCTCAGTTCAACAAAGTCCCCAAAAAGGTAGAGTTTATAGATATTGAAACATGAATCCAGTTGATAAGAAGTCACACCAACTCGACAAAAAAATGTCAAGATAGATAAGCCGTTTTAGTCCTAATCTCACGCAAGTTCGGTTGATGTGAATTGATTTTTTACAACTGGAATTCTTTCCGCGCCCTGAAGGCAAGACGAAGAGAGACCCTGGGCACAAGGTTGGATAGATACCATGTGGCGGTGAGCATAACTGGCATACTAGCTCAGGATTGAGAGATCCGGACTCAACCCGAGGTGGTCATCGGGATGTGTTCGTTATCAATACACAAAACCTTCAGAGCATTTCCCTCCACCCAGGAGTGTACATTGTTACCGACGAATTGATGAGGAAAATTTTCTGGCTTGGGGTTACCAGCATTGGAAGAACGCTCCGTCCACCAGGAGTGGCGATGCCCTAAGTCGCTTTTGGATATGGCGCATAGCAGGAGAGGTTTCGAGAGATTCATGAGGCTCCTGCGAAAATTAACCTATTTGATCTTTGAATTCCAGATACACTGCTGCTTGTCCTGGCCACTCTAACTGGAGTATTTGGTGCTGTAGCTGTGATTTTGTTTGTTGTATTGGTGATCAACTGCAACAAGCGGAAAAGACGAGGACATGACTTTGAGGAACCATTAAATATGTAACTAACCTTCATAACTAGCTTAGAAACTTAATTTGCCATACTATTGCACCTAAAGCTTTCCTTTAACTCGCTTTCTTCAAATTTATATACTAAGGGTGATCCCGTGACCCACTCCAAGGGTAAGGTTAATTTTCTCTCTTAGACCCGGTACTGGGGATCCCAGAAGAATCAAGAAATAACCAGTCCTGAATTTTCTCACGTGGAAACCACTCGTAGAGTGTAGGGTTGTTCGTAGAAGAACTAAAAAAAAGAAAAAGAAGTTAGAGAAACAAGCAAACAGCATGTAACATTAATCCCGGGAAATTACACGAATCATCTTGAGTACAAAATAACTTTAGAAGGATACATTAAAAACAGACCATCTGAGCCAAACAAGGGTCGAAGCTAGCTGCTCTCATTGTTCTTTCATTGCTTTGCGAAAGTTCAAAGTGAGGCCTTTATTTACAAAGCTGCTGAGCATAACTTACTCTTCTCGAATTTTTTGGTTTTTTTTTTCCCGTCCTTTTTCCCTAAGGGGTCCTCTTCTAGCAAACAAAGTAAAACTTAGAAACGCCTTTTTCTTGAAATCCTGTTCCTTTAATGATCTATTTCCGCAGTATCTCTATTATTTCTTGAGAAATTTTTGAAATATGCCCCTAGAGAAACTAAGACGGGCAATTGAGACGAGGCTTTTTCAAGAAAAGTAAACACAGAAAAAGTCCTCCATTTCTCAAATATAGGGTGGCAACATTCGAACTTTCTCGAGAATGTCAATATCACTTATTTTAGATGTTGAAAGGCAAAACATAAAACATTTAAACTTTTTCTCCGAGCAAGCCAATTCGTCTGGTAAACGCTGCTGATCAAGGCACAGGGCACGTTCAAAATAACAACAGATAGCAATCAATTTGGGGCATTTTTATATATTTTTTATAAATTTTCTATTAAAGAAAATTTTATCATGAGCTCGTTTTCTCCACATCTATTTTGGAAAGAATGATATTTTCACATTGACCGCTGAAGAGAAATGTTGATTTTACTAATGGTCGTTTGTTGTCTTATTGGACTGATTGGGCCAATTCATTGCTCATCCCCTAATGCTATATAATCAACAAATTACCCTAGGATAAAGGTAAGAGTTTTAATTTTATTTTGTCATATAATGAAATAGAAAGAAGAGTAAAATTCGATGGAAAATCCCTTTTTTCACTCAACAAATCGATAGCTTTATTTTTCTGGTCACTGTCTTCATTGTTTTGCTACACAATGGTAGCGCTATGTTTCATTAGGTTCTAAGTGTTAAGATCATATTCCGACCTTTGCTTGTTCTACCTGCCAATAACCCCGAGAGAATTCCCGGCTCCCTTTGAATTATTAAAAAGACCGCGTGTAGCTGCTTGCTGTTTCACTTTGTGACGTCAGAGCAGGTAATACGTCTTTGAAAACATCGCTTCAAATCAAAATTTCTTTACAGTCAACTCCGACAAGAAAAGGAATAGAAAGAAAAAAAAAAAAGATCGTACTGTTAATTTTTGCTTATTTCTCCTTTCCAACAATGGTGCTGTACAATTTCTGGATCATGGATTTTTCGGTAAGCGCATTGATTTTTTTCAGCGCGATATACGGCGAAAAGATGCGACGAAATGGACAATGGACGAGCGCCCCAAAGAACGAACTAAAAGATAATCGTGAGAACTCCGCATCTCTTGAACACGAAGGTAAAGGAGCGGAGTTAAGGCTACCACAGTATTTGCTTTTTACTTTTACGTATTTCGCAGCCATGGGTTTAACTGTTGTCATTCTCCAGTATTATCCGTCTGTTATGATCATTTTACAACATGTCGCCGTCGTTTGTTTTATTATGATCGCATTCGCCCAATGGTTGCCATTGAAGATCGGTTATTTACTTGGCATTTTATTCGGTGTGATTTGGTTATTATCGGTGGAGACCCAGTTTCGTTGGATCATTAACAATGTGATCATTACCATGTTTGCCTTTCTGGCCAGCCACGTCCAGTTCAGAAACTTTGCCTTTCTGCAGATTTTTTTGTGGACTGCTCTCGTATACGACGTTTGCCTACTTGCACGTATGAACGAAACTCCCCAGGTCCTAAGCATTGGAGAATGTAGCAATCTTCTCTGTCAGTTATTCGAAATAAACAGTGCGTGGGAGCTGCCTTCAGTGTTCACAGTGCGGTTTGGAGAGAATCAAACGCACGTTTTTCTTGGAACAGGAGACATAATTATTGGTGCCATTGTCGCAAACTTTGCCATGTCGTTTTTCAAGTCCCCCAGATGTCTCCTTGGAGTGGTAGCAAGTTATTCAACAGCGATCGGCTTTCTAAGTCAAGTGGACACCAACAAGCCATACCCGGCACTGATCTCTATCGTCCCCGTATGCTCAGCTTCTTTGGTGTGTTGCGCCATTTTGTGTAGGAAAACGAAACGGCTGTTTTCCTTGTCGAGCAAAGAAAGCTCCGAATTTCCCTCGGACGAAGTTTTGTTGATTTAGATTAAAATATTTTACAGTGGAAAGTGGAATTGATATTTCTGTTATTGTTATAGTTACGCCGCCTTTGAAATTTAAGAAACTAGGTGCGGTTCTGATAAGTAAAGGCGGCGAATTCCACGTATTATACAATACGATTAGAAAAACTGAAACTCTAAAGTTTTTTTTAGGCATAGTTTTGCTTTAGAGTGTGAGGTTCCAAGATTATATATGATCAGTTGTTGAGCCAAGCTAGATCAGAAAACTCAGATATAACTTCAAATGTGCTACCGTTAAGTTGTAAAATGGTAGTAATAAGAGAAGGTATTTTTTCGTAATGCGCAAAAGATGAAGATCAGAGTAAATGAAGGTGATTATGAAATACGTTTGGCTACCTCCATACCATCATTTCAACTAGTTTTACATCTTTTAACAGCCTTGTAATTTCTGTACTGAGTAATATTGAGAGGAGCTACAGACTTGATATCAGTTTGATGGCTGCAAGCAAGTGTAACCTTGTGTAACCTTTTGTGGGTAATTCAGTATCGTAAAGTGTTAAAAGCTGGGGTCAGAGCTCTGACGAAGGGCTAGCGCTCGAAACGTCAGCCTTTTAACTCTTACGGTGGCCAATTTTTGTTTTCAACTCAGTTGTTAACACTAAATCACTTGCTACACTCTCCCACCGACGTAGCACCACAGTTTCATTAGAAACTTAGCCCCTGTAACCTTTTGTGCTTCATGAAAAAAAGTTATATATGTCCAATAGCAATTAACCTTTCAGTCTTTCAAAATTCAAACGTAAAATAAACACCGCTATAGACCCAGATCACGTGGCAGAGGTCTATGCGAAGCTCTCGGTCAGAAGGAGAGGGCAAGAGTCTAAGCGCGGTGGATGCCCGGATATCGATCAGACGGCGGTCCTGCTCTTTTTCACGCCTTGTCGCTTTTTCTCTTTAACTGAACCGACCGACAGCATGGCTGACTGGGCAAGTTAAAAATTAAGGTTTATTTAGAAACAAAAAAATGAAACAAAAGATTAAAGTAGATTTAAATACGCAGTTATGTGTTTCCAGTGTTTTCCTCGTCCTTGGACTGAAAAAAATAATACCCAGTTCCCTAGTCTCAATCTTTCTCGATCTCAACTATTCGTTGGAACTGGTAACGAAGTTGGCAACCAAAATGGCGTCGGCGCGGTTTCCATGAACTTCTCAGTTTGTTTACCACAATTTGTCACTTCGTAAGCCATAGCTGAAATTGCCTTTCGGATCAAATCTCCTGGTGCGAATCTCTAGAAATGTATGAAGCGGCAGTGAGTATGTATGTTGAGCACCAATGGCGAAGTTTTCCTCGACGTTTGCGGTGAAACTTGCACAAACATAAATTAACGGATAATCTTCAAACGGTTGTTTGATATTGATCTATACTAAGATCAGTATGGATAAATTTCATCGGAACAAGACAGCAATTCGCATAAAAATCATCAGCATGGGAAACGCTGAAACGGGAAAGGTTAGTCGCGATAAATTTGATTGCTTACTTGGTTCTCGACCAAGTTAGAACCTGTAGTTTCTACGTTTACGTTTTTACCAGTTTGACATTTGCGGCAAACGCGGGGTAACGATTTATAAAACATAAGGGAGATCAAGCTTAACTTCTTGTATGTATGTTTTTTCTCTAGTTTCCAACAGTTTTCGTGCACATGTACGTATACGTGTAGTCGACTTGTTCGTCAGTTGAATTGATTGGAAGTATACCGGTAATTCACATTTCAAATTACACGAGTATGCTATTGAAATGTTACAGATAACTGAGCGTTTAATCGTTTGTCTTCGATGTAAGAGTCAGGCTAATCAGTTGTATTGATCGGCCTCACGAGGCAAACGATTGAACGTCCATATATCTGTAAAACCTCGATGGACATGCAAAAACATTTTCTATGAAATGTTACAGCTTACAAGATCTTCCTAGAGTATTTATCCTTGAATTCAACTAGAAATAAGAGTAAATTGTTTCACACATCACCATTACTACTATTGTTAGATAAGAAAGTGCAGACTTTACTTTGCAATCTTCAATTTAAATATGATGAACTTTGCAGATACATTGTATTTACTCAGACAGCTTAGATTTCCATCTACAATATCTGTACTGTAAGAGGACATTGGATCAAGTAAAGTTCTTTGCTCAACATTTATGTCATTTTTAAGCACTAGAGTTGAATGGTTAAATCTTGATCATTTTCAAGACCTTCTTTTGACCCTCAGGGTTGGCAGTAGCAGTTGTAGCTGCCAGTGAAAATCCCCATTACATGCTTCATCTTGTCTTTGTGGTTCTCTGTGTAGTATTCCTCTTATCTCTCTCGTAAAATATGCCAATATAAAAAATACTTCTACAATTTGTCTTTGGAGCAATCACTATAGCTAGTGTTCATTTTTGGAATTTTTCATGTCATCTGTAGGGCTTAATAATTGGGAAACCAAGGAAAAAGTCAGGAAATTGTTTTTGAAGAAAATGTTGGAACTTGAGGAAAATGTTATGAATTAAAAAATGTCTGTCACACATTTACTTCAAACCATAAAACTTAATTTTCAAAAAAGTTATGTCCTGTGAATCACCATACTGAACACAGGTCTCCAAATTGGCAACTTCCGCTGCACATTATAATGTAGCTAAAATTCTTTACCATTTGTCCTGGGGACATGAAAACAGTTACAGCTGAAAATGCTGCACAAACTAGACATAAAGGGAAAAGGAAAAAAAGCATACATATATGTAGATGAAAATGAGAACTGTGCACCTGATAATTATCTGTAACGCAATCTCTTAATATTCACTTGTTAGAGTTGTATCATCAAGAGGTACTGTGAGAAGAGGTTTGTGAGCAAGTACATGACAACAATAGGGATTGACTATGGTGTGACAAAGTGAGTTTACCTCATTGTAATTTATGTTATTTAAATGGTGGCAGTTGTAAATTTCCCCAGCTCATTGTCATTTTTAGGGTGATAAAGGGGTACATCTGTTTAGTTGGTGAAAATTATTAGGTTGCTATTATTGTGTTTGGGTTTCTTAGACTAACAAATTTGTGTGCCTTTATTAATTGAGTGTTCCCTGGTTAAAGAATTTCCTCAATTCCTTGATAGTGGCAGTCCTATCATAATAAAGTTGGTACTTTGGAGTGTTTTAGATTTTTGCATGATCCAGTCAGCATGCATGTCACTTAGAGTGCAAGCCTTTTTACATGCCAATTGGTGCACTCATTTTTTTTTTTGCATGAGTCACAGGCAGACTGCATATGGAGTGTGTCATATTGCATGTTGTTCGAAATAGGACCCAACAAAAGCTATGTCATTTCTACTCTTGGGATAAAGATAATAGAAAAGTGTAATGTAAAATTTCTCAATTCTGATCTAAGGGTTTCCATAACCAAGTATACTGACTGATAAGAATTCTATTGCTACATCACACTGTATATGGCATTTTTTAAATCTGGTTATTATGCTCCAAATTCTTTTCTACTTAGGGTGTCAATAAATGACAAGGACGTGAAAGTGAACATATTTGACATGGCTGGTCACCCTGTGTTCTATGAGGTAGACTATTTTTAATTTTGTAGGCGTTAACTTTTAGTATGTGCATGGACTATTTAAAGAAATGGACTGGAAAATATGGAATTTATTGTACCTTGCTCCTTCTCTTAAAATGTTTTGATCAAAAAAGTTACTGACTTTCATCATGGGAACTAATTTTTCTATTGTTGCTTGATTGTCATTTTAATTCATTGCATCATGAATATTTTTTAGGTTCGTAATGAATTCTACAAGGATACACAGGGTGCCATGCTTGTTTATGATGTTGGTAACAGAGACAGTTTTGATGCATTGGACAGCTGGGTGGATGAAATTAAAAAAGATATTGGTAATACTGCTGACTTTGAAGGGGTTACATTTGCTGTTTGTGCTAACAAGGTGAGGCAGAAAACTTGTTGATGGAACATCACATTCTTTTTTTTTTCTGCGATAATATTACTGAGTGGATTTATCTGGTCTGCATTAAACTTCCTTAAAGAGACATCCTGAACAATTTCTTCAAATGCCTGTTGTGTAAAAACTTGTACACAGCCCCTCTTTAACCCTTTCACTTCCTAGATATCATTAGCAATTCTTATTAATAACAATAATAACAATAATAATAGTTAATATTTTAGTACTTATAATGCTCAATTTTAACATGTTATTATAATCTTGAAGATGTGCATGCCATACAATTCTTATGATGTTGGTTCCCACAATTTGATATTGGATCAACTCATGGTCCCCTACTTGATATTTTTCTTTACTCTCATCACTTATCTGCTTGATATTGTTGTTATTGATATTGTAAGGAGGATTTCTTTCTTGGTCACTCTTTGGAGTTAAAGATTAAAGGGATTAAAGCAGGTAATACTGGTGTAATTCACTCAGAGACTGATGAGTTAAAAAGGATATACTGTGCTTATAGATTGATAGCAAGAAGAGAGTGGTGGATGAAACTGAAGGCCAACTGTGGGCCAACAGTCATGGATTTCAGTACTTTGAGACATCTGCCCAGACTGGTGAGGGAATCAATGATATGTTTCAGGTATGGAATATCATGCAACATTAACGTTTACTTAGTATACACTTTTATTATCAATAACAGGAGGTCTGGTTGACGAGGAAAAGATTTGTTACATGCAATTGCTGTTATCAGTGCTTGTGCAGATTTGCAAGTTATGTACAGTACATGATTGTAGATGTAAGTCACAATCAGAGTGGCTGGTTCAGAGTTTTCAAGGAAGAGCAGGTGGCAAATGAATTCCATCTCCTCTGATTGAGAAATAACCCTGGAGTTAGCTTGCATAACAGGGGTCTTTTCTGGTTAGTGAGAGCTTAGTATTCTGACTGAGTGCTGAAGCAGCCTTAGTGGATCCGTCAGATTGAGGAAAGTCTGCAGCAGATAAACCAGTGAGGCAAGGGTAGGGGGGAGGGGAGGAGTCCAGAGGGAAATTGAACAATTTTATTTCTCTTCCCGGCCCCCCAACACAAGCGTCTGTTGTCTGTTTTACACTAAGTAATGTGGTAACTTTTACCCCCTACCCCACTAGGAGAGAAAGAGGGTTCATGTATGCTCTTCCCTAAGGGCAATTAGCTAAAGACTAACTGATGTGAGGGGCTTTCCAAAAAGTTCTCTATGGCAAAAATTAAGCTCTAAAAAGTCACATAATGCGACAAAAGTTGTAGGAAAATCAATGAGCTCTTTAATTCTAGTAAGAAAAATGTAAAATCTGTTCACAACAATAACGAAATAAACTTGATTTGTGAACATTTGTCACAGTCCCATGTCAAGCAAGACGTTTTCTTCCACATTAGATATACTATTCACAATCAATATTTACATTCAAGAAGTCAAAAACTGCAAAATATAATAACAATAATTGTCTTATTCATGTCATATATACAGAAAGCTGGGTTCCCAAGGGCGAATTGACAAAGTGAAAACACAAAACATTTCGATTGCAAAAATTCAAATTTCGTGCCATTCTTACAAATCAGACTCCGAGTGATTTTGAAAGCAATCCAAGCAGAAATGTTTCCGTAAGAGATGCAAGGCAATCTGCAAAGATTCGTTCGCTTTCATTTCAAACAAGGTTTGAAGCGTTCCTTAGAGGTTTATAAAGAACAGGGTTCACCAAGCGTTCTGCCGATTCTCTGAATGAACAGCAACTAATTCCGTCTTCGCCAACTGTATTTGAAACTGCAGCTGAGGCCTAGAGCGGTGATTTCTTGCTTCGGTTTCCAAAATGTGTGCATTCACGATGCTTACATTGACTAGCAACCAAAGCAAATATCGCTACCACTTTTGAGACTTGCGGCCCTTGGTATAGCTGATCATCCAAGTCGACACCTCCCATGTTTTGGTGGTATGAAATGGCGGCAGGGACAGTGGAAACTTGAACGAAGGTTCCATTGTTTTGCTTTCTGCTGACTGTCTGGCTGCCAACTGAATTTGACAGGGTGCTCAAAAAGCAAACTAGTTTTGGTCTTTCCAAGCTGATGCAACACGGTCGCCACGGCTACAAAATATCGATTTGCCTTTTCGTAAGGTTTAACACAGCAGCATTTTGCGGCGACACACCATTCTGGAAGCCTCGGCGATTTAAGCAAATTGTTTCGCAAATATATGTTTCGTCTCTCAGTAAATCACAAACAAGTTTGAGAGATGTAAAAGAATTGTCACGGAAAATACGGCGACTTGGCTAAGCTCTCGCAGAACGCGATAGCCAAATCCGTGCCCTGTTACTCCGCCATCTTGGCGCTTCGGGAACTTGTGAAGTGCATACGTTACCATTCGAAGAACCAGCGCTTCCCAAACTTTTGTTCCTGTCTTTATTGGCTTAGATGGAACGTACTATTTTTTTTCTTTCATACTAAGCCGTCCTTGGAAGGCAGTCATAACTTCATCGACAGAGAGATTCAGTTGAAATAATTCGAACTTCTGCCAGGAATACACCTGCTATGTAAGCTACCCCAAAATTTTTGAATAGTGTAGATTAAAAAGATGCTAGCGAAATACATGCCTTGGTTCTACTAACCTTTTCTGAGTTCGGTTACAATTTCTTTTTATTTTTGATTCGATCATTAACTATGTACAGTACATGACTTGAATAACTCCTTGTGTGCCTGAACTCTACAAGACAGTCGAACCTTTTACTAGAGTCATCAGCCAAAATCTCCTAAATTTAGTCAACGTAACTCTGATTCTTACTCATCGAAACCCTTTCGTTAATCATTGCATGAACAAATGCATATTCATGAAAAGAAGACTCAATAATTGAAGTCACCTTTTTTCATTTTTACATTCACTTGCTCTGTAATAACTCTTTTTGTAACTATATGAGCTCTTGGAACTTTCATGAGTGTTGAATAATTAACACTAACAAGATCTGTCACTTGTTCCAGACCCTCTTTCAATCAGTATTGGCAACGATTGAAAATGGTGGTAAACCAGTTCAGGTCAATGCCTCTACAACTCTGGGTTACACCAAAGAACAGGCAGAGGCTATCCACAGGTTGAAATCAGCCAAAGATAACTACGAGAGACTGGGGCTGACAGCCGGAGCGACCAGGTACGATGAGTAACATTAATCGTCTTCAATTACTGCCTTGGTTTTATTATCACCTCAAGTAAAAATGAGTAATAACATACGACGTCGCATATTTTTGTAACTGAAGAAGCAATAAAATGAAGTCTACATGTGTCCTGAAATATACAACAAAATAATATGATTAAATCTGCAGACTTGCAACGTTCATGCAGTGGTCGAATGATCAACGGTTATTTTCGTAAACTTGTAAACTTTTCTTGTCAGTTTGTTTTCTTCGTCTTCATGAACAGCTCGTGCTATTACTCTATTGAAAGCTTAAATTTCTTAATTTTAACTGTTGTCTCTGACATTCTCCAAACCGTGCGCTGAGACTGTTAGACAGACTACTTAGGTCTGATGATTTAAACAAATTTTAGCTGTTGATTAATGAAACTGCGTTCTAAACAGTCCTCGATTAAGCTGAACTTTTTATCCGAACTTTCAATTTATTTTTATCAACAGCGCCAAGAGGGCCGAAAGCTAATAGTGCAAAAACATTTCTTTCATCAAATCGACCCTCTCATAGAAAAATCCTGAGGCACACTGATTGCGTAAAACCGTGGTTTGGGTTAAAAATCATATCAATGACCGGCCCTTACTGATTTATTTTTTCCATAATCATTTGCCAATGAAATTACCTTTAGTGTATGTTCAGAGTTAAAAGTAATCCGGGATTGCACTGGTTTTGCTTAACTTTGCTCTGTGATTGGTCCACAAAACTCGCGCCACTCCCTCAACCAATCAGATGCAAAACCAACATCAATCACGACTTGGTCACCCGCGTTTTCACGAGCTTTCCCGCGCTTTAGGTGGAATTTTTCTTTCTGCTCATTGGCCGTTGTAGTAAGTTTAGTTACCGCACTCAATCGAAAAGCGCTTAATCAAGTTCAACGTGTAAAATAAAATATAATGTCTAAAATACTAACTCCATTCGTCTGGATCATCGTTTCAGAGAGGAAATTAACCGAGCCTATCGAAGGTTGGCCATCTTAATACACCCAGACAAAAGTTTGGCGCCAGGAACCGAGGAGGCCTTCAAGGCGTTGGTGAATGCCCGTGCTGCTCTGCTACAGTCTCACAGATAACACTGAACAAGAGATAGGCGATGGTGTCGATGATGTCGCTGGCTTTTTTCAATGACATCATCGATGACGTCGCCGATGAAACTTTCACTTCTTTGTGCACTATGATGTTACCAGTCTATTCTTCTTAAACCTTTCACTCCCAGGATCTCATTAGTAATTCCCCCTACTGTCTGCCATCCGATTCATACGATGTTAATTGGGAGAATAAAGTATTGGATCAACGGATGATCCCCTAATTAGCATTTTTTCTTTATTTTCATCACTTGTCAGATATAGTATTGATATTTTAGGAGAAATTCTGTCTTGGTCACTCTTAGCAGTTAGTGGGTAAAAGCCCCTCAAACCAAGTAAGTTTTGATGAAAGGGTGATGACAAAGCTTTACTAAAAAGTGGAAAATATTGCCGTGACAATGACCCCATGAATGCTTTTACTGCTCCTTTCATGCGAGATTTCTTTGTTCGTATCTTGTTTCGGCGTTGGGCTTGAAATCAATAACATTTTGGCTTTAAAAACAATCGGATTAATCATATAGACGACAGGATTAACTAACTTAAACAAGAAATCGTGTTTCAATCCATGTAAATACTGTGAAAAATAATTTGACAAACTGACCTGGATTTGTGGTCTTAAATTTTCTTTCCTACTGTGCGATGTTAAGGCAAAGATCAGTTTGTAAAACAATTAAAAAAAAACAAACCAAAAAAAAAAAAGAGAAAACAAGAAACATTTATTTTCAACGTCTCCCAATTTTACAGATAAAGGTGGCTTGAAATAGGTTTCCGAGACACCTACTGACTATATTCAAAGCGCTAAAAAAAAATCTTTCCTCTTCGCAGTCGAACCAGTCACACGAACCAGTCACACATTTGTCAACCAATGGATATAAGTTTGAAATGGCAAGCGTCTTTTGGCAATCCCTGTTATGATGCGAACGTTATCAGGAAATCTCGTGAAACAGTTTTTGGAGTAGAGCTTGGGAAATCCTCGCTAGATTTTCTCACAGCTTCACGAATACCTCTTTTGAGACAATGCCTGTTGAGTGAATTTCCACAAACTTAAGTGATATTGCCTAATTTCCAAAATTCACATCTACAAAGATGAAATTATTCGTTTAAAAATCAATTCAAGATAAGCGAGTTTTTAGCAGTTGTTTGTTTACAAGAAGATGTTATTCCGTGAGTGACTTAGGCATAGTCGGAGAAACAAAACAAAGAACTCCGAGCACGTTGACATTATTCCCTTCATTTCTAATGATGATCAAGAAGGTTACAGACTATGAAAAATTGTGGCCAATTTGTTAATATGGTGATTGAAGCGAAGGAATATGTAGTTCAGTTAACAAATAGAGAAGCCTTGACTGTGCTCTGTTCTGTTATAAAGCACGCAGGAAGCGGCTAGAGCACGAAAGAAGTGTAGGGAGAAACACGAGACGTAGTCACTTCTTCAATCACAGAGCAAAGTTATAATAAAGAATCCGTTAAATTACCCAAGCAAACTCCCAAACATTACTTTCAATTTTCAAAACAAACTTTATTTCCAAAGCGAAGAACAGTGCCGTCAGCATGCTCTATACTCTCATAGAGCACGCTACAATAAGCCAATCAGAATCCCTGTTAGAATAGTTCAAATAATCTGATTGGCTGTACAAGACAAAAGCTGTCAAAAGTGTCAAACCATCAAAGTTCAAAAACCATCAAAGTTCACACTCTGCGATAGTTTACAAACTAAAATAATTCGGCAGGTCGAATTTAACGCTTTTGCCTGAAGTTTTTAATTCAGAATCTTGAAGTGAAATGTTCAGTGAACTTCAGCCGAATTATGGCTCATAAAAACACGCGGGTTTTTTCACATGACAAGGTAGAAAACAAACTGTTCAAGGCGAGTGTTTTTTAAATGAACGACAGCCGAATTCACCGGAACATGAAGATCGCTCGGGATGACAGCGCCGCAAAACTCGGCTGCAGTGACTGAAGTGACTTTCCACTCAACACATTGGAAAGGATATCAGAGCGAGCTCTTATTTTTTCACTCGAAGGGCCGCATGATAAGTGAACCGCGATGGACTTCAGCATGATCATATTTGCTCAGACACCGTCATGATTAGTATGAATTTTAACAATTATGTCAGTTTGGTTATATTTTTCATCATTTCTGTTTTGTTCTGTTTTGTTTTTTAACTCTGAACTTTATATACTATACGAGTGTTGGCTGTGTTTGATTTTCATTACCGTACGTAAGCTTGCAATCTAACTGAGCGTGAAAATCTTTAAAACTCGGAATGTCTATTTTGTTTTTCCTTTGAGGATTTTCATATCTGCCCACGTTTTAATAACGTAAATAACGGCGCCTGGTATGTTTACAAACCTTTCTTTGGTTCTTCTGTTACTACTTGCCGGCTCGCTTGTTCCGAAATTTTACTTTCAATTATCGGAAAAAAGCTAAAAAGAAGTCCCGGAAAAGGTCGAACATGGTACAATTTGGCAGATGGCGTGACAGCTTTAGCTCAGTTCTATGCTCTATACTCTTATAGAGCACGCTCTTTCAACCAATGACAGCGCGCGTTATATCCGAACTTTATTATAAACTCTCATAAAGCACGCTACAATATGTCAATCAGAATCCTTGTTAGAATGGTTCAAATAATCTGATTGGCTGTACAAGACTAAAGCTGTCAAAAGTGTCAAACCATCAAAGTTCAAAAACCATCAAAGTTCACATTCTACGATAGTTTACTAACTAAAATAGTTCAGCAAGTCGAATTTAACACTTTTGCCTGAAGTTTTAAGTCTCTAATACAGAGTCTTGAAGTGAAATGTTCAGTTAACTTCAGCCGAATTATGGCTCATAAAAACACGCGAGTTTTTTTCCACATGACAAGGTAGAAAACAAACTGTTCAAGGCGAGTGTTTTTTGAATGAACGACAGCCGAATTCACCGGAACATGAAGATCGCTCGTGATGACAGCGCCGCAAAACTCGGCAGCAGTGACTGATGTGAATTGCCACTCAGGGTATCGGAAAGGATATCAGAGCAAGCTCTTATTTTTTCACTCGAAGGGCGGCCGATGTAGTTTCCGAGGCTTGCTTTACTGTGATGACCGGAGATCGCCATGATGAACGAGCCGCGATGAACTTCAGCATGATCATATTCGCTCAGACACCGTCATGATTAGTATGAATTTCAACAATTATGCTAGTTTGGTTACATTTTTCGTCATTTCTGTTTTGTTCTGTTTTGTTTTTGATCACTGAACTTTATATACTATACGAGTGTTAGCTGTGTTTGATTTTTATTACCGTACGTAAGCTTGCAATCTAACTGAGCGTGAAAATCTTTAAAACTCAGAATGTTTATTTTGTTTTTCCTTTGAGGATTTTCGTATCTGCTCACGTTTTAATAACGTAAATTACGGCGCCTGGTATGTTTACAAACCTTTGTTTGATTCTTCTGTTGCTACTTGCCGGCTCGCTTCAGTTCTGAAATTTCACTTTCAATTATCGGAAAAAAGCTAAAAAGAAGTCCCGGAAAAGGTCAAACATAGTACAATTGGCAGATGGCGTGACAGCTGTAGCTCAGCTTTTTGCTCCATACACTCATAGAGCACGCTCTTTCAACCAATGACAGCGCGCGTTATATCCGAACTTTATTATAATGAATGATACAGAATGCTCGGAGAAAGAAAAATTGCCAGTGCTCCCAATGAGAGCCAAACTTACGACCTTCCAATCAGTAGTCATCTGCTCTACCACGGAGGGCTATAGGAGACTCACGGCGAGCTAAGCCGTTTAATTAGGTCCATGGTCTCAAACTTCCCGCTTAATGAAGATGATAAACTTCAAACCGGGGATTTTTGGAGTGAATGAAGATGTTATTTTGTAGAGACACAAACGTACTCCGAGAATTAAGCTCTGAGTGCTTCTCTGATCGCTGGACCTTCCGATTACTTCTTCGAATACTCCACCACTGAGCTATGGGAGACTCGTTTAATTAGGTGACTGGAGACAAGCTTCCTGCATATATACTGCGTGGTAGGAATGTTATTATGTGGTGCTTACGTCCGTGATAATTTAAAGGAAGAAGATCGATTTAATCTTACGTGAAGGAAGATGTTATTAAGTAAATTACAAAGGCATATTTAAAAAAAAAAAAAGGAAAAAAAAAAGAAACTCCGTGTGCTAGCAATAGGTAGGAACCTACAACCTTCCAATTAGTACTGCAGACTCTCACCACTGAGCTTTAGAAGACTTGTGTCAAACAAAGCCGTGTAACGAGGTCCATTGTGATAAATTGCTGCATACTGCGAGGATAGCAGGCCTGGTGAGTTAGGTTAAGAAAGATATTATTCAATGAATGACACAGGCGTAATAGGAGAAATGTAACTAATTTCAACAAATTTATTACAAAATTTATCTTTCAAATCGGCTTTCTTGCTACCCACTGTGTCAATGCAACGAAGGCTTTACATTCAACTGGTTCATTCTTTTGTTTTTAACATTACTTCGTTTCCATCAACAGCCTGGTCACATTTTTTCTGTATTTAAACCAAATACAAGCCAAAATTCCTCTATTCGCCCTGATGAAGACTTAAACCAATTATGATTGTCACTCATGCTTTGGCAGTTAAGTTTCACTACATGTATCTACTTGTTCTCCTTTCTGTTAACTGGCCACAGTGACCACCAAAGATTTTATTTTTCACATCACTTAACAATCTACTTAGTTGATGAAAATGATGTTGCAATTCGTTTAATTAATTTTTCGTTCGAAACCTCCTGCTGCAATAAACTATATCATTCATCCTGTAACCATTTTTGAACTTCCTTTTTTAAATATTAAAGAAGTATTGTCAGCTGCTGTTACTACGCGACAGGAAATTTATGGCTGAAACATTAGCTGAATACTGATATTACCGAGAGGAATATCGATCGAAACAAGAAAACGTCACTAGCTATTTAAGTAAAATGGACGTTAAAAAATTGACTTCTGAAAAAAAGTTTGAAGTAGGGAGACAATTCTGTTAAAAAACGCAAATATAATAACGTGCTTATCAAGGAAATTCAATTTCTGTTATTTGACAAAATTTGTTTTGAATAATATTCAGTTGATTGTATGACGTATGACATCACAATTAGTGTGGGTGATGACATGATTGCGACTGCAATTGGATGTTAACAAACACGAGTAAATTTTTCAAAGACAACAAAATTGCGAAAGCCCGTAGGGCTAGTGCAATTTTTGGTCCTTGAAAAATTTACTAGTGCTTATTTACGAAAAGAGAATAGTTTCTTGTTTACGCCAAATTGCGCGAGAGATCATGTTACTTGTTAATAATTTACATTGACAAGCATCCCAGAAATTAAAGACAGACGAAATTTTGTCAGCGCGCGCGAGCGTAATTTTCATTCGTGTTGCACGTTTTTTCTGTGTATATCATTATTAACTATGTTAGAGGCAGGTTATTATTGCTGATGAACAAGTGAAGTTCCTCACGTCGTTATGGTTTCGTTAGTCCATTGCAGCTGAACAAGTAAACTTCTTCTCGTCGTTATGACTTTCTTAGTCCAATTTAGCCTTTTCTTGCTGATTCTTCATTCAAAGAGTGCTTTGGCCTGTTTAGATGGTAAGTTCCTAGAAGAAGTGTTTCCGCGTAATTTATGATTATGTACTCACATAACTTTTACTCGTTTTACAAACTGAACTTCCTTTCCGCATCGCTTCACCACCAACCAGTCAAAACAAAAATTGCTCAGTTTCGGGAAGGAAGCACTTTATGGTATTTAGTGGATGTAGATTGTTATGTTTTCTTTTCATTTATCCTGCACACGATGCATAACAATATTACGCGTATTTTATACACGACATGATTTGAATATCGCTGACATTCAACGATATTGATACTCAAAACTCTTCTCAGAAACCTTACAAATTGAATGGTGTCGCAGGCATTTTTTCAATAAGCATTTCAATATTCCTGTTGTGACATATTTCCGATTTCTTTATTTTTTCTTATGACATCACAACGCCGCGGAGCAGATGGCTCCAACTCCCACTCTCAGCTAGCTTTACCAAACATACCAATTAAGTTATGCAAAAAAATCCGTGGAAAATTGTTACGTGACTCAACGTTTTAGAATTTCTCGTTTAATTTTGTTTGTTTTATTTCTTTTTAACACTCATCTCGGCTGATACGATAGATTCAAGCCATATCAGAGTAAGGCCCCTTATCCTTCATCAATCATTAACTTAATACGTTCAGTCTGTGTTTTGAAATACATGCATGTGTATCAAGGCGATGGTGTCAAGGCGATGGCAAAGTGGTGACGTTGATGACCTTGCTGTATTTTAATTATTTCGTTTATTATCCTCCTAACATTCAAAATTATTTCAGGTAACTGTCGTATATTAGCCTTTCCATCCTCGTTATTCTTCGAGGGGGAACGTCTTGTTAACCACATCATAGCAACCATCAGTGTCATTGACAGGGACACGTGCGAGTTTCGTTGTTACCTGGAACACAACTGTGTCAGTATCAACTTTAATGTTCAACCAAAAGAACCTAACACAGAAAACTGTGAACTGAATAACTCAACCAGTCAAGAACATGAGAAGGACCTGATCAAGGCAGCAAACTATGTTTATCATGGAACAAATGTAAGAACATTTTACGAAGAATTAACGAGAAACATGTTCACATTAAGGATAAAATCGATTTAAGGATAACACAGAAAAAAACAGACCCATAGACAAATTAAGTGACAAAACAATTTTGCTGATGATTAGTACTTTGATCTACTCTCTTTAGAATGCCTGTGGAGATTCACCTTGCGAGAACAATGCAACCTGTCAATCAGGTTTTACCAGTCAACGATATCGCTGCTTATGCTCTCCCGGATTCACTGGCCACGATTGTGAGCAAGGTAGGAAATTATTACTCCTGTTTTTCTTTTGAGGAAGCAGTTAAATTTGTTTGATCAGATTAAACTAATTTTGTTCTTTAGATGAGTACAGTCACCGCAATTGAAACTCTGATGGAGCCGAAGGGAAAAATAATCGGTTGAGGTCGTGGACGAGAAGGGAGTGGGTACGGGAATGGGGAAATGGAAATGTCATATAAGCATCAAGATTTGTCAAATTTTCAAACAAGGTTAATGGCAAATTCATTACAGGGATTTTCTTTGGCCAGGTGAAATTTCATCACTTTCCACTGGTAAATCACAAGTCTACTTTTAAATTCCTCTTTATTCGATAGCTTTCATCGCATAATTAACGGCTAAAAGAGGAGCAGAAATGTTATGGCGTTTCAGGACTTGGGTTGTTCATTTTTTTAGACGTACATAAGTGTAACAGCAATCCATGTCAGAACCAAGGATCCTGTATTGACGGTAAATGCCAATGTCAACCCGGATTTTCCGGAGAACTTTGCGAAATAGGTCAGTAACATCTTATTACCATCAGATGTATTTTTTCTCTGAAATCGTATTTCAAACCGCCTCTATGAAGACAAAGACAATTATGTGGTATTTTTTGCCAGAAGTATGAGGTCTGTAAATGGCGTTCAATACTTAAGTAGATGTCAACCAATTATCCTCACATTTTCAAACGAACTCGCAATTCATTGTTGGGATTTTATGCGGCTAGGTGAAATTTCATCTCTTTCCACTGGTAAATCGCAAAACTACTGCATTTCCCTTTTTTCCATAGCTTTCATCGAATAATTGACTGCTACAAGAGTAGCAGAAATGTAATGGTCTTTAAGGACTTGGGTTGTTTATTTTTCTTTAGAGGTAGGTAAGTGTAACAGCAATCCATGTCAGAACCAAGGATCCTGTAAGGACGGTAAATGCCAATGTCAGCCTGGATTTTCCGGAGAACTTTGCGAAATAGGTTAGTGACATCTTATTATCATCAGATGTATTTTTACTCTGAAATCGTATCTTAAAACGCCTCTATGAAGACAAAGATAATTATTTGGTTATTTTTTCCAGAAGTATGAGGTATATAAATGGCGTTCAATGTATAAGTAGATGTCAATCAATTATCCTTATTTTTACTGGTCTCCGTTCAATATACTACAGACGATTTCCTTTTAATAAAGACTACATTGAAAGCTATGATTACTTTACAAACGTTTGCAAAACTGAAAGCAAACAAAAATAACTAAACGAAATGAAAACGCATAACAAGCAATAATATCAAAATTAACTTTATGACAGTGTGTTTGGCATTGATGGTGATGATACTTAAGTCACCCTCGTACTTAACAATAAAATAAATAAATAGAGAAAAACACGACCATTTCAAGTGCGTGTTGTAGCCTTCTGTTTGAACATAGTTTCTGCTGGAAGCAAAAAAGGAAAAGAAAAACAGACTTAACATAATTCAGAAGATTTTTGCATTGAACAGAAAGAGAAGTTTATACGCATATGCAGTGGTTCGAAGGCGAGATACGACGAGTAAAGGTATTAGAATTGACCGGTGACCGGATTTTCATTTAATGTAAGTCGAGTGCCTTATACACATTTGAGGCAAACTTTTGATAAGATAGCCTTTTTCAGCCCTTAACAGTGCTGCTTTTTGTTAGTTATAGCCGATCAGTGTGACAGCAATCCATGTCAGAATAACAGCATCTGTGTTGGTGGTAAATGCGAATGCCTTCCTGGATACTCCGGAGAAAATTGCAAAGAAGGCACGTTTGTTATTATAAAACGTATCAATGAGTGAGAAACTTGGATTTGTTTATCATGGCTTGTAGGATATTACGTAATGTAGAGTGGCTCATTCTCAGAAAACAACCATCGGATACGTTTTGGTGAATGAATAGATAATCGAAATTATCAAGGGATGTTTTTTTTTTGGCTAGTTAGAAATGAAAAGGAGAATATCGGACGAATTATCGACATTTAGCCCACTGTGGAATGAGTGACAAGCAAATTGTTTCGTAGTAAGGTGCACTCGATAGTATGTAGCTGGAAAGGTATTTTTTTATATACCTCTCTAGAGTCAAATATTACCTTGACTAGAATCCCAAACCTTAGAATTTTGCGGTCTGTTATCCCAGTACTGAGCCACAAGCTAGATTTACGAGTTTCAGAGAGACAAGCACAGATTAACACTGATGGTAACCCATTTACACCCTGTTCTCGTTTTATTGAAGCGCTCGACCGCACTTTCTATCGGTTTACCGGTGTAGCAACCCACGCAGGGTGTCGGGAGAACACAAGAAAAAATTTGTAAATTTGTAAGCGCGATCTTCTAGATTGCTAAAATAAACGACAGGCTTTAGAGCAATCAGGGCACCCGTAGTTTTACGAATGAAGAAAGAAATAAATACATATAATATACGTATATATATACGCCCAATTTCAAAAACGTTTCAATTTGAAAACATGTATCAAATATACACACACACACACCTGCTCTTTTATATATATATATATCCATTTTTATAATAAAGTTCGGATATAACGCGCGTTGTCATTGGCTGAAAGAGCGTGCTCTATGAGAGTATAGAGCATAGCGCTGAGCTGAAGCTGTCACGCCATCTGCCAAATTGTACTATGCTCGCCCTTTTCCGGGACTTCTTTTTAGCTTTTTTCCAATAATTGAAAGTGAAATTTCGGAACAAGTGAGCCGGCAAGTAGCAACAGAGGAACCAAACAAACGTTTATAAACATACTAGGCGCCGTGATTTACGTTATTAAAACGTGAGCAGATACGAAAATCCTCAAAGGAAAAATAAAATAGACATTCCGAGTTTTAAAGATTTTCACGCTCAGTGAGATTGCAAGCTTACGTTCGGTAATAAAAATCAAACACAGCTAACACTCGTATAGTATATAAAGTTTAGTGGTCAAAAACAAAACAGAACAAAACAGAAATGATGAAAATATAACCAAACTGGCATAACTGTTAAAATTCATACTAATCATGACGGTGTCTGAGCGAATATGATCATGCTACTACATCGGCCGCACTTTGAGTGAAAAAATAAGAGCTTGCTCTGATATCCTTTCCGATGCATTGAGTGGAAAGTCACATCAGTCACTGCAGCCGAGTTTTGCGGCGCTGTCATCCCGAGCGATCTTCCTGTTCTGGTGAATTCGGCTGTCGTTCATTCAAAAAACACTCGCCTTGAACAGTTTGTTTTCTACCTTGTCATGTGAAAAACCTCGCGTGTTTTTATGAGCCATAATTCGGTTGAATTTCACTGAACATTTCACTTCAAGATTCTGTATTAGAGACTTAAAAACTTCAGGCAAAAGTGTTAAATTCGACTTGCCGAACTATTTTAGTTTGTAAACTATCGCAGAATGTGAACTTTGATGGTTTTTGAACTTTAATGGTTTGGCACTTTTGACAGCTTTAGTCTTGTACAGCCAATCAGATTATTTGAACCATTCTAGCAGGGATTTGGATCGGCTTATTGTGGCGTGCTTTATGAGAGTATAGAGCATGCTGACGACACTGTTGTTCGCTTTGGAAAAAAAGTTTGTTTTGAAAATTGAAAGTAATGCTTCGAGAATTTAACGGATTCTTTATTATAAAACAAATAGAGAAGCCTTGACTGTGCTCTGTTCTGTTATAAAGCACTTAGGAAGCGGCTAGAGCACTCAAGAAGTGGGGAGAAACACTCGACTACGTCTCGTGTTTCTCCCTACACTTCTTTCGTGCTCTAGCCGCTTCCTGCGTGCTTTATAACAGAACAGAGCACAGGCTTCTCTATTTGTTAAATATACATCGTCCAGCTAATGCTGCACCTGGGTTTAAACCACAGTTGAGGTTCAGTGCTTGTTGCTGTTATTCAAACTGATACCGGCGGCAAGACTAACGTCTGCACATTTTTGTTTTAACATTCCTCAGATGTTGATGAATGTTCCAGCGATGTACACTCTTGCCACAGTTCAGCCTCGTGTATCAACACTATTGGATCCTACAAATGTTCCTGTAACAGTCTTACGGCAGAAGATGGAAAAACTTGCAACCTGGCATCAGGTTAGTTCCTTTTGTCTGATAGCCAGTCCGCCCACTGTTATGACTGTTTTTAGAAACTATTACCTCCTTGAATGTACCTTTGAGATTGAAAGAATTTTGGATAAAACTATATTGGCTAGAATGAGCTTGGTTTCACTTGCCTTTGCTTGTCTCTGACACAGAGTGTCAAAACTATAGGAATCTGACCTACGGTAACAGGAAGATAACATCTGGTTATGACTGGTACTGTGACTGGAGACTTTACGGTTGGTATCGTTTTAGTGGGGCAGCAGGCACAAGAATGGCTATTTCATGTCCGCCTTTTTGGAGTTGTGGCAGTATTGGAACCGGGTGGATGAATGGAGGACATCCCACAGTGGCTGACGGACAGGTCAGGAGGTCGGTCTGCTTTCGCTCGTATTCAGACTGTTGTTTGTTATCAAGGTCCATCAAAGTGAGAAACTGCGGCGCCTATTATGTTTATTACCTACGCGGCACACCCTTTTGCTACCTCCGTTACTGCAGCACTGACTAAATCCAAAAGAAGTGAAACGTTCTCTTAGAGAGAGAATACTAAAACCTACCTTCACAATTTAAATGTTTAAAAAGTAAAAACGGCATTCATGACCAGGAGATCTTAAAAGTTCTCCTTTCTCCAACTTATCCAGAATTAAAATTATAGTCATTCAAATAATCTGAAAACTCAAAGGAACCTTTGATAAGCAAAGGCTTTTCAGGTTGGTCTACCCCACCCCTCCTCCCCCCCACAGAAATAAAAATGTAAATCAAGGCTCTTAGAAGGTTCCAAACCACCTTCAAAATGGTTTTTATCATTTGAATACTGTGATGTAGCTAATTAGCACTTTCAGTACTACTACTACTATAAATTTTTTTGATAAATGGATATCCCTAACAGTGGTTTGAAATCTTTGCGGAGGTGTACATTTTGACGCAAATTATAGAAGTAGTGTTAAAATGAGTATTAGAACCCCTCCCTCAAATTCAATTTTATTTTGGAGGGCCACATTCTTTGACTATCACGTGTTTACCGGCATACTTATTAGCTGGAAAAAAGATAAGATCGTAAACTTATAGTTAATTGTTATCGTGCAGTGTGACTAATATGATTATTATGATAAACACCAGAACACCAAACGCCTTTCGCAAGCAATACGAGGCAAGGGCAGTTATACAGGCTAAATTGTGAATAAATCAACTAGAACCTTTAAAATCATGAATAATTATTTTTCGTTAGTTTCCTACAGTGTGTACATACGAATTTTAAAAGTTTACTTGCTTGTTTCATCAATAGGCCATTTTCGAGATGCAGAAAGCGTCTATTTTTCCAGGTTAAGGGAAAGTTTTCAATATGAAAATGATTTCTTTCATAATATTGAATGTTTCTGTAACTATAATACTAACACTAATTTCTTAACAACACTGATTCCTAACCTGCTTTAAATTAACAGTGCTCCTTTAGTGAATAATTTTACGTTACACTGCTGTAGGATCTTACGTAGATATGGGCTGCCAAGTTTCAGTGAAAGACGAAATTATGTAAATGACGCTCTTTCCAGTTTATTTCTGATGTTTTCTAAGCAAAGTTTGAGCCAAATGTTTCTCTTGACGTTTATTTAGAGCACGAAACTTCAGCAAAAAAATACATATTTAACCAAAAGGACACAGTTGGCTGTAGATGAAGTTGATTTTTCTTTATTGAACAGCAAGAAACCTAACGAACTCGTACAGGCATCAGCAACTTTGTCAACTTAACTTAAGAACCGCCTCGCTCAGAGGAAAGAGTTATGACCGTCATTTCTGGCTCAACCAATCGCATCGCTGAGTTGCGTTAGTCATCAACGTCCTTACTTTAATCTGTAAATTTTTAGTTGTTTGAATTAAATAAACTTCAGGGAGGGAATAAAATGCTCCTTAATGCTTCCTTCTTTCACAAGAGAGTCATATGATCATCCTTCCCGTGTTAAAAAGCCTCCTATATTTTCCTGTGAACCTGGTTATATTGAGTCAAACCTTTCTTAATGATTTCACCCTTTGAAATTATTGCTACCCCTTAAGGCCTGACGATTGGTAACTCAGAGGGCGTAAGATTAGGAGCTTGTCGGGATAGTAAGCAGTCCCACGGAAGGGAACTTAAGAAATAGAACCTATACTGCATAGAGTTACCAGCCCCTGTTAAGAGAATTAGGTTCTCTTGTTGTTGTGTGTTTCTTCATTCCATACCTTTAATTATTCAATTCCGAAGACTGAGACGTAGATTAATAACATGCAATAAGCTTATTAATAGACAATAGAAATATTCTGATACTTAGTGTGAAGAGGCAAGGGCCTGCTTCAATTAACACATTTTGATTTATTCAGCACTCTATTTACTACTCTTTTAATGTGCAGGTGAAGAAGAAGTAAATTCGTAAAAAGCGTAAAACGACTTTAACAAAAAATCTACTTGCAAATAAGACTGGAAAAATAAATATAAAGATACGATGAGACCAAACTTATCAAATGCTGAGGAAATATACGAGACACGAAACATTCGCAGGGAAGAGGTTTACATAGAGGCAAAAATAAAAACACACAATGCCAGAATGGACGTGAAACATGAATTATATAAGGCGGGGTACTTTAGTGCCGCCTAAAGTGATGAAATAATGACGCATAAATGATAGGTGAAAAAACGAAAAGAATAAGCGTAAATTAATTGGTGCGAAAAGTATAAGACTTAAATGTGAAAGAAATCAACAAATTACAAATTCGCGGCGACAAAATGTTTCATTTTAGGCAGATAGCCACAAAAGGTCACTGAAATTTGAGGCATTGACATTTAGTTGCGAGCTGAGGCCATTATCAGTTCAAATTGTTCCATCTGAGGACAGCTGCGTGTAAGAAAGGCCAACGTTTAATGCACATATATTTTCATTTCTCAGAGAGGCCGTTATGTCAACATTTGTGAAATGATTTACTTGACGCTCTCTCAATGCAGCCACAAGGGTTCACTGAACCTCTTTTTTTCTCCTCTTCCGCGTTGTGTGCCGCAAAATTCGAGAAGTTGCGCTAGGAATTACAAATATTATACTGTAATAACCGTTAGAAAAATGGAATGTTTTTATTACCTTAGCACCATATCTGACCTTGATATAATTTGCATCTGCCTACAGGGTCACATTAGCGGGAAGATAAAGAAGATAATTTTCCGCGAATGTAAACCCGCACAAAAGACTACTTTGTTGGAACTGCAGATAAAACAACTTTCCAATGGGGCATAATTAAATAGCAGCTTATCAACAACAGTCCTATTGGCTGAAAACTGATGCGTATGACGTTCACCTTCAAACCAGTCATACCCATTAATTGAGTACGTGCGAGTCAACTTATTGGTGCTAATTAAGATTTGAAGTTCCTCAAATTTGCAACAATTTCCCCTAAGCTTCCCCACATGTTTAGAAAGCAAGATTTCACGCAAATGGGTTTTCTCCTCCACTTTGTTTTTTTCTTGCTGATTAAGAATGTTATATCTTGTTTGGTTGGTAAGTATATATCACGTTGCCTTTACGTAGCTCTCACAACGAGTTGTCATTTTATACTATTTATTTGTTCTCCTATTCCAATTGTTACTCATGCATATTTTACTTTTTTATTTTCTTCTCTATGTTTATCTTTTAATGTTGAAGATCTTTGTTGTTTTGAAGCGAGGGATTTTTAAAGACTTAAAAAAGAAATCTTCTGGTTTTCAGAGCAGAAATCCGTTCCCAATCCTGTACTTAAGGGAGTATGTCGCAAGTTTGGATCAATTTGGAGGCGATATTCTAATTTATTTTATTTACCTTTTCTTGTCCTATGACAAAAAAACCCAAACTTTACCTCGCAACACATTACCTGAAATTATGTTGACGGTTTATCAAGTATTTTTCCAAGTTAGATTAGATCCAGTCTAGCACAGTTATAGCACGCATATGCAACGAGCTGTGCAATGAGCCTCCTAACCGAGTTTTGAGGAAAAGAGATCATCCTTAGCTTATACTGGCCTCACGTTTGGGCTTTATTTCTATTCTGAATTCTTTTTATTCATCAATCCTTAGTCTATTATATTTTAGTTCAATTCCTGTTATTTTATTTCAGTGTCAGAATAACTCTAACTAGGGGTGATAACCGCGTTTAAACGTTATACCGGCTTTTTGAGTATTCATTATTTGTAAAATTAACATATTGTCCAAATTTTTTGGCAGCATGACAGAATTGCCAAAACACCATGAAGGTGTATCGCCCTTCAATTCATATTAAAACGAAAAATGATGTTAATAACAATACCAACACGTTTTTGCATTGCCTTAGTTTGAATAACATGGATCATATCGCCTATTTTAAACAGCATTTCTTATTTCATGATCTGAAAGAGCCTGGAAACATATACTCAAACGTTCATATTAAAAAGTGTTTCAGGAAAATCAAGAACATCCACAATCCTCCTCAGATGTTGTAGTTTCAAAAGTTTCATCTATTTTAGATCAATGCCGTATACTGGCATTTCCCTCCACTTTGTTCTTCGTGGGAGAACGTCTTGTTAACCACACCATAGCAAACATCAGTGTGATTGACAGGGACACGTGTGAATATCGTTGCTACGTGGACCACAACTGTGTCAGTGTTAACTTTTATTTTGGAGAAAACGGAGCAGAAGCACACAACTGTGAACTGAATAACTCAACGAGTAAAGAACACGATAAAGATCTGGTGAAGGCGACGAACTATGTGTACCATGGAACAAAAGTAAGGAGACAATGTCTCTAAGCAATCGATTTAATATGTTCTAAGTTCTAAGTTCTAAGGGAAAATTTTACGTTTTTTTATGGGTTTTTCGTATTTTTTCACGTGTGTTGATAGAGCCAATCAGCCGCTGTAGGTCACTCTCCTTTGGCGCCACTCGGTTTGGTTGATGAATGAACGGCAAAGCCTTCACGATTCTTAATACAAGCTGTTTGTTGGAGCTTTCTCGAATTATGGCGGCTAAAACATTAAAATATCCGTATCGCTGACAGACATTGAGGTTCAAACTTTCTTAGAAGGGGAAGAAAACCAATATACTAAAAGAAAAACCAAAAGTTACTCATTCAGGGGCTTTGGTGTTAGCATTTCTTTCGGCTGAGAATGAAAATCGACAGCTGGAAAATTTGCCGCTGGACGATTTTGGCCGTTTACCTGAAAGACTTCTTCTGTCGGTAAGGACAAACTCAATAAATGAGGATTTTGTAAATTAAAAATTACGACCATTGTTGTTTTTTAATCATGATTCGAAGCATTTTTCCATCTTAAGAGTTAGCGCCAACGCACTCTACGATTGTTATTTGGGGATTGTCGATTTATTCATTTTCATTCATTAATGGAGTCGGCTTTTCTTGTCATCCCTTCTTCTACTTTATTAAATGATAAAGTGTACCAACGCATCACGTCAATATAAATATAATAAAATAATAAATAAATAAACAATAAATAAACACTAGTTAAAAAATATATATATATGTGATAATAGGAATTTTTTAAAACCATTTCTCAGTTTCGATAAGATGGTCGCGCAGAGCGGCCTCAAATTTTAAATTATCATCTATATTTACAATGTCACCTGGAAGTCTTCGATCATTCCATTGGTTGGCTGAACACGGAAAAAAGCTGTATGCATATTGATTGCAATTTGAATCAATAAAGGACTATTGTGTTTATATGATAAACAAAATAATACATGGTTGCTTGTGGATATATGGAATTTCTCTTCTCGTGTTCAACTCGACATCTCACTCGTTCGCTGCCCTCACTCGTGCGCTATCGGGTTAAACACGAAGAAAAATTCCATATTTACGCACGCCCATGTATTATTCTCTATTTATTAATATTTTTCAGAATGCTTGTGGTCGTGCTCACTGCAATAACAACGCCATTTGTCAGTCTGGTTTTACAAACAAGGGATATCGATGCTTATGTTCTGTTGGATTTACGGGAGCTCATTGTGAACAAGGTGAGACGGTGATATCAGTTTTTTATCTGTAGCAAAAATTATGAGCGATTCGTATTCTGGAACAAGACAGTTTAATCGATGTTAAGTGAATGTTTCAGTGTATAACATACCCATGGCTTAATTTTATCTAACTCTGAAGACTTTTGTGATTACCCTAGTTTCAATCTCTTTGTCGCAAAAAATGTGCATTTTGTATTAATTCTTTCTTTCTAGATATTGACGAGTGTAAAAAGAAAACTTACGGATGTGATGTTAATGCCGAATGCCATAATACTGAGGGATCATTTTTCTGTAAATGCAAGGCTGGTTATGTGGGAAATGGTCAAAATTGTGCAGGTTAGAAACTTATCTGTTTCATGACTCCTTACTTTACATCGTGTTCAAAAATTGCGGCAGATCTGGGGCAAGTGAGCGGCCAAACTATTAAAAAATTAATTAGCACTTCTTTACTGCCTTAGTTCTTTAGATTACGAGCAAACATGTCAAATATATCGATAGTGACCCCCACCACACAGCATATTTACCAACGCTGAACATTATATCGCGAATTTTCCACCCATGGATTGCCTTCTGGGAGTGATAGGTAACAGAGGCTTTCCTGCGCTTGAGGCCAGTTAGCTGTATCACTTTGAAAATACCTCTGATTTCTCCCCACATTAAACCTTTCTTTTTCTTATTGGCACATCGACGAGAGGCGCTTTGTGATATACGACTCGGCTTTACTAAGAAAGACACAAGGGAGGATGTGAAAGAGACTCTGAAGGCCTCGATATTTTTTTCCAATCCTTGTAACTCTCACAGTTATGAACATGAAAAACGACTTATGATTCAACAGTTGTTTTTGTTAGCGGCAAATCTTCCCGGAGTACGACCAAAGATAAGGCATCCCATGTTATAAGTTTTCCCGAGCTCAATTAAGGCACGTTATCAATTTTTTCTGTATCAGAAATTTTGGACTGTGCGCAAACTCCATGTCATAATGGAGGGGCCTGCACCAACGAAGGTGATGGATACAGATGCAAATGTCTACATGGATTCACTGGTACTTACTGTGAAACAGGTTGAATAGGAAATGCTTTATTTTCACTTGAAATTTAATATTGTAGGCACTAAGTATTGTTCCTGCAAACATTTTCAAGAGGTGCTATGATGGCGATTGGGGTTTACAGGAGATAACTGCAAGGCACTGACACTTGGACTCTTTAATCCACAATCATTAATTTTGTGTAATTAGAGAAATAAGTTGTTTCACCCAAGTTTTTTAATCGCGGAAAAACCGTTTTATAAATGGGCTTTGGACAATTTATTGAGCTAAAAAGCAAGAAATTCTATTCTATACCTAGAGACATGGTTTCTTTATTCATATTTTTAGAAATTGATGACATTTTACTAATAAAGTATAAGTAATATCTTATTCTACAACTAATTTGTGTAATGATTTTAAGACAACCGGAAATATTTGCTAAATATGATTTGGTATGGATATCGACAACTGTGCCAACAAGCCTTGTTTGAAAAAAGGGACGTGCATTGACGATATGAACAAACACAGTTGCATTTGTGCAATTGGGTGCAGTGAAAAAAACTTGAAATAGGAAGGCTACTCTTTGATCGACCGTTAAAATGGGGGTGCTTCACACTGAAGTAGTGAAAAGATGATCACGAATTCTAGCTTTTATGTTTAATTGTTTACATAACTAAAGTACTATGCAAATAAAATCTGTGCTGTAGATCCCCAGGCAGATCCCCTATTGTGAGGGGACGGATCTGGTAATTTAACCTTTACATTCCTTAAAGTAAAGAAACATAGTAATATACCTGGTTTATTTTCTATCAGATATTGACGAGTGTGCTCAGAATACTCACAGCTGTAGTATGACCAGTGGGGTTTGTAAAAATACGCCAGGATCATTTAGATGCAGTTGTAAACCCGGGTTCATCGGAGACGGACACAATTGTGAAGGTTTGTCAAGATGATGATGGCATATAGCAATCATGAACCAATGTTACTCTGATTAGTGACACATTTTGCAATCTGTAAATTATACAAAAGATGACAATAAGCAAATATAAGCAATAAGCGAAAAGTCCAAAACTGCTCATAAAACGCATAGAAGAGATCTTAACATTTGAACCTTTCATGCACAACTCTTCAGCACAAGGTCATACACGATAAAAATGTTGTGCTTCTTCATTTTTTGTTTTGCTACTTGGTTGTGTTCAGTTCCAGAGTAAACTGAGTATATAAGAATAGGGAGGCATTTTACTGAGAACATAGGTGTTGGAGAGTAACGTAAGTGAAGATCAACTACCGAATCCTTTTCTGTGTCTAGGAACATGTAGAGAAATACATCCGTGCTTTTCATTTCGATTGTTGCAGGATACATAAACGGCTCAAATATATTGTCGAAAAATGAATCTTATTTCGCTTATCTTCGTGGGTTCCTGGTCCCTGCCGTTGGAAATAATACTGGTTGGCTGCTATGCTACCGCGCCTCCTTACATGGATGGGCTGGTGAGGAGTTCCACACCCGTTGCGATGGAAAGGGAAATATTGTAACGTTTATTCAGACAGACCAGTATGTTTTTGGAGGGTACACTGATATTCCATGGGGTAAGAAACGGTTTCCACTTTGTAGTATAACAGGGTAATTTAGTATTATCAACTGAGTTGATTACGTAAATTAGCCACCGTAAAGAGTTTTAAAGCTAAGTCTGGCTTTTGATGTCACATCTGCCAAATATACAATCAAGCAAGTTTATCTTTGCAATAGCTGAAAGGATTTCCAACTTGTTTAGTATCTTCATTATGCGAACAAGTGTTAGTAAACATGCCCTCTCATTTTCGGAAAACAAGATTCAAAGTTCCAATGTCAAATAACATAAATAAAGACCAGGGAGACAACATGATGAGTAAAAACCAGAATTTATAATGGTATCGTACATGTCTAAGACGTATTGTCAATCAGTACCTACCAGTTCACTTCAGTTGGACATGTGACGTAAACCTTACAGACAGTTTGGACATAATGACTATGACCAGTATTATAGATAGAATTCACGAAAAGGACTCACGCGAACCGTCCGAAAAGAGCACTTCTCTGATGCCTTGGTGTGTAAATATGGGATTCAAAACAGGTATCATGACCTCATTTTCAAACATTAGTGCGAGGAAATTATACCGTTAAATCGTTTAAATAACTGTTCGTCCAAAGAAAAAAAGCCATACATGATTAACTGATTCAAAATTTTTCTTGGCAGGTTGTTCTCCCGGAGCAAGAACAGAAGACCAGTCAGGTCGCTGTTGTATATTTCCTTTCAAGTATAAAGGCCATACCTACAATCAATGTATATTGGGAAAACTTTTCAAACGGTGGTGCTCATTCGATGCTGTCTACAGTCGTCATTGGGCTTATTGCGGTGAGGAAAAAGTTATTCTTGAGAATGTATTATGTATATATGTATATATGTTTAAATATATTATATTTTTTCTCTCACCTTTTTTCAGTCTCAATAACTTCATGACAAAAATATTGAACAATTAAGTCATAGGATGATTTCTTTCAACTCCGGCCAAATGTTACCAGCTTTAATAGAGGAAAAATGTAAACTGGTAAAAAATTCCTATAAAAGGTTTCAATTTTAGCTTATTGTGTTGACCTGTAGATGATGATCCGTACAAAGGATATCACACGACAGACAAGGCTTTTATTTTTTCGCTCAAAAACAAAGAAGGACTAGCGCCGTTTAAGAGTATGGTGAATCATGACTCCCAAGCCATTTATATGGAGATAAGTCGTGGTCCAACATTTGGTGGAGGCCACGATATTTGCATTGCTAACAACGCAGGTCATAATGCTCATTCGTACACCAACTTTGGTCACTCTTTCTTGGCTCCTAGTGAAGTAAAGGAAAAAATTACAGTGTTGGCTGGAACTCACCATTTTACTCCCGACGAGGTAGAAGTATTCTATCTCCCTTAGAGCTGGAATTACAATAGCAAGTCTATTTCTGTTTCTAAGCCAGGTAACTAAACCTCACGCTGTCTCTGCCCACTGAAAAGGCAAAATGCTGGGCGGTAAGTAACAATGGATTAACATTCCGTCCAGGAAAAGGGTGTAGAGGTGTGATATGCAAGGGTATACGTGCTGTAATTGCCGTAACCAGAATGAACTCCAAGGTTATGGGCCACTCAGGCTCGACTTATGCACAGACTTTTGATTATGTTTAGCGGGCATTAGAGTTGTAATTGAAGATTCTCTACTTTGTTGTTAATGCACGCCTTAAAGTGAGACCTGTGGTTTGAACTTTTAATTAAGTTTTTATGTCTAATCAAAACTAAGAAATCCAAAAATATTTTAACAGGGGTGGAGAACAACTTTAAAAAAAAATTTTATGGAATAATTGGCAGGGTATTGTAATTTATTTTAGAGGCGTAAAACCTCACCACGTCACATAATCATTTTGGAATCTTAATATTTACACGTTGAACAAAGTCAGATAACAATTAGAAATATTCACGAGATACTTTCTCGGGAGAGCAATTATGTGGTAGTTACCTCCCACTCTTATGACAGTAGAGGTGGAGTTTTCGTCTTTTCCCGGAAAATTTTGCTGTTTTTGTTAATTTCTTTATGGGTTTTACATTAACCAAATGCCAATTATTCTCAGGATATTTGCTCCTAGCTCAACAAGGTTATTAGATGTGTTATAACTGGCAAAAAGTAGCTTAGAGGTGGTCATGAACGCTGCGCAATGCTCACTATTGTGATAATAAGCTTATGAAACAATGAACGTGGCGCTCTATTTCCCTCTTATTTGTTTTGATTAATCATAATTCGGTCTTTGTAGTTACGATTTCCCCATTAAGATTTATTGTGCTGTTCTACTTGAACAAGATATAATGCATGTTAACAATCTCAAGCCATGTTTGTAATAAAATTGGCAATTTATATCAATAACAACTTTAAGGACCCCAAACTCCTGACGAGTAAAATGGACTCCTGACGAGTAAAAGAAAAACACTCGTCTAGAAGCTGTCACCTAGTAAAGGACTTCATGTTTAACAAAGACCTAACAATATGGCCAAAAACTTTTTAAATTAAAAGCTGTATTTAACTAAATCAAAACTCGGTTGAGTCTGTTGATATTGTGTGACTCTCGCAACTGCAGAGGGAATAGCCTGCCTCTATATCCAAGGGAAAAGCGATTAAAATTTTATTTATCAATACTAAGCGCGTGAAAACCTCATTTTATTGTAATTTATAGAGTAATTTTTTTAACTTTTCACTAAAGTCCTCACTAAGTGGACAGGGAGGAATGTGTTATTACAGTGCAAACAAAGTATACTAAAGGACTAGCAGTTAGGAACACTCAATTCTTCTTTGATTTCGTACATTGAACCGGCAATGACACTTTTTTTCCAATTGCGGTACTTTTACCTATTCGCATGTCATAACCTGGGAAAGGTGGAAGCGAGCCCTTATTATAATTCACGTTTTGTGCTCAAAATATGGTCATTACCAGCATCTGCTATACGTCACGTATTTTATCTTTCACAAAGTATCTGGCGTGTTATATGGTAGGAATAAGAAATTAGCAGGATCTCCATTTGCTGTTTATTTTGCCTAAAATGTGTATAAACCATATAAATAAACAACTAAATTGCGTAAGCCGGTGAATTTTTCATCAAGCATAATAGTTTGAATAACATCACCATACAGATAGAAAACATCTCTTTTTTTAATTAATGAGTATGAGAGAATCAACTGTGATGAAGAAAAAAAACAAGAAAAAAAAAAAGAAATGTATTAGATTCGAAACGAGCTTGTAATTTGCACACCATGTTTGCACCTTGATTTAACGTGTTTTTAGAAAAGAGGTTATCATGTACAGCTTGTATGATAAATTAAAATGAAAAGAATCCAAGCACGTTTCAAGAATACATTCACGCTAAGAAGTGTGTAGATATGAATTTTTTTAATTTTGTGTGTGTGGATTTCCAACGCATTTTTCTGAGTTTGCGTGTCCTGACCTTAAACTTGAATTTCATTCTGCTCTCAAGTTCCCTTCAAATCATTTGCATTACGTGTGTGACGCCAGCCATTATCAGTATTTTCTGGAAGACTTACTCGATCGAGGTCTAAGGAAAATTCAGTGTAAAATTGAATAGAAAGGTTCTGTGAAGACTGTAAACAAGTGAAACAAACTGTTACGGCTGATAACTTCATGTTTTCATCGGTTGCTTTAAAAGAGAAAATAGAATGAGGTGGATTGAGCTTTCAATTAGCTTGCTACAAATTTATCGGGCACCTGCTGTTCAAATGGAAGTGACGTTAGTGAAGCTGTTTTACATAGAGCAGCCATTAAGACGCCTGAGTGTTATAGAATACGGATAGGTGATGTATGGAGAGAAAGTGCAAAAGAGGGTTTGACGTTTATCGAGGGTGAAAAGATATTTTGTTAACGATCTCTTTCTATCAAACGATAGGTTATCTTAGATTAGACGCAGGCTTAAAAACTTAAAAACGTTACTTCTGTTTCGGACCCATGTAAAATTTTGAAATTTTAACAGTCGGACAAGGAATTCCTTCAATCGATAAATTACCTTTGAAAAGGGGAGGGAGGATTATTCACTATTGTGTCGAGGTTCACTACTCGGGTCTGCTTTCCCCCCCCTGTGATAACCTCACAAAATATTTGATTAAAGAGGGAAAAACGCCTTGTGTTGTTTATTTAACAAAAAAGTGTGGATGGACGGCAGCGTCTAAACTCGGTTGGTTTTCTATGAATGTTAACTGTAGATTCATGAACAGCGGAGAAGTGTGTTGTGAACATTTCGCCTTGTAAAAATTCTCTTCTTCGCGTTTCTGATGGAGCTTGTCACAATTAATGATCAATGCAGGACAGAAGTAAGCATTCAAGGTATGTCTCTCAAGCTTTCCGTCTTCAAAAGATAGTTATTGGCGGCTCTTCACCTTTGCGATGTCAAATGTGAACAAGACATCACGTGCCAAAGCTATAACTACGACAGAGATATAAATATGTAATACAAAATATGTGAATTAAATAACCGCACTAAGGAGGCAAGACCACGGAATTTCCTTTCAGCCCTTTTATGGTTTTATATCCGAAGAGGTAGGATATCAAGAATCTGTTTGTCTATCGGATCTGAATTTCTTTAAGAATACGGTAGACCTTCGCAGGTGTCGTTCGCATAGAAAAAAAACCAAAAATTGCGCCATTTGAAGCATAACCACCATAAAATATATATCAGTGGGAAGGATAGCAAATGTGCTATCCGACAAACACTTTCCCGTTTTAGCTTGCATTATTTGTAAACCGAAAAAGGATCGACAATTCTAAATGGACGATGTTTATTTAAGCTTATTGGCCAGGTATCAAATCTGACCGCCCTTCAGGCTTCCTGCGCATATTTTGCCCGTGACAGACCTCACTTCAATTTATGGCTTTGGTGTTGCTTTTATAAATAAATTGAGTAAGCTAAACATAAATTACCTACTAAAAAAGATAGCTTATTTGTCTCAACTTATAGATAACGATCGTCCAATGGATATCGTAGGACAGACGAGGCTTTCATTTCATTCAAAAGAAGAAGGTCCGTCGCCGTTCAAGAGTATGTGAGCTGAACTATGGTCCAATGTTTCAACATAAAATGCATATGCATCAAGTGGCAGACTCAACAATTGAAGTCACCTTTTTTCATTTTTACATTCACTTGCTCTGTAATAACTCTTTTTATAACTATATAAGCTCCTGGAACTTTCATGAATGTTGAATAATTAATAACACTAACAATAACTGTCACTGTTACAGAAACTATTTCAATCAGTATTGGCAACAATAGAAAATGGTGGTAAACCAGTCCAGGTCAATGCCTCTACAACTCTGGGTTACACCAAAGAACAGGCAGAGGCTACTCACAGGTTGAAATCAGCGAAAGATAACTACGAGAGACTGGGGCTGACAGCCGGAGCGACCATGTACGATGAGTAACAACAATCAGTCTCAAATGATTGCCCTGGTTTTATTATCACCTTAAGTAAAAATGAGGAACAACATACGATATCGCATATTTTTGTAACCGAAGAAGCAATAAAATGAAATCTATTTTTGTCATGAAATAAACAGCAAAATGAATTGGCTAAGTCTGCAGACTTGTAACGTTCATGCAGTGGTCGACTGATCAACAGCTATTTTCATAAACTTGTAAACTTTTCTTGTCAGTTTGTTTTCTTCGTCTTCGTCAACAACTCGTGCTATTGCTTTTTAACTGTTGTCTCTGACATTCTCCAAATCGTTCGCTGAGACTGGTAGACAGAACACTTAGGTCTAGAAGGAAATTAACCGAGCCTTTAGGAGGTTGGCCATCTTAATACACCCAGACAAAAGCTTGGCGCCAGGAACCGAGGATGCATCAATGACAATCATCGATGACGTCGCCGATGAAACTTTCACTTCTTCTTTGTGCCCTATGATGTTACCAGTCTATTCTTCTTAGACCTTTCACTCCCAAGATCTCATTAGTAATTCCCTTTACTGTCTGCCATCCGATTCATACGATGTTAATTGGGAGAATAAGGTATTGGATCAACTGATGATCCCCTAATTAGCATTTTTCTTTATTCTCATTACTTTTCAGATATAGTATTGATATTTTAGGGAGAAATTCTGTCTTGGTCACTCTTAGCAGTTAGTGGGTAAAAGCCCCTCAAACCAAGTAAGCTTTGATGAAAGGGTGATGACAAAGCTTTACTAAAAAGTGGAAAATATTGCCGTGACAATGACCCCATGAATACTTTTACTGCTCCTTTCATGCGAGATTTCTTTGTTCGTATCTTGTTTCGGCGTTAGGCTTGAAATCAATAACATTTCGGCTTTAAAGACAATTAGATTAATCATATAGACGACAGGATTAACTAACTTAAATAAGAAATCGTGTTTCAGTCCATGTAAATACTGTGAAAAATAATTTGACAAACTGACCTGGATATGTGGTCTTGAATTTTCTTTCCTACTGTGCGATGTTAAGGCAAAGATCAGTTTGTAAAACAATTAAAAAAAAACAGTTAAAAAAAAACAAACCATTAAAAAAAGAGAAAACTAGAAACATTTCTTTTCAACGTCTCCCAATTTTACCGATAAAGGTAGCTTGAAATAGGTTTCCGAGACACCTACTGACTATATTCAAAGCGCTAAAATAAAAAATCTTTCCTCTTCGCAGTCGAACCAGTTTCACACATTTGAATTGTTAACCAATGGATTTAAGTTTGAAATGGCAAGCGTCTTATGGCAATCCCTGTTATGATACGAACGTTATCTGGAAATCCCGTGAAACAGTTTTTGGAGTAGAGCTTTGAAAATCCTCGATAGATTTTCTCACAGCTTCACGAATACCTTTTTTGAGACAATGCCTGTTGAGTGAATTTCCACAAACTTAAGTGATATTGCCTAATTTCCAAACCTCACCTCTACAAAGATGAAATCATTCGTTCAAAAATCAATTCAAGATAAGCGAGTTTTTAGCAGTTACTTGTTTACATGGAGATGTTATTCAGTGAGTGACTTAGGCATAGTCGGAGAAACAAAACAAAGAACTCCGAGTGCGTTGACATTGTTCCCTTCATTTCTAATGATGATCAAGAAGGTTACAGACTATGAAAAATTGTGGCCAATTTGTTGATATGGCGATTGAAGTGAAGGAATATGTAGTTCAGTGAATGATACAGAATGCTCGGAGAAAAAAAATTGCGAGTGCTCCCAATGCTAGCCAAACTTACGACCTTCCAGTCAGTAGTCATCCGCTCTACCACAGAGGGCTACAGGAGACTTATGGCGAGCTAAGCCGTTTAATTAGGTCCATGATCTCAAACTTCCCGCTTACTTCAAAGATGGGAATATCGATACGTGATGCTCACGTACAACGATGATGTTAATGAAGATGATAAACTTGAAACCGGGGATTTTTGGAGTGAATGAAGATGTTATTCAGTAAAGACAAAAACATACTGAGCTATAGGAGACTCGTTTAATTAGGTGAGTGTAGACAAACTTCCTGCAAATATACTGCGTGGTAGGAATGTTAATATGTGGTGCTTATGTCCATGATAATTTAAAGGAAGAAGATCGATTTCAAGCCTGGTGATTTACGTGAAGGAAGATGTTATTAAGTAAATTACAAAGGCATATTTGGGAAAATAAAAAGAAACTCTGTGTACTAGCAATAGGTAGGAACCCACAACCTTCAAATTAGTACTTCAGACTCTCACCACTGAGCTTTAGAAGACTTATGTCAAACAAAGCCGTGTAACGAGGTCCATTGTGATAAATTGCTGCATACTGCGAGGATAGTAGGCCTGGTGAGTTAGGTTAAGAAAGATATTATTCAATGAATGACACAGGCGTAATAGGAGAAATGTAACCAATTTCAACAAATTTATGACAAAAGTTATCTTCCAAATCGGCTTTCTTGCTCCCCACTGTGTCAGTGCGACGAAGGCTTTACATTCAACTGGTTCATTCTTTTGTTTTTCACATTACTTCGTTCCCATCAACAGCCTGGTTACATTTTTTCTGTATTTAAACCAAATACAAGCCAAAATTCCTCTCCTCGCTCTGATGAAGGGCTGACACTCAAAACTTCAGGTTTAGAAACTTTTTAGGTAGCCAATCTACTTAGTTGATAAAAATGATGTTGCAATTCGTTTAATTCATTTTTCGTTCGAAACCTCCTGCTGCAATAAACTATACCATTTATCCTGTAGCCATTTTTGAACTTCCTTTTTTAAATATTAAAGAAGTATTGTTAGCTGCTGTTACTACGCGACAGGAAATTTATGGCTGAAACATTAGCTGAATACTGATATTACCGAGAGGAATATCGATCGAAACAAGAAAACGTCACTGACTATTTAATTATAATGGACGTTAAAAAATTGACTTCTGAAAAAAAGTTTGAAGTAGGGAGACAATTCTGTTAAAAAACGCCAATATAAAAACGTGCTTATCAAGGAAATTCAATTTCTGTTATTTTACAAAATTTGTTATTGAATAATATTCAGTTGATTGTGTGACGTATGACATCACAATTAGTTTGGGTAATGACATGATTGCGACTGCAATTTTGATGTTAACAAGCAGGAGTAAATTTTTCAAAGACAATAAAATTGTCAGAGCCCGTCAGGCTAATGTAATTTTTGGTCCTTGAAAAATTTACTAGTGCTTACTTACGCAAAGGGAATAGTTTCTTGTTTACGCCAAATTGCGTGAGAGATCATGTTACTTGTTAATAATTTACATTAACAAGTATCCCAGAGAGTAAAGACAGACGAAATTTTGTCAGCGCGCGCGATTTGTAATTTTCATTCTTGTTACATGAAAAATGCACTCGTTTTCAGCCAATCCGACGCACGTAATTTTTTCTGTGTCGGCAGGTTATTACTGATGGACAAGTGAAGTTCTTCACTTCGTTATGGTTTCCTTAGTCCATTTCAGCTGAACAAGTGAACTTCTTCTCGTCCTTATGATTTTCTTAGTCCACTTTAGCCTTTTCTTGCTGATTCTCTATTCAAAGAGTGCTTTGGCCTGTTTAGATGGTAAGTTCTTTGAAGAAGTGTTTTCGCGTAATTTATGATTATGTACTCATATGAGTTTTACCCGTTTTACAATCTGAACTTCCTTTCCGCATCACTTCACCACTAACCAACCAAAACAAAAATTGCTCAGTTTCGGGAAGGAAGCTCTTAACGGTATTTAGTGGATGTAGATTGTTATGTTTTTTTTAAATTTATCCTACGATTTACGATGCATAACAATATTGCGCGTATTTTATACACGACATGATTTGAATATCGCTGACATTCTGCAAATTGATACTTAAAACTCTTCCCAGAACCCTTAAAAATTGACTGGGGTCGCAGGCATTTTCTCAATAAGCATTTCAATATTCCTGTTGAGACATTTTCCGATTTCTTTAACTTTTCTTATGACATCATACCGCAGAGCAGATGGCTCAAACCCGCACCATAAGCTTAGCCTTATCAAACATACGAATTAAGTTATACAAAAAACCCAAAGTTGCTGCGTGGAAGATCGTTTAAGAATTTCACTTTGTTTTTTGTTTGTTTTATTTCTTTTTAACACTCATGTCGGCTGATACGATAAGGCATCTCATCCTTCATCAATCATTAACTTAATACAGGGGGTAAGTTTCTAGTTGCGTCGGTGGGTGAGTGTAGCAGATAATTTAGTGTTAACAACTAGGTTGAAAACGTAAATTGGCCACCGTAAAGAGTAAAAAAAGCTGACGTTTCGAGCGTTAGCCCTTCGTCAGGGCATTAACTTAATACGTTCAGTCTTAGTTTTGAAGTACATGCATGTGTATCAAGGCAATGGTGTGGTGATGACATTGCTGTGTGTACATACGAATTTTAAGAGTTTACTTACTTGTTTCATCAATAGGCCATTTTCTAAAGTTAAAGAGTCTATTTTACCGGTTAAAGAAAAGCCTTCGATATGAATATGATTTCTCTCACAATATTGAATGTTTATGTAACAATAATACTAACACTAATTTCTTAACAATACTAATTCCTAACTTGTTTTATATGAACAGTATTCCTTTAGTGAATAATTTTACGTTACACTGCTGTAGGATCTTACGTAGAGATGGGCTGCCAAATTTCAGTAAAAGACGAAATTATGAAAATTACGCCATTTCCAGTACAATCTATTTCTTGTGTTTTCTAAGCAAAGTTAGAGCTAACTGACCTAGGTATAACATGCATCTGCATACAGGGTCACATTTGCGGGAAGGTAAAGAAGAAATAAGTTTCGGCGAAATGTAAACCCGCTGAAACAACCACTTTGTTAGACATGGATTGATGTTACTCTGGTTTAAAGATCTAATGAATGTAACCAAGAAGTTACAAATCATGGACCCAACGTTTTGACAGTCCTGCCTAGTGCCTTCATCAGGGGTGATCTAATCGTTTGCTCCGACAAAGCTGAATTTTCAAAGAGAAAATTCTACGTTTATCTGTTAATGTTGAAGATGTGCTGTTTTGAAGCGAAAGATTTTCAAAGACTAAAAAAAAAATCTTCCAGTGTTCAGTGCAGAGATCTGTTCCCAATCCTTTACTCCAGGGTGTATGTCTGTTTGAACCAACTGGGAAGCGACATTCTAATTTCATTCATTTACCTTTTCTTGTCCTATGGAAAAAAAACTCAAACTTCACCTCGCAACACATAATCTGAAATTATGTTGAAGGTTTATCAAGTATTTCTTCAAGTTATATTACATCCATCCAAAGCACAGTTACAGCACGCATATGGAACGAGCTGTGCAATAAGCCTCCTAGCTGAGTTTTGCGGAGAAAAGATCATCCCTAGCTTATACTGGCCTCACGACTGGGTTTTATTTCGATTCTGAATTCTTTTTAGTCATTAATCCTTAATCTTTTATACTTTAGTTCAATTCATGTTCTTTTGTTTCAGTGTCAGAATAATTCCAACTTGAGGTGATGACCACGTTTAAACTTTATACCGGCTTTTTGAGCATTCATTATTTGTGAAATTAACAAAATTGTATGACAGCATGACAGGATTGTCAGAACACCATGAAGGAGTATCGCCCTACTAGAAAAGGAACTGTTTTTTTAGAATTCATTTTAACAAGAAAAATGGTATTAATAACAATAATAGCACGTTTTTTACATCGTCGTAGTTTGAAGAACATGGGTCATATCGCCTATTTGTATAGGTAATCACATGATTTCGAGTGCAGTTTTGAATAAATAAGCGCGAGTAAATTTTTTTAAAGACTAACAAAATTGTACGAGCCCGTAGGGCGAGTGCAATTTGTGGTCTTTGAAAAAAATTAACAAGTGCTTATTTATTCCAAATTGCACGAGATAAATCATATGATTATGTGTTAATAATAAACATGAAAAAATACGAGATAGCTTATCATAATTAAGCATAAGCAAAGCGCGCGAATCAAGTGCAAATGTAATTTAGTCAAACCGTGCGTTCGGTCAAAACAACCGCGTACGATCAAAACAATAATATGCAATGATATCTTCACATCTTTAAGGCGCAAAAGAGTAAGTAAGTTCAAGTAATTGTTCAGTCTGTGTCCGATCGCTTTCGATGAAATGGAATCGTCTTATCCAAGGTTTAACCATGTTTGTTTTTAATTTCGGCGTCGGATCGCTCGAGAAGGTGTTAAGCTGGGTCGGTTCGTAATTTTCGATTTCCTTGGCAATTCCCTTCTAAACACCACTTCTTTCAAACCGACGACCAAAAAGCAGTGCTTTTTATGGTGTTTTCGTTGTTTGAGCTGTTTTTCAGACGCGGTGGCGAAAGAAAACCTACCTAAAACGCCGGCCATTGTTTCGCTCCTAAATGTCCAAATTTTCAAATTTTCAAATTTTGTTACGACATCCAAAGCTCGCATTTGATTGGCTGTCTGTGAGTTTTTTTGAAGAGGCGCGGTGGCTTCTCTTCACCCAGGTGTAAAAATGGGTACCAGCAAATATGCTGGGGGTAACCATGCGATGGACTAGCATCCCATCCAGGGGGGAATAGCAATGCTCCTAGCCGCTTCATGCTAAGGAAACCAAAGTAAAGCGCCGGCCCCATGGGCCACTTGGGCCTGTCTAAAGGCTGTGAGTTTCTTTGATTATTTACCAATCAGAATGTCTGATTTGTTACTTTCTTTGCACTGAATTAACCCTCTTCTGCACTGAATTAACTCTCTTCTGCACTGAATTACCTGAAAACTGCATTTATCTTAACCAATCACAACTGAGTAAATTTTTCATGTATATTATTATAGACAGAATTTCTTATTTCACGATCTGAAAGAGCCTGGTAGCATTTACTCAAACCTTCATATAGAAAAGTGTATCATGAAAATCAAGAACATCCACAATCCTTCTCAGATCAGTGTTATACTTTCAAATGTTTCATCTATTTTAGACCAATGCCGTATCTTAGCATTTCCATCCACTCTGTTCTTCGTGGGAGAACGTCTTGTGGACCACACCATAGCAAACATCAGTGTGATTGACAGGGACACGTGTGAATATAGTTGCTACCTCAACCATAACTGTGTCAGTGTCAACTTTTATTTTGGACCAAGTGAAGCAGGAATAGAAAACTGTGAACTGAACAACTCGACAAGTAAAGAACATGATAAGGATCTGGTGAAGGCAACCAACTATGTGTACCATGGAACAAGAGTGAGGAGACAGTGTCTTTAATTTAATGTCTTTTATTGTTCTTTTTATTGCTTATTATTATTATTGTTATTATTATTATTTATAACAAAGTTCGGATATAACGCCCACTGTCATTGATTGAAAGAGCGTGCTCTATGAGAGTATAGAGCATAGAGCTGAGCTACAGCTGTCACGCCATCTGCCAATTGTTCTATGTTTGAGCTTCTCCGGGACTTCTTTTTGGCTTTTTTCCGATAATTGAAAGTGAAATTTCGGAACTGAAGCGAGCCGGCAAGTAGCAACAGAAGAATCAAACAAAGGTTTGTAAACATACCAGGTACCGTAATTTACGTTATTAAAACGTAAGCAGATACGAAAATCCTCAAAGGAAAACAAAATAAACATTCCGAGTTTTAAAGATTTTCACGCTCAGTTAGATTGCAAGCTTACGTACGGTAATAAAAATCAAACACAGCTAACACTCGTATAGTATATAAAGTTCAGTGTTCAAAAGCAAAATAGAACAAAACAGAAATGATGAAAAATATAACCAAACTGGCATAATTGTTAAAATTCATACTAATCATGACGGTGTCTGAGCGAATATGATCACGCTGAAGTTCATCGCGGCTCGCTCATCATGGCGATCTCCGGTCATCACAGTAAAGCAAGCCTCAGAAACTACATCGGCCGCCCTTCGAGTAAAAAAATAAGAGCTTGCTCTGATATCCTTTCCGATTCGTTGAGTGGCAATTCACATCAGTTACTGCAACCGAGTTTTGCGGCGCTGTCATCACGAGCGATCTTCATGTTCCGGTGAATTCGGCTGTCGTACATTCAAAAAACACTCGCCTTGAACAGTTTGTTTTCTAGCTTGTCATGTGAAAAAACTCGCGTGTTTTTATGAGCCATAATTCGGCTGAAGTTCACTGCACATTTCACTTCAAGATTCTGTATTAGAGACTTAAAAACTTCAGGCAAAAGTGTTAAATTCGACTTGCCGAACTATTTTAGTTTGTAAACTATCGTAGAATGTGAACTATGATGGTTTTTGAACTTTGGTGGTTTGACACTTCTGACAGCTTTAGTCTTGTACAGCCAATCAGATTATTCGAACCATTCCAACAAGGATTCTGATTGGCTTATTGTAGCGTGCTTTATGAGAGTATAGAGCATGCTGACGACATTGTTGTTCGCTTTGGAATAAAGTTTGTTTTGAAAATTGAAAGTAATGCTTGGGTAATTTAACGGATTCTTCATTATAAAACAAATAGAGAAGCCTTGACTGTGCTCTGTTCTGTTATAAAGCACTTAGGAAGTGGCTAGAGCACTCAAGAAGTGGGGAGAAATACGAGACGTAGTCGTGCTCTAGCCGCTTCCTGCGTGCTTTATAACCGAGCAGAGCACAGTCAAGGCTTCTCTATTTGTTAATTTTAATTATTATTTTTCAGAATGCTTGTAGTCGTTCTCGCTGCCAAAACAACGCCATTTGTCAGTCCGGTTTTACAAGCAAGGGATATCGATGCTTATGTTCTGTTGGATTTGCGGGAGCTTATTGTGAACAAGGTGAGACGTAAAAACGTGTTCGTACCAGTTTTTTGTCTACAACAAAAATTGCTAGCTATTCATATTCTGGAACCAACCAGTTAAATCGATGTTGAGGGATTGTTTAAGTGTCTAAGGTGCCCACAGCTTCATTTTAATTGTGATCACCACAGTTTAAATTTATCTGTGCTTTTGGTATTAATTCTTTCTTTTTAGATGTTAACGAGTGTAAAAAGAAAACTCACGGATGTGATGTTAATGCCGAATGCCATAATACCGAGGGATCATTTATTTGTAAATGCAAGGCTGGTTATGTGGGAAATGGTCAAGATTGTACAAGTAAGGAACTCATCTGTTTTATGATTCCTCACTATACAACGTATTCATAGGGGCGACAGATCTGGGGCGCCAAACGCGAAAACGAGGTATTGTAAGATAAAATGATAAGGGTTTGAGAGGTGTTCTACCTTTCTATTTGAAATGAAAAATCGTTTGAATAATATGGATAATTTTCTATTATTTTGATTAGTGCTTCTTTTAATTAGGAACAAACTTGTGAAGTGTATCGATACCGGTCCCTACCGCTGAGCATATGTACCAACGTCAACGCTAAGCATAATGTAACATTTATTTTCTCCCGTGGATTACTTTCTGGAGGTCATAAGTGACAGAGGCTTTGCTGCACTTGAGGCCGGCTAGCTGTAATACTTTGAAATGCCTCTGGTTTCTTGTCACGTTGAACCTTTTTTCTGATTGGCTTTACTATGTTCGATCGAGAGGCGCTTTGAGATACACGACACGCCTTCATTTAAAAGGAGTTAAGGGATGATTTCATATACAAAATGGCCTCGAGGTTATTTTCCGACCCTTGTATTCAGTTATAAAGACCAAAAACGACTTATGACGCACGAATAAAGAAAAAGCATCCCATGTTGTTAGGTTTCCTGAAGTGTCTGAAAGCACTTTCTCAATTTTTTTTCTGTATCAGAAATTTCTGGCTGTGACCAAGACCCATGCCACAATGAAGGAACCTGTATCCCCCAAAGTAAAGGATACAAATGCACATGTTTACAAGGATTCAATGGTGATCATTGCGAAACAGGTTCGATAAGCGATGTTTTATTCTCACTTGAAAATTAATTAAATAGGCATTAATTATTGTTCCTGTGACATATTCGAGAGTGATGGTAAGTATATCGACTTAATATACTTATAACCATATAATGTACAAAGACAACTAGAGATTTGCCGAAAAATTGATTTTGTAGATATCGACGACTGTGCTAGTAGTCCTTGTTTGAACAAAGGAACCTGCTTTGACGATATCAACAAATACAGATGCAGCTGTGAAATTGGGTTCAGTGGAATAAATTGTGAAATAGGTAGGCTGATTATAGTGTATATACTTGCCATGTTATGAACAAGTCTCTGTGAGAATCAAACATCTTGGGAAATGAAAATTTTCAACCCTTCTTCAAATTTTGCATGCAGTTAGGCACTCAGGGGGGATGCACAAAAATGCCCTTTTTAAAGGTCGCAGCAGTCTTGTTGCCATGGTAACAACGGCTACTTGTTCGAGGCCTAGGGCCTCATTTTCATACAAAAACGTCGCAAAAAAAGAGTGAAATGTTTATTTCTCTATCTGAAGCTAAATACAACATTACTAATTGGCACTTCTACCATACATAGTAACATTATTCGTCTTCACATTGATTTATTCAATTTTCCCTGGGAGTGAAGGTGAACATACCAATAGATTATTCATCTCGGTACAGTTTCGGTCATTTTTTTTGTCGGGTAAATCAGGGAAAACGTTTATCTGAATTTCTCCAAAAGTACACCGATTCTGGAACTGAAACTACCCACCTAGCTGGTTATAATATTCTAGTTTTTAAATATGTAAAATCTCTGCGGGCCTGCCTTTTTATAGGGGCAATTCACGGACGAAGCTCAAAAATCAGATATTGCATAATTTGGCGATGTTTACAACAACAAATGTTTCAGAAAAATGAAACATGCAAGACTTTGAAAGAATGTTATCTTATGAGCAATATCCCGAAGAGAAATCTCGCCTCTGGCTGTCATGTTTAAAAAAAAATTGATCAATCATCATGGAAGACGACTCGACGTAACTACAAACATATACCTCAAATCGTGTGCATATCATCCAGATGCCGAGTGCTGCACCATCTTTCATGGGAATTTGAGCGATCTGAAGTCCTCTGAAGATACACTGTTAGACTTGTATGTCATTTGAAACATGTTGAAGTCGGCTGATCTTCACGAAACTATCCTCACACCGGTCATTTGTCATAAACATGTACGTTGTCAAGATGGAGTGACGCTGTATTACTCCTTGAAGTTTTCATCGGTCGCCCCAAAGAAGACAAGAAATGGACAGTTTTCGATATATCAGCAGATTTCCGCGCATTCTAAGTAAAAACAACCAAAAAAAAAAAGAAGAAAACCTTAATTGAATGCTCGTTGACACTTAGAATCTGAAAGAAGAAATCTCAACTTTTCAGCGGCAGTACTACATGTAAAACCCAGTCGCCACGATAACAATTGGTACGACTCGCGCGACAATCATCACAAAATGGAGATTTTGAACTACTCAGTATCCCTGCAGTCCAGCAAACGGAACAGTGATTTCATCACAATCAATTTCCAAAAATTTGACTTTTTTCAGGGAGTCTCTCACGTGCTCGAACGTTAGATTGGCTTTGAGCCTTGAGATTTATCTCCCTTGACGGTAAAATGCTATAGAAAGTTCTCACAAAATTACAAAGGAACTATTTTTGGTGTCGCTTGGACCGAGAAATACAGATTTGAAATAATTAATGCTGTCACTGATGAACCAAAGGGCACAATCTTCTCAGTTGTTAGCTTGATAATCTCTACAGACTAACGTTATTGGACCGAACGATCTCCTTTTTCTCTCTGGTGAGCCGGCCACCTCAGGGGAAAATTAAAAGAGACCTTTGAGTTCCTCTCGTGTAAATCAATGGGAGATTGCGCTCTATTCATCTTTCTTTATGCTTGTAAAAGATATCCGGGAGAAAATTATGGAAAATAATGGTGAAGAAATCGCTGTTCCTTTTCCTGAAGGACATGAAGCAATCCAGATTGCATATCAACCATGGGGAGTTTCGTTCAAGTGACAAGTTGCCATTTACGTGTGGATAATAAGTTGTTTGAAAGGTGGAATTATGACATTATGATTTCATTAAATCTGTTACTTCGAACTTCGTTATGATGTTTTCTTTATTAAGACACGGAAGGAAACATTGATCGACTCGATTGCACTGCGGCGGTAATAAGTCTCTCCTCATCATATCTCATGCAAATTTTCTAACAGTTTTCTGACAGTTTTCAGATGATTCGAAACCTAATGATTTCTGTCACAAGAAAATGATAACTGCCCGAATCTGCTCTTTGTAAGGAAAAACCTATGTCGTTCAAACTGTTATTGTTGCAACTGGGTTTCACATTTAGTACTGCCGCTGACAAGTTACGATTTATACTCTCAGATTCTCAGTGTTTAGGAGCGTTCAATCGATGTTTTCCTTTTTTTTTTGGTTATTTTTACTTCAGAAAGCGGAAATCTGCTGACATATTTGAAAATACCCATTTCTCGTCTTCTTTTGAGCAACCGATGGACACATCACTGAGAAATACATTGTCACACCATCGTGACAACGTACATGTTTATGACAAATGACCGGTGTGAGGATAGTTTCGTGTAGATCAGCCGACTTCAACATGTTTCAAATGACATACAAGTATAACAGTGTATCTTCAGAAGATTTCGAATCGCTCAAATTCCCATGAAAGAAGGTGCAGCACTCGGAATCTTGATGATATGCACACGATTTGAGGTATATGTTTGTAGTTACATCGAGTTGTCCTCCATGAAGGCTGATCAACCTTTTTTAAAAGATGACAACCAGAGGCGAGATTTCTCTTCGGGATATTGCTCATAAGATAACATTCTTTCAAAGCCTCGCACGTTTCATTTGTCTGAAACGTTTGTTGTTGAGAACATTAGATGTAAACATCGCCAAATTATGCAATATCTGATTTTGAGCTTTTTTCGCAAATTTCCCCTATAAAAAGTAGAGGCAGGCCTGCAGAGATTTTTACATATTTAAAAACTAGAATATTAAAACCACCTAGGTGGGTAGTTTCAGTTCCAGAATCGGTGTACTTTTGGAGAAATTCAGATAAAAGTTTTCCCTATTTTACCCGACAAAAAAAATGACCGAAGCTGTACTGAGATAAATAATCTCTTGGTGTGTTCACATTCACTCTCAGGGAAAATTAAATATATCAAAGTGAGGACGAATGATGTTACTATGTATGGTAGAAGTGCCAATTAGTAATGTTATTTAGCTTGAGACATAGAAATAAACATTTCACTCTTTTTTGCAACGTTTTTGAATGAAAATGAGGCCCTAGGCCTCGAACAAGCAGCCATTGTTACCATGGCAACAAGACTGCTGCAACCTATAAAAAGAGCATTTTTGTGCATCCCCCCTGAGTGCCTAACTACATGCAAAATTTGAAGTGGGGTTGAAAATTTTCATTTCCCAAGATGTTTGATCCTTAGAGACTTGTTCTTAAAATCGTAGTGCGTCATAATCAAGTATTAAAACATGGGACAAATTCCAGCTTTCATGACTACATACTAAACGTATTGTGTATTGTGTTATATATCTTCTTCGTATTATAATAGGGCGGTTCTGATACCTTAGCTTTGTAAAACCCGGTATTACATGCCTTAAAGCAAAGAAACTCCTAGTTATAAACCTACTGAATTTGTTTCAGATAATGACGAGTGTGCTCAAAATACTCACACATGTAGTTTGACTAGAGGGGTTTGTAAAAACACGCCAGGATCATTTCGATGCAGTTGTAAACCTGGGTTCATCGGAGACGGACACAGTTGTGAAGGTTTGTCAATATGTTACCGGCATTTATCATATAAACTACGGTGTTATAGAAGGATTTCTAGCCCTGAGAAAAGCCGTAAAAGCACACTTAAAAAAATATCGTATTTTTTTTACTTGTGTTTGATATCGCCAATCAGCTGCCGACACGTCACTCGCATTTCGCGCCAGTCGGTCAGCTTGATGAAAGAGCGGCGAAGCCTTCACCGTCTTGCAGACAGTGATGTTCAAACTTTTACTAGAAAGGGAAGAAAACCAAGATACGGAGAAAAAAAACAGAAAAATACATATTCAGTAGCTTTGGTGGTGGAATTTTTCTCGCGGCTGAGAACGAAAATCCACAACTGGAAGATTTGCCACAGGCCGATTTTGGCCATGTATCCGTCAATTTTGTATATTTAAAATTATGCCCATGGTTTGTTTTTGTAGTGTTCCAACGCATTTTTCATGTTGAGCCTTAGCGCCAACGCAATTTACGATTTTAATTTGGAGATTGTCGATCCTTTTATTTTCATTTATTAATAAAGTTGACTATTCATTGACAGTAAAGAGCTATTGTGTTTTTATGATAAACAAAATAATACATGGCTGTTTGTAGATATGGCATTCGAAGAGAAATTTCATATCTACCCGCGCCCATGTATTATTCTCTATATAGCACCACATAGCAATTATGAAGTAATGTTTGCTCTGATGAGTGACAGAGTTTGCAGGCTGCAAATTGTATAAAATATAACGATAACGCAAATACAACGATTCAGTTGTAAGGCAACGAGAAAAAAGTGTTTTTAATACTGCTCATAAAACGCAAAGAGTAGATCTAAAGTTTTTACTAAAGGGACCGACGTGATGAAAATGTAGCTTTCTCGTGCTTGGAACATAATTTTTCCGATGGTGTCGTGGTGTCGCAAAGTAGCCAGAGTGTGGATCAACCACTGATTCTTTCTCTACGTAGAGAGATATATAGTGTAAACCATCCGTGTTTTTCATTCTACTGTTGCAGGATACATAAAAAATTCAGTTGTATTGTCGAAAAATGAATCTTACTTCGCATATCTTCGTGAGTTCCTGATTCCTGCCGTTGGATATGATTCTGACTGGTTGCTTTGCTACCGAGCCTCTTCACATGGCTGGGCAGGCGATGCCTTCCACACTCGTTGCGATGGAAAGAAAGATATGATAACAATTATTCAGAAAGACCAGTATGTTTTTGGTGGGTACACTGACATTCCCTGGGGTAAGAAACTGTGTCCACTTTAAACATAATAATGACCATCTTACCCGCATATAGTCTGCCTATCGATGTCACATCTCAGTGTCAAACATAAAAAAAGTAAAGAATCTCTTGGCGATAGTCGAAATTATTCTCAACTGATCTAGTATCTTCACTCCTCTTCTCCGCTCTACGTCAGTCAATGTATGCGAACAACACTTAGCAAACGTGCCCTCTCGTTTTCGGATAACAAGATTAAAAGTTCCAATGTCAAATGTACATGTGGGAAATCCATGGAGACTACTTAATGCGTGAATTCAGACTTTAAAAGAATATCGATATTATCTAAGACGTTTTTTCAATCAGCCACTACCTACCAGTTCATGACTGCACTCATGTTGCAGCTCCTTGAATCAATCTTTGGATATCTTACATCAACCTTCTCCGACAGATTTGTAACCAGGTTTTATATCCAGTGTTATAGATGGAAATCACGAAAAGGACTCACGCATACGTAACCGTTAGAAAGTAATAGTGCCCTCACAAGTTCATGTACAGATATGTAATGTAAAATCAGTACTATAACCCTTAACTTCAAAACATGGTGCAAGTAGATTATGCCCTTTCTATCTTGAAGATTTCGTGAATAATATTAAAAACCGATTATCCGAAAAAAATGCTATTAATGATGCATTGAATTAAAATATTTTGTATGCAGCTTGTCCTCCGGGAGCAAGAACAGAGGACCCGTCAGGCCGCTGTTGTGTATTTCCTTTCAAGTATAGGAACCATACCTACAACTACTGTACAAAGAGGGGCTCTGTTCTTGGAAGGTGGTGGTGCTCATTCGATGCTGTCTTCAAACATGACTGGAATTATTGTGGTATGAATAATATAATTTTCATGATACATACATATCAGTATTTTTCTCTTTCGCTTTTTTCAGTCTTAATAACTTCAAGTCGAAAAATATGCTTCAAATAAGTCATTACATGATTTTCTTTAACTGCGGCTGTATGTTGCTAGCTCTTATAGAATAAGTAATCTCGTTAAAAATTTTTTTATGCAAGAATTGCAATTTTTTTTTTATTGTCTTGGCCTGTAGATAATGATCCGTACAAAGGATACCGTAAGACAGACAAGGCTTTTATTTTTTCGCTGGAAAATAAAGAAGGATTGGCGCCGTTTAAGAGTATGGTGAAGCAAGATTCCCGAGCCATTTATATGAAGATAACTTACGGTCCAACATTTGGTGGAGGCTTCGATATTTATATCGCTAACAACGCAGGTCATAATGCTCGTTCGTACACCAACTTTGGTCACTCTTTCTTGGCTCCAAGAGAAGTAAAGGAAAAGGATACAGTGTTAGCTGGAGCTAGCCATTTTACTCCTGACGAGGTAGAAGTGTTCTATCTCTCTTAGAGCTGGAATTACAATAGCGAGTCTATTTCTGTTTCTAAGCCATGTAATTCTACCTCACATTGTCTCTATCCGCTGAGTATTATTATTCTTTGTAACAGCTACTGTAAGGCGAAATGCTGGGCGGTAAGTAGCGATGGATTAACATCCCGTCCAGGAAAAGGGTGTCTGTGTGTGATATGCAAAGGTATACATGCTGCATTTGCCGTAACCAGGATAAACTCCAAGGTTATGGGCCACTCAGGCTTGACTCATGCGCAGACTTTTGATTATGTCTAGCGGGCACCAGGATTAGATTAGGATTGAAGATTCTCTGCTTTGTTGTTAATATTATTATTACTGCATGCCTTAAAGTGAAATCGGTGGTTTGAACTTTTAAGTAAGTTTTTATGTCTAAACAAAACTAAGTAATCCAAAACCGTTTTACAGGAGTGAAGAACAGCTTTAACAAATCTTTCGGAATAATTGGCAGGGTATTGTAATTTATTTTAGAAGCGTAAAAACCACGACACGTCACATAATCATTTTGGAATCTTAATATCTAAACGTTGAACAAAGTCGGGTACAATTAGAAATCCTCGCGAGATACTTTCTCGGGAAAGCAATTATGTGATCGTTATCCCTCACTCTTATGACAGCAAAGGCGAAGTTTTCGTCTTTTCTTGGAAATTTTTTCTGTTTTTGTTAATTTCTTTATAGGTTTTACATTAACAAAAATGCCAATTATTCTCAGGATATTTGCTCCTAGCTCAACACAGTTATAAGATCTGTTATCACCAGCAAAATGAGACATGGACTCCAAAATAGCGCTTCTATGGTGGTCACTGAACGTAGCTTATGAAACTATGAACGTAGCGCTATATTGCCCCCTCATTTGTTTTGGTTAATCATAATTTGGCCTTTCTAGTTATATTTTGTACATTAAGATTTATTGTGCGGTTCTACTTGAACAAGATATAATGCATGTTAACTATCTCGAGCCATTTTGTTAAACGATAAAAATAGAAATACATTAACCTAAAAACACTGTAAGGGTTTCCTATAATGGTGTTAGAAAATGAATGGAAATAACACATTTGCATAAGCCATTCAGTAAACATTGTAATAAGCCAGTTGATCATTTCTTATTCCTTTCGGCGGTCTTACCTTACAGATAGAGTTTGGTCATCTTTTCCTTACTGTGATCGTGAAATTGACATGGAGACGGAATAATTTTTCCGTAGCTCTTTTAGGGGCGGTACCTTGGCTACGCCCTTTCTTCTCCGAATTTTGTGCTTATTCTGCTTTTATGCAACAGCCTTCAAGGACAATTTTCTTTTAGGATACCTTTTCAAGTAAGATTTTAATTCTGTTACTAGGTTTATTGTGATTTTTATATTGTCGATCTTGTTTTTGTTTTGCCTAAACTTGACTGTAAGACCAAGACATTTGAGATAGAAACACATTTCGTAAAGCGCAAACATCGCAAAGGTATCTACTTAGAATGCGAACTCCGTTCTGCGTAGCCCAACGTGATTCGCTATTTAAGTATAAAAGTATGACGAAGGTTAGAGATTGACAGCTCCATAAGTGTCACCTTTATAAGCGGTGACCCTCACTTTCCTCGAGAGATCAGAGCTAGTCCCCGTTGTAACAACTCGTGTAGAAGAGAGAACAAAGAAAGAGACAACAAGACAACGAGTGTTAGGGTAATTTTTACTCTTAAAAAATTTTCACAATAAAATTGGCCACTTATATCGATAAAAACTTTAAGGACCCCAAACTTCTGAAGGGTAAAATCGACTTAAACAACGCGATTATAAAATAAAAACACTGACACTTACTAAAAGACTTCATGTTGAACAAAGACCTAACTAGCTAATAACAGAAATCGAAACTCTGTTGAATCTGTTGATATTGTGTGACTCTCGCAACTGCAGAGGGAAAAGCCTGCCTCTATATCCAAGGGAAAAGCGATTAAACTTTTAATTATCAATACTAAGTGCGTGAAAACCTTTTTAAATTGTCTCATTTTATTGCAATTCATAGTGTAATTATTTTAACTTTTAATTTTAGTCCTCACTTAGTGGACAGGGAGGAATGTGTAATTATACAGTGCAAACAAAGTATACTAAAGGACTAGCAGTTAAGAACACACAATTCTACATTGATTTTGTACATCGGAAAAATACTTTTTTCCCAATCGCGGTACTTTTACCCATTCGCATTGTTGTGAAATGTTTCCACCTAAAAATTGATTCCTAGATTTATTGTGAATTTTATTGTGTATCAAGTGAGTTGTAATTTCGTTACCGTTAAAGCACCGAGTCAACATTAAGATTAGAAGTAACATGTAACCGGGAGCGGAATAGGGTGATCAATTTAGTTCAGCGAACAGTGATGTATGAAATTAGGTATTTGCAGGGCGTTTAAGCGCGTAGGAACTTAACAACATGATTGTCAAGTAAAGCCATGTTTAATAGGGAATTAGTGCCTACGGATCGTTGTAGAACGTGAGTGAATCTTGAATCCCACGCGGAATTACTTATCTGGGTGTGGATTTCCTAAGCTAATAAATGTAACATTTTTGTAACCCTAACATTAAATTGTAATAGAGTAGATAGATCGCGGAACGGAACGTGTAATGCTGAATTGTCGTCAATAAAGCCTGAATCAAGAGAAAGTATACAGTCCAAGATTACTGAACCAGCGTGTGCGGAATTCTCAGCAACGCAAGTGGGAAATTCTGCGAAACGCATGTCATAACCTGGGAAAGGTGGAAGCGAGCTCTTATTATAATTTACGTTTTGTACTCAAAATGTGGTCAGTAACAGCATCTGCTCTCTGTCACGTATTTTATCGTACACAAAGTATCCGTCGTGCTGTATGAAAGGAATAAGAACTTCGCGGATCTCCATATGCTGTTTATTTTGCCGGTTTAAAATGTGCATAAACCGTATTAATAAACAACTAAAGTGCGTAGTCCGGTAAATGTTTCATCAAGCACGATAGTTTGAATGACATCACCAGGAAGATAGAAAACATCTCTCTTTTTAATTACTGAGTATGAGAGAATCAACTGTGATGAAAAAAACCCAAAGAAATGTAATTTGCAAACCATTTTGCACCTCAATTTTAACGCGTTTTCAGGAAGGTTATGATGTACAGCTTGTACGATAAATTAATATAAAAAGAACCCATGCACGTTTCAAGAAATAAATTCAAACTAAGAAGTGTGTAAAAATGAATTTTCTTCATTTTGTACGTGGGTGAATGTCCAACGCATTCTTATGAGTTTGCGTGTCCTGACCTTAAACATGAATTGTATTGGGGTTTTCATTCTGCTCTTAAGCTCAATTCAAATCATTTGCATTTTGCGTGTTTGACGCCAGTCATCATCAGTATTTTCTGGACGACTTCCTCGATCGAGGTCGGATGAAAATTCAGAGTAAAATTGCATAGAAAGGTCCTGGAAGGTCGAAAATAAGTAAAACAAACTGTTACGGCTGATGGCTTCTTATTTTGATCAGTTGCTTTAAAACAGAAAATAGAATGAAGTAGATTGAGGTTTCAATTAGCCTGCTATAAATTTATCAGGCACCTGCTGTTCAAATGGAAGTGACGTTACGTTAGTGAAGCTGTTTCACATAGAACAGCCATTAAGACGCCTAAGTGTTATAGAATGCGGATAGGTGATGTGTGGAGAGAAAATGCAAAGGAGGGTTTGACATTCATTGAGGGTGAAAATTATTTCGTTAACGATGTCTTTTTACCAAACAGTAGGATATCTTAGATTAGACACTGACTTAAAAACTTGAAAACCAACCCTTCTGTTTCGAGCCTATGTGAAATTTTGAAAATTTTTTAACTCAGAAAACACAAAATATGTGAACTAAATAACCGCACTAAGGAAGCAAGACCACGGAATTACCTTTCAGCCCTTTTATGGTTTTATATCCGAAGAGGTAAGAATTCAAGAATCTGTTTTTCTATCTGATCTGAATTTCTTTAAGAATACAGTAGACCTTCGCGGGTGTCCTTCGCATAAAAGAAATTGCGCCATTTGAAGCATAACCACCATATAATAAATATCAGTGGATGGATCAGTATTTTTCTTTCTGCTCATTGGCCGTTGTAAGTACTTTAGTTTTGGTCTTGCCACACTAAAGCGAAAAGCGCTCGGTCAAGTTCAACGTGTAAACTAAAATGTTATGATTTAAAATACTTACTCCATTCGTCTGGATCATCGTTTCAGGGAGGAAATTAACCGAGCCTATAGAAGGTTGGCCATCTTAATACACTCAGACAGAAGCTTGACGCCAGGAACCGTGGAGCCATCAAAGCGTTGGTGAATGCCCGTGCTGCTCTGCTACAGTCTCACAGATAACACTGAACAAGAGATGATATCGCCGGCTTTTTTCAATGACATCATCGATGACGTCGCCGATGAAACTTTCACGTCTTCTCTGTGCACTATGATGTTACCAGTCTATTCTTCTTAAACCTTTCACTCTCAAGCTCTTATTAGTAATCTTCCTTACTGTCTGCCATCCGATTCATACGATGTTAATTGGGAGAATAAGGTATTGGATCAACGGATGATCCCCTAATTAGCATTTTTCTTTATTCTCATCACTTTTCAGATATAGTGTTGATATTTTAGGGAGAAATTCTGTCTTGGTCACTCTTGGCAGTTAGTGGGTAAAAGCCCCTCAAACCAAGTAAGCTTTGATAAAAGACTGATGGCAAAGCTTTATTAAAAAGTGGAAAATATTGCCGTCACAATGACCCCATGAATACTTTTACTGCTCCTTTCATGCAAGATTTCTTTGTTCTCATCTTGTTTCGGCGTTAGGCTTGAAATCAATAACATTTCGGCTTTAAAGACAATTGGATTAATCATATAGAGGACAGGATTAACTAACTTAAACGAGAAAATTTGTTTCAATCCGTGTTAATATTATTGTGAAAAACAATTTAACAAACTTACTTTAATATGTGGTCTTAATTTTTCTTTCCTATTGTGCGGTGTTAAGGCAAAGATCAATTTGTAAATCAATTAAAAAAACAAACAAAAAAAGGAAACAAGAAACAGTTATCTTCAACGTCCCCCAATTTGTACAGATTAAAGGTGGCTTGAAATAGTTTTTCGAGACACCTACTGACTAAATTCAAAGTGCTAAAAAAAAACATCCTCGCTAGATTTTCTCACAGCTTCACGAACATCTTTTTTTAAGATAATGCCTTGCTGTTGAGTGAATTTCCACAAACTTAAGTCATATCCCCTAATTTCCAAACCTCACGTCTTCAAAGATGAAATCATTCGTTTAAATTCAATTCAAGATGAGCGAGTTTTTAGCTGTTGTTTGTTTAAAGGAAGATGTTATTCAATGAGTGATGCAGGCATATCGGAGAACCAAAGAAAAAAAACTCTGATTGCATTGACATTGTTCCCTTCATTTCTATTGATGATCAAGAAGGTTACAGACTATGAAAAATTGTGGCCGATTTGTCGATATGATGATTGAAGTGAAAGAATATGTAGTTGAGTGAATGATACAGAATGCTCGGAGAAAAAAAATTGCGAGTGCTCCCAATGTGAGCCAAACCTACGACCTTCCAGTCACTACTCATCCGCTTACCACAGAGGGCTCTAGGAGACTCACGGCGAGCTAAGCTGTTTAATAAGGTCTGTGGTCTCAAACTTCCCGCTTACTGCAAAGATAGGAATATCGATATGTGATGCTTACGTACCATGATGATATAAATGAAGATGATAAACTTCAAACCGGGGATTTTTTGAGTGAATGAAGATGTTATTTGGTAAAGACACAAACATACTCTGAGAAAAAAGCTCTGAGTGCTTCTAGGAGTCGATCTCTCGACCTTCAGATTACCTCTTCGAATGCTCCACCACTGAGCTATAGGAGACTCGTTTAATTAGGTCAGTAGAGACAAACTTCCTGCTTACGTCAATGATAATTTAAAGGAAGAAGATAGATTTTAAGCCTGGTGATTCACTTGAAGGAAGATGTTATTACAAAGGCATATTTGAATAAAAAAAGAAATTCCGTGTGCTAGCAAAAGATAGGAACCCACAACCTTCCGATCAGTACTTCAGACTCTCACCATTGTGATAAATTGCTGCATACTGCGAGGATAGCAGGCCTGGCGAGTTAGGTCAAGAAAGATATTATTCAATGAATGACATAGGCGTACTAGGAGAAATGTAACCAATTTGAAAAAATTTAGAGCGAAATTTATCTTTCAAATCGACTTTCTTGCTCCCCACTGTGTCAATGCAATGAAGGCTTTACATTCAACTGGTTCATTCTTTTGTTTTTCACATTACTTCGTTCCAATCAACAGCCTGGCTATATTTTTACTGTATTTAAACCAAATACAAGCCAAAATTCCTCTCTTCGCTCTGATGAAGGGCTAACACTCAAACTTCAACTTTAGAAAGTATTTAGGTAGCCAATCTACTTAGTTGATAAAAATAAATTATATTGCAATTCACCACAAGACCAAGATTGTCAATTACGGACGTATGTAGAAATCTTCGATCTGGTATTCAGTGCAGAAATCCGTTCCCAATCCTTTACTCCAAGGAGTATGTCGCAAGTTTGAACCAATTGGGAAGCGACATTCAAATTTCTTGTCCTATGGAAAAAAAAAACTCAAACTTTACCTCGCAACACATTACCTGAAATTATGTTGACGGTTTATCAAGTATTTCCTCAAGTTTTATTACATCCAGTCAAAGCACAGTTGCAGCATGCATATGCAACGAGCTGTGCATTAAGCTTCCTAGCTGAGTTTTGCGGAAAAGAGATCATCCCTAGGTTATACTGGCCTCACGACTGGGCTTTATTTCGATTCTGAATTCTTTTTAGTCATTAATCCTTAATTCAATTCATGTTCTTTTGTTTCAGTGTCAGAATAACTTCAACTAGGGGTGATAACCACGTTTAAACTTTATACCGGCTTTTTGAACATTCATTATTTGTGAAATTAAGATAATGACCAAATTGTATGACAGCATGACAGAATGGTCAAAACGCCATGAAGGAGTATCGCTCTACTAGAAAAGGAACTGTTTTTTTTAGATTCATATTAACAAGAAAAATGATATTAATAACAATAATAACACGTTTTTACATCGTCATTGTTTGAACAACATGGATCATATCGCCTATTTGTATAGGTAATCACATGATTTCGAGTGCAATTTGGAATAAATAAGCACGAGTAAATTTTTTCTAAGTGAAGCAGGAATACAAAACTGTGAACTAAAAAACTCGACAAGTAAAGAACATGATAAGGATCTGGTGAAGGCAACGAAATATGTGTACCATGGAACAAGAGTAAGGAGACAAAGACTTTAATTTGATATCTTTTATTGTTTTTTTTATTGTTTATTATTATTATTTTTTCTTTTGAATTATTATTTTTCAGAATGCTTGTAGTCGTTCTCACTGCAATAACAACGCCATTTGTCAGTTCGGTTTTACAAGCAAGGGATATCGATGCTTATGTTCTGTTGGATTTGCGGAAGCTCATTGTGAACAAGGTGAGACGTAAAAACGTGTTCGTACCAGTTTTTTGTCTACAACAAAAATTGTTAGCCATTCATATTCTGGATCCAACCAGTTAAATCGATGTTGCGGGATTGTTTCGGTGTATAACGTACCCACAGCTTCATTTTAATTGTGATCACCACAGTTTGAATTTCTCTGTGCTTTTGGTATTAATTCTCTCTTTTTAGATGTTGACGAGTGTAAAAAGAAAACTCACGGATGTAATGTGAATGCCGAATGCCATAATACCGTGAGATCATTTATGGTGGCCACGATATTTATATTGCTGACACCGCAGCTCATAATGCTCATTCGTACACCGAATTTGGTCACTCTTTCTTGGCTCCAAGTGAAGTAGAGGAAAAGGATACAGTTTTAGCTGGAACTCACCATTTTACTCCCGATGAGGTAGAAGTGTTCTATCTCCCTTAGAGCTGGAATTACAATAGCATGTCTATTTCTGTTCCTAAGCCTGGTATTTAAACTTACATTGTCTCTGCCCACTGAGGAATGTTAATCTTTTTTGTAACAGCAACTGCAAGGCGAAATGCTGGACGATAAGTAGCGATGGATTACCATCCCGTCTAGGAAAAGGGTGTCTGCATGTGATATGCAAGGGGTGTACATGCTGTAGTTGCCAACCAGGATAAACTTTAAGATTATGGGCCACTCAGGGTCGACTTATGCACAGACTTTTGGTTATGTCTAGCGGGCACTACGATTAGAGTTATATTTAAAGATTCTCTGCTTTGTTGTTAATATTATTATCACTGCACGCCTTAAAGTGAGACCTGTGGTTTTTAACTTTTAATTAAGTTTTTATTTCTAATCAAAACTAAGTATTCCAAAAACATTTTAACAGGGGTGGAGAACAACTTTAACAAATCTTACGGAATAATTGGCAGGGTATTGTAATTTATTTTAGAGGCGTAAAACCACGACACGTCACATAATCATTTTAGAATCTTAATATTTACACGTTGAACAAAGTCAAATATCAATTAGAAATCTTCGCGAGATACTTTCTCGGGAAAGCAATTATATGGTCGTTACCACTCACTCTTATGGCAGCAGAGGCGAAGTTTTCGTCTTTTCTTGGAAATTTTTGCTGTTTTCGTTAATTTCTTAATAGGTTTTACATTACCAAAAATGCCAATTATTCTCGGGATATTTGCTTCTAGCTCAACACGGTTATCAGATGTGTTAGAACCAGCAAAATGAGACGCCAAAATAGCGCTTCAGAGGTGGTCATGAACGGTGTGCAATGCTCACTATTGTGATAATAAGGAAATGAAACAATGAACGTAGCGCTATATTGCCCTCGAAATTGTTTTGGTTAATCATAATTTGGCCTTCCTAGATACATTTTACGCATTAAGATTTATTGTGTGGTTCTACTTGAGCAAGATATAATGCATGTTAACGATCTCGAGCCTCGTAATAAAATTGGCAACATATATCAGTAACAAATTTAGGGACCCCTAACTTCTGACGAGTAAAATCGACTTAAACAACGCGATTATAGAACAAAGACACTAACACCTACTAAAAGACTTCATGTTTAACAAAGACCTAACAATATGGCCAAAAATGGTTAAAATTAAAAGCTTTTTTTAACTCAATCGAAACTCTGTTGAATCTGTTGATATTGTGTGACTCTCGCAACTGCAGAGGGAAAAGCCTGCCTCTATATCATAGGGAAAAGCCTGCCTCTATATCGTAGGGAAAAGCCTGCCTCTAAATCATAGGGAAAAGCCTGCCTCTATATCATAGGGAAAAGCCTCTCTCTATATCATAGGGAAAAGCCTGCCTCTACATCCTAGGGAAAAGCGATTAAACTTTTATTTATCAATACTAGGTGCGTTAAAACCTTTTTAAAGTGTATTATTTTATGACAATTCATAGTGTAATTATTTTAACTTTCAATTTTAATCCTAACTTAGAGAACAGGGAGGTAAGTGTAATTATACAGTGCAAACAAAATTTATTAAAGTACTAGCAGTTAAGGATATGCAATTCTTCATTGATTTTGTACATTGAACTGACAATAATAGTTTTTTTTCAATTGCGGTACTTTTACCCATTCGCATGTCATAACCTGCGAAAGGTGGAAGCAAGCCCTTATTGTCTACGTTTTGTGCTCAAAATATGGTCAGTAGCAGCATCTGTTATCTGTCACGTATTTTACCTTATACAAAGTATCCGACGTGCTGTATGGAAGGAATAAGAACTTAGCGGGATCTCCATTTGCTGTTTATTTTGTCGGTTTAAAATTTGCATAAACCATATTAATAAACAACCGATGAGTATGAATCAACTGTGATAAAAAAAAAACCAAAGAAATGTACCAGAGTAGAAACGAGCTTGTAATTTGCAAACCATTTTGCACCTTAATTTTAACGCGTTTTCAGAAACGAGGTTATGATGTACAGCTTGTTCGATATTAATATAAAAAGAACGCAAGCACGTTTCAAGAAATACATTGAAACTAAGAAAAGTGTAGATATGAATTTTCTTCATTTTGTATTTGGATGAATGTCCAACGCATTTTTCTGAGTTTGCCTTTCCTGACCTTAAACTTGAATTCTATTGGGGTTTTCATTCTGCTCTCAAGTTCCATTCAAATCATTTGCGTCATGTGTGTCTGACACCAGTCATCATCAGTATTTTCCGAGCGACTTACTCGATCGAGGTCGGAGGAAAATTCAGAGAAAAATTCCATAGAAAGGTTCTCTGAAGACCGAAAACAAGTAAAACAAACTGTTACGGCTGATGGCTTCTTGTTTTGATCGGTTGCTTTAAAAGAGAAAATAGAATGATGAAATTAGCCTGCTACAAAGTTATCAGGCACCTGCTGTTCAAATGGAAGTGACGTTAGCGAAGCTGTTTTAAATAGAACAGCCATTAAGACGCCTGAGCGTTATGAAATGCGAATAGGTGATGTGTGGAGAGAAAATGCAAAGGAGGGTTTGACATCCATCGAGGGTGAAAAGATATTTTGTCAATAATCTCTTTTTATCAAACGGTAGGATATCTTAGATTAGACACTGGCTCAAAACTTATAAACGTCACTTCTGTTTCAATCGGACGTTTGTTAAACCGTCGTTTATTCTTTACTGAAAGCTATGGCAATCCGTCTGTGGCCCGACGCACCCCTTCTCTTTAAAACGGAACTGCTGTCAATATCTGTTGGTTTATGAATGTACGCTAAAGGAAGCCCGTTCAGCCTCGCATTAGCCATGCTTGTTCGGGACCAGGTTTGAAGCCCTCTCAGTAAGCTGAAAGAACGCTCGTATGAACTGGAGCCAACTGGAAGGGTCTACAGAAGCTGTAAAATGGTCGATGTCTTTGGATAGAATTCTTCATTGCAATGGCTCACTGCTTGTTGCAAGCTTTGGATTTGCTTAGCATCGGAGTTGTCGTTCTTCATCTTCCAACACAGTAGCTGTTGAAAAAAATACATTCCTTTTATACAGATAAACGAATCGCTATTCTGGAATTGCTCACTCAAAGACTTAGATTAAGGAGTGAGTTTCCTTAACTCTTGCTCAAATTCGGCTTTGTTAGGGAGTTCGTCTACAAGACTTTGTTCTTTTCTTACTACAATAGTTTCATCTAACAAGTGCAACTTTGCGGGTATGAGGAAACTGGCTAGTAATACTCCTTTGATCTCTTCTGGAAATCTGTCATTCAAATACTGAATCACATGATCAGTGAAGGGATAGTAAAAGTTCACTTTATAGTGCGCTTCTATGTCCCCACCAACATTAACATTCGCTTAATGATGTAATGTGTGAAATACCGACCTTAGCAGCGACTGCAGTTGCCCTTAAATACAACGAATGGAATCTTTCATCTGATCGCTGAGACTGAATAGCAGCCACCAAATTCCGTGCATCTTCATGAGCTAAGACTAAATCGCACTCTTTATTCTACAGGCCCACCGACAGAGGTCTAGTAAAAGCTAAAATGTCCTGACAAATAACTGCAGCTACAATAAAGCAGAATGCGCTCATGCTGTAAAGATACAAAGCGAAGTCGTGAGAATCCTGACCACTTGACTGAACTCGCACTTCATCGAGGGCTTCATGAACAGCTTCATAATGACGTAACAAAGTGCTGATCGAATTTACTAGCGAAAGCCACCTGGTATCACTTAATGTCGAAAGGTGATATCGGTTTCTGTTCGCTCTCAATGGGATGACGTCTTCACATTGGTCGTCCTCTGTTCCCGCTGAGAGGCCAGAGGGCAAGCAAGTCATTATCGGCGCTTTCTGAGAGTTTCTCCGAAAGGATCCCCTTACATTTAGGACTGGCAGAAAAGAAGAAAGTAATGAATTTGAAAGTATTTCAGAAAGTTTCTGACTTCGGGAACTTTATTGCTGCTAGCAACACTGGCTAAATTAAGGCAATGGCTTCTGCAGTGCACAAAAAACTTTGCTTTAAGCAGTTTTGAGATTACCTTTGCTTGAACCCTTGACAACCCCACTTACTCGAATCCAAACCCCATTGTTGTACATTGTCTATTAGAACTTCGGAAATGGTTTGGACGTCTGTTTTATGCAGGTCAACAAAACCAAGAAAAGCTTCTTCAACCTTAAAGTTGTCCGTGAGATACCTTATACAGACAGAAAGTTGTGTTTTTGTGGACTCCTCTATTGTCTCGTTGGCCATTACGCTAAGAACTTTGACTTCTTTATTTGTTTAACGTTACTCTCGCAAATTTCGTCTCCTAGGCAACAGATAAGTTCATTCTGAATTTGCGGAGATAGGTAACGCGCATTTCTTGGGGAGGTATCCAAATGATTCCTAAGAATAAAATAAAATCAACTCTTCCACTCAATAAAGTAGTCAAAATTAACATCTTCTCGGTGTTGCTGTGAGTTCCAGTTACCCCTGAGTGATGTTGAGAGCGAAATAGTGCGATTTTTTTGTATACTCGCATTATAGGCAGTTCTAACCTTGCCCCGATCGAAAGCTTTTCATTATTTCAGATAGCAGGTACAGAAACAACCATCAACGGAGGGAGGGTAGCGCAGCCAATTAAATCTCTGCTCCCACTTTGAATTGAAGCATCGTCCACTAGTCATCTTCATTTGTTAGCTTTCCACGATCATTAACCACTGGACTGCATCAACAGCTAACGATTCTGAAAAATGAAATGAAATGGTCGGAGACAGTTCAGTGTCTGTGGGTGTCGCGGCGTGTGGGGTTTCTGTGCGTTTTCGGGGGCGGATCCAAGATTTTTCTTAGGAGGGGGTGCACCACTAAGGAACGACGTAACTGACAAGTGACGTATACAAATGCTGCAGAATACTAGTTATATTACAAAGCTAGAGGTCATCTGAGGGGCGAGTGGGCTGCGCACCTCCTGCACCGTCCCCCTCGATCCACCCCTGATCTTTAAAATCAAAAGGGGTTTGATAAATATCTAATTAACCAACATCGTCAGGTCCTAAGTTTTCTTTGTATCTAACGAAGCCTTTTCTCCTTCTCACTGTCCAACCTCGTTTTCCTTTCGATCTCCCGTTCGTTCTACCAAGAACCTAAAAAGAATATATTTTGACGAGGTGGAGGGACGGAAATACTTAGTAAATCCAGCAGGATGAACGCAGAAATTCCTTCAATGTTATGTTTCTTTGAAAAAACCTGAGTGAATTGGCTCGAGAACAAAAATAAAAATTAGCCAATCGTGGGCTACAATGTTAAATTGATAAAACTGATACGAATAACCCTAGTTAAGTGAGCGGCTTGGTCAAACAATAAATTTAATTTGAAGTTCAGCAATGCTATTACCTTGATAGTCTTTAATCTTTCGTGTCTTTGCTAACGTTGGCTCAGTTACATCTTCAGTCTGAATAGAGTTATCTTCATCCAAATCTTCAGGCTCAGCTGATGCCGCTGAATTAACACTTTCTGAAGTGTGGACTGATTATGTTGTACGTGATCGCCATTTTTTACACAGAAGAAAGCAGTAATTCGTTTCTGTCTCGACATTTTGAGCATACATTCATGAATTGGTGCAGTGAATGTGACTCTTGACAGTTTTTAAAACTGAATGAAAAAATTAACCCCCCCTTACTGTACCACCAAGATGGAAGTCGTGGAAGAGGTAAACCGTATCAGTGACGATCGCCTCGATTTCCTGGAAACCTTTAAAGAACATCGAGAGGCATTGCTGCATGTCTTGAAAAACACCTCTGCAATACCCACGGCTGTACTGGGACAGGATTATTTACGACGGATAGTAGAAACCTATTTTGGTCTGCGAGACAACATCATCTCAATGGTAGACAGTATGGATGTTCTAGAGGCAAACCTGTGCGAGCTCCATCACAGCCAAAAATTTTGAAATGCCTCTCTTACGCCAACCAAATGCAAACGACTCTTTTTAAGAGCCATCGCAAATGAGAAAGGCTTGATCAACAAATTTTTTAAAATCTGTTTTTTTTAATTTTATTTTCGCTGAAACGTTCGATATTATAGTGTTTGCAATAAATCAATTGCTAACAAACGACCTTTTGTTCTTTTACGAAAGTTATCAGCGAAAACCCCCACACCGGCTCCTAGCATCGCAGATAAGACACGGGAATAATGGTGACCTTTGATGTCACGCGGCCTGTCACGGTTATGTCACAATACGTCTCCTTAATGGCCCCTCTGTAACCTTAAATCATTTGGAAAACCGCTACTCACGGTTCACATGAAACGAATTAACCTCATTAAAATGCTTTTCCCCTCAATTCATCCACCTTACATTAGCTGGTTTTATCTTAACTAATCCAATGTTTTTTAGAGATTATTTTCTCAATTAAACGTTTCTTCAAAAAAAAAAAAGTGTACCTACACTAAAAACTTTTGGCTTTCGGTTATTTCTTGGTTAAATACTTACAATATGAAAATTGATAAGCTTGATGAGGTAACAATCCTCTTTGGTATTTCCGATAATATCCCTGGGAATTGTTTGTTAAATCACATAATCATTCTTGGAAAATATACCATTTATTCATGTCGTTTAAAAATATCAAGCCGTCTGTATCCTTACTGAAGGCTAAAACATCTGAAACTCGGAAATTTGAATTTTTGATTGCAAAAAAAAGAAAAAAAGAATCTATTCATTATAAAAATGGGAAAACATGTTATTGTAACTCAATAGATGAGTATCGGGTATTAACAGTTATAGACGCAGTTGTATATACAGTCGTTCTACCAAAAAAGGAATTTGATGTAGAAGTATTTGTACAAATTAGGTTTATATTATTATATAACCACAACATAAATTAAATCTAGCCGACTGTGAATGTAATGTAACGCAGTATTTCGTAATTAGTGTTAGTGAGTAGCGTAAGCGTTAGTGTAATTAACTTTGTATTTGTTTGTATTATTCTAGTATTTGTGCTTTAAGTGAAAATAAAAAAAATGTTAAAAAAAAAAAAAAAAAAAAGGCCAAAATCAAGATGCTAGCTACGGCCCTTATTGTCTGAAATTTTGTTTTCAAAATTGCCTATTAAAATTTTACCGATACTCATTACGTCGCAGGCCATTGCGGGAGATCAATTTTGAAGAAAAGGAATTCTCCCTCACTCTATTTTTTGAGTTGGTAACTAAGGAGTCTTTGAAGCAAATTTCAAGTCCATCTGTAAAGTTTTCATACCCTGTTAATTTGTTCAAGAAGACACATGCGTAAACACGAAGTAGGCTTTGTTGGCTTTCAAAGTGTAGCCAACATTTCACGCCTCTGGGTGACCACATGTCAAGTTATGTTATTTGAAAAATTGAAATGCCGACCACCCGTGGCTTCCTGCGCATATTTTGCTCGTGACAGACCTCAGTTCAATTTATGACTTTGGTGTGGCTTTTATAAATAAAACGAGTTGGATAAACCACCTACGAGAAAAAAAGGTTTTTGTCTTAACTTATAGATGACGATCCGTCTAAAGGATATCGTTTTTCGCTCGAAAAAGAAAAAGGACTGGTGCTGTTCAAGAGTATGGTGAAGCATGATTTCTATTTATGTGGACATAGGCCATGTTCCCATGTTTGGCGGGGGCCACGATATTCTTATTGCTGACAACGCTGGTCAAAATTCACGCTCGTACACCAGGTTTAACGAAACCTTCTCGGCTCCAAATCCAGTAAAGGAAAAAGGATACAGCGTTAGGTGGGAGTCCCAGTCCCCATGAAGTAGAGGTGTTCCCTTCAATCTATATTTAAAATAGCAAAACGGTCCGACAAATTTCTCTCGGTAGTGTAACAGTTTTCCGTCAAAAATTATCTTTGTGTCTCCAGGAAAGGTACTAAGTGTCTCTTCTCACTGGGGAATTCCTTCGGTTAACAGACATTTACACGCGACAATGAAGATGCTTCTCTGGTAGAGTAATATAAATATATATATATATATATATATATATATATATATATATATATATATATATACAGAGAGAGAGAGAGAGAGAGAGAGAGAGAGAGAGAGGGAGAGAGAGAGTAATTTGACTTACGTAAGACAGTGCTCAATACATAGGAGTAGAGCGATGTATATATTGTGGGAGGAAAAAGACAAATATACTACCAGTTCATCCCTACAGACCTGTTTCGTGGTTGCCCACTCATCAGGGGATTTAATGAGAATAGATCTTTGCCATGGCTTATAAATACAATATGATCTAATTTATGCAGTGCGGAATTTAACAGTTACTCGTTGCGTAGGAGGGCTTTGTTTCTGTGGCGGCAGGAAGACATGAGTTCATTACGTTTGTTCAGTGTTGATAGTTCGGGTCGGCAGATGATTAAGAATTTTTCTTTTAGGCAGAGATTACATCTTTTACTTGAGCTGTTTTACGGCGAGTGTGATGAGAGAATGCGCCAGGAAATAAAGTGCTCGATGTTGTTGTCTTTGAGGGTCCAGATGTGCTTGCTGAGTTCATTGGAGTTTTTGTGTTTAGCGTGGCGGAATGATGCGATGTGGTTTCTGTATCTTGTTTTGAGTCGTTCTCTGTGAGTCCGATGTATGTTTCTGTCGTCTTGTTGTCTTTGCGCGTGACGGTGGCTTGGTAAATTACTGATGGCTGTAGGCAGTTTCCGTCGAGTGGACATGTGTTCTTTTGTCGGCAGTTGCATGTCTTGTTATTAATGATAGTGGCGGCGGCGGTATCATCAGCCTGTAGAGATGCGGTTAGGATGCGTTTGTTATGGTTGTCGATTATTTGTTTCGTGTTGTTCATGCAGCTGTAACTGATCTTGATTGTGTTTCGGTTGAAGATTTTCCTGAGCTGTGATTTTTGGGAAAGTGTTTGTCTACTAGGGCGAGGAATTTGTGTCCGATGGATGGATAGAACTCTTCGATGTCGAAACAGATGAAGCTGGAGTGTTGTTTATTTTTGATAGATGTGAACCAGTTGATTACGGCTGTTTTTCCATTGGTTGAAGTTGCGTTTTTTCGCGATCGTGCTGTTGATGCGGTCGAGGATCTTGCGAGAAAACGCAACTTCAACTTTGTCATGAAATTAACAGCGAAATAAAATGACTAAATCTGCAGACTTGCAACGTTTATGCAGTGGTCGACTGATCAACAGTTATTTTCATAAACTTGTAAATTTTTTTTTTCAGTTTGTTTTCTTCGTCTTCGTCAATAGCTCGTGCTATTACTCTATTGGAAGCCTAAATTTCTCAATTTTAACTGTTGTCTCTGACATTCTCTAAACCGTGCGCTGAGACTGTTAAGCAGACCACTTAGTTCTGATGATTTAAACACATCTTAGCCGTTGATTAACGAAACTGCTTCCTCAACAGTCCTCGATTAAGCTGAACCTTTTCTCTGAACTTTCATTTTTGTTAACAGCACCAAGAGGGCCGAAAGCTAACAGTGGAAAGACATTTCTTTCATCAAATCAACCCTCTTATAGAGAAATTCTGAGGCACACTGATTGCGTGAAACCGTAGTTTGGGTTAAAAATAATGTAAATGACCGGCACTTCCCGATTTATTTTTTCCCATGATCATTTGCTAATTAAATTACCTTTAGTGTATGATCGCTAGGTCATAGTTAAAGCCCAATCTAATGGCTCTCATAAGAGACATTTTAGACAGAGTTAAAAGTAATCCGGGATTGCACTGGTTTTGCTTAACTTTGTTCTGTGATTGGTCCACAAAACTCGCGCCGCTCCCTCAACCAATCAGGTACAAAACCAACATCAATCACGACTTGGTCACCCGCGTTTCCCTGCGCTTTAGGCGGTATTTTTCTTTCTGCTCATTGGCCGTTGTAATAACTTTAGTTTTGGTTTCACCGCACTCAATCGAAAAGCGCTCGATCAAGTTCAACGTGTAAACGATATGTAATGATTTAACATACCCATTCGTCTGGATCATCGTTTCGGGGAGGAAATTAACCGAGCCTATTGCTGGTTGGCCATCTTAATACACCCAGACAAAAGCTTGGCGCCAGGAACTGAGGAGGCCTTCAAAGCGTTGGTGAATGCCCGTGCTGCTCTACTACAGTCTCACAGATAACACTGAACAAGAGATAGACCACGGTGTCGATGATGTCGCCGGCTTTTTTCAATGACATCATCGATGGCGCCGACGATGAAGCTTTCACGTCTGCTTTGTGCACTGTGATGTTACTAGCCTATTCGTCTTAAACGTTTCACTCCCAGGATCTCATTATTAATTCCCCCTACTGTCTGCCATCCGATTCATACGATGTTAATTGGGAGAATAAGGTATTGGATCAACTGATGATCCCCTAATTAGCATTTTTCTTTATTCTCATCACTTGTCAGATATAGTATTGAAATTTTAGGAAGAAATTCTGTCTTGGTCACTCTTAGCAGTTAATGGGTAAAAGCCCCTCAACCTAAGTAAGCTTTGATAAAATGTTGATGACAGAACTTTACTAAAAAGTGGAAAATATTGCCGTGATAATGACCCCATGAATACTTTTACTGCTCCTTTCATGCGAGATTTTTTGTTCTTATCTTGTTTCGGCGTTAGGCTTGAAATCAATAACATTTCGGCTTTGAAGATAACTGGATTAATCATATGGAGGACAGGATTAACTAACCTAAACAAGAAATCGTGTTTCAATCCATGTAAATATTATTGTGAACACTGACCTGTACATGTGGTCCTAATTTTTCTTTCCTGTTATCCGATCTTAAAGAAAAGATAAATTTGTAAATCAATCAAAAAAAAAAATTATCTTCAACGCCCTGAAATTTTACAGCGCCAAAAAAACATCTTTCCTTCTTCGCAGTCGAACCAGTGACCGACTTGGTCACCCGCGTTTCCCTGCGCTTTAGGCGGTATTTTTCTTTCTGCTCATTGGCCGTTGTAATTACTTTAGTTTTGGTTTCACCGCACTCAATCGAAAAGCGCTCGATCAAGTTCAACGTGTAAACGATATGTAATGATTTAACATACCCATTCGTCTGGATCATCGTTTCAGGGAGGAAATTTACCGAGCCTGTAGCTGGTTGGCCATCTTAATACACCCAGAAAAAAAAATTATCTTCAACGCCTGCAATTTTACAGATTAAAGGTGGCTTGAAATTGCTTTCCGAGGCACCTATTGACTATATTCAAAGCGCCAAAAAAACATCTTTCCTTCTTCGCAGTCGAACCAGTTTCATATATTTGTTAATCAATGGATTAAAGTTTGAAAAGGCGGGCGTCTCATGGCAATCCTTGTTATGATGCGAAAGTTATGTGAAACAGTTTATAGGGGGTTCGGAAAATCCTCGCTAGATTTTCTCACAACTTCACGAATACCTTTTTTGAGATAATGCCTTGCTATTAAGTGAATTTCAACGAACGAAAGTGATATTTCCCAATTTCCAAACCTTACGTCTACAACGATGAAATCATTCGTTTCAATTAAATTCAAGATGAGCGAGTTTTCAGCTGTTGTTTGTTGAAAAGATGTTATTCAGTGAGTAACGCAGGCATAATGGGAGAAACGAAAAAAACGCTCCGAGTGCATTAACATTGTTCACGTCACTTTTAATGATGGCCACGAAGGTTATAGACAATGAAAAATTGTGGCCTATGTGTTAATATGGTGATTTAAGTGATAGAAGATGTAGTTCAGGGAATGATACAGAATACACGGAGAAAAAAGAATTTCCGAGTGCTCCCGATGAGAGCCAAACCTACGAACTTCCATTAAATAGTCATCCGCTCTACCACAGACGGTTATAGGAGACTCATGGCGAGCAAACTGAGCCGTTTAATAAGTTCCATGTTCACAAAATTCCCGCTTACTACGAAGATAGGAATGTCGGTACGTGATGCTTATGTACAATGATGTAAATGAAGATGATAAACTTCAAGCCAGGTGATCTTGTTCATTGAATGACTCAAGCATACTGGGACAAAATTTGTCTTTGAATAAAATTCAGTTGATTGTATGACGTATGACATCACGTATAGGTAATGACATGATTGCGGCTGCAATTTGGTGTTAATTAGCAGAAGTAAATTTTTCAAAGACAACGAAATCGCGCGAGCCCGTAGCGCTAGTGCAATTTTCGGTCCTTGAAAAATTTACTAGTGATTATTAACGCAGAGGGAACATTTTCCTTTTTACGCCAAATTGTACGAGAGATCATGCTACTTGTTAATAATTTACGTGAGAAGCATCAAAGAAAGTCAAAACAGACGAAATTTTTTCAGCGCATAATTTGTAGTTTTGTAAGTTGTAATTTTCACTTGTGTTACATGGAAAAATGCACTTGTTTTCATCCAATCAGCCGCACGTATTTGTCATGTATATTATTTTCAACTTTGTTAGAGACAGGTTATTGCTGATTAACATGTGAAGTTCCTTAAATCGTTATGGTTTCCTTAGTCCATTGCAGTTGAACAACTGAACTTCCTCTCGTCGTTATGATTTTCTTAGTTCATTTTAGCTTTTTCTTGTTAATTATTAATTCAAAGAGTGCTTTGGCCTGTTTAGATGGTAAGTTGTTTGAAGAAGCTCCGTGCTTTCGCTGAATTTTAAATTCTATACTCATATAACTTTTACCCTTTTTACAATCTTAACTTCTTTCTGCATCACTTCACTACTAACCAACCAAAAAATTGCTCAGTTTCGAAAAGGAAGCACTTAACGGTATTTAGTGGATGTGGATTGTTATGTTTTCTTTTCATCTATCTTGCACACGAAGCATAACAATATTACGTGTATTTTACACACGACATTATTTGAATATCGGTGACACTCAACAATATTGATACTCAAAACTCTTCTCGGAAACCTTAAAAATTAATTTGGGTAGCAGGCATTTTCTCAGTAAGAATGTTAATATTCCTATTGAGACATATTCCTAACTTCTTTAACTTTTCTTATTACATCACAACGCGGCGGAGCAGATGGCTCCAACCCTCACCATTAGTTTAGATCTTTTCAGAATTTCACTCAGTTTTGTTCACTCCATTTCTTTTTAACACTCATCGCGGACGATACGATAGATTCAAGCTATATAAAATGAACTAAGTTGTGCAAAAAAACCCAAGGTTTCCGCGTTGAGAATCGTTTCATGAGTCAACATCTAAGAATTTCTCGTTTTTGTTTGTTTGTTTCGTTTCTTTTTAACACTCATCGCGGTCGGTAGGGTAGTTTCCAGCCATATGAAACGAATTAACTCATAAGAAAAAAACCCAAGGTTGCTGCTTGGAGAATCGTTACATGACTCAACATCTCAGGATTTCTGGTTGTATTTTGTTTGTTGTATATCCTTTTAACACTCATCACGGCTGATACGATCGATTCAAGCCATATCCGAGTAAGGCCTCTCATCCTTCATTAATTATTAACGTAACACGTTAAGTCTGAGTTTTGAAATGCATGGATGTGTATCAAGGCGATGGCGTAGTAGTGACATTGGTGACCTTGCTGTATTTTAATTATTTCGTGTATTGTCCTCCTAACATTCGAAATTATTTCAGATAACTGCCGTTTATTAGCCTTTCCATCCTCGTTATTCTTCGAGGGGGAACGTCTTGTTAACCACACCATAGCAACCATCAGTGTGATTGACAGGGACACGTGCGAGTTTCGTTGTTACCTGGAACACAGCTGTGTCAGTATCAACTTTAATGTTCAACCGAAAGAGCCTGAGACAGAAAACTGTGAACTGAACAACTCAACCAGTCAAGAACATGAGAAGGACTTGATCAAGGCAGCAAATTATGTTTACCATGGAACGAATGTAAGAATATTTTACAAAGAAAATATATTGAAGCTCGCATAGCAACAAGGTGGACAATGATGAAGGCACTAGACAGGAGTGTCGAAAGGTTGCCTCTATGAATTGTAACTTCTCGGTTACATTCACTAAATCTTTAAACCAGAGTAGTATCAAACCATGTATGATTTTACAAAGAGTTAACGGACAAAATCGATTTAAGGATAAAAGAGAATAAAACAGACCCAAAGACAAATAAAGTAACAAAACAAGTTTGCTAATGATTAGTGCTTTCATCTTCCCCCTTTAGAATGCCTGTGGTAATTCACCGTGCAAGAACAATGCAACCTGTCAATCAGGTTTTACCAGTCAACGATATCGCTGCTTATGCTCTCCTAGATTTACTGGCCACAACTGTGATCGCGGTAGGAAATTATTACTGCTGTTTTCCTTTTAAGGAAACAATTAAAATTATTTGATCAAATTAAACAAATTTTGTCCTGACGATGAGTACAGTCGCCGCAATTAAAACTCAGATGGAGCCTGAGGGAAAGTAATCAGTTGAGGACGTGGAAGAGGAAGGAATGGGTACGGGAATGGGTAAATGGAAAAGGAACGTCCTCATTTAAGCATCAAGATTTGTCACATTTTCAAACGAGATTAATCGATGGCTGTCGAAATTTCATCTCTTTCCACCGGTAATTCACAAGTCTACCACTAAATCCGTCTTTCTTCCATAGCTTTCATCCACTAATTGACCATTACAAGAGTAGCAAAAGTGTAATGTTGTTGTGGGACTTCGGTTGTTTATTTTTCTTTAGTCGCAGATAAGTGCAACAGCAACCCATGTCAGAACCAAGGATCCTGTAAGGACGGTAAATGCCAATGTCAGCCTGGATTTTCCGGAGAACTCTGCGAAATAGGTTAGTCACACACTATTATTATCAGATGTAGTTTTACTCTGAAATCGTATCTGAAACTGCGTCCTTGAAGACAAAGATAATTACATGGTTATTTTTCGCATAAGTATGACGTATATAAATGGCGTTAAATGCATAAGTAGATGTCAACCAATTATCCTCACATTTTCAAACGAGAATAACAAACTCGCAAATTCATTAAAGGGACTTTACTCGGCTAGATGAAATTTCATCCCTCTCCACCGGTTAATCAACAGTCCACTAAATTTCTCTTTCTTACATAGCTATCATCCATATATTGACTACTACAAGAGCATTAAAAGTGTAATGGTGTTGTAGGACTTCGGTTGTTTATTTTTCTTTAGTCGCAGATAAGTGCAATAGCAACCCATGTCAGAACCAAGGATCCTGTAAGGACGGTAAATGCCAATGTCAGCCTGGATATTCCGGAGAACTCTGCGAAATAGGTTAGTCATACATTATTATTATCAGATGTAGTTTTACTCTGAAATCGTATCTTAAACTGCGTCTATAAAGACAAAGATAATTGTATGGTTATTATAAGTATGAGGTATATGAATGGCGTCAAATGCAGAATTAGATGTTAATCAAATATCTTCACATTTTCAAACGAGATTAATCGATGCCTGTCGAATAACGAACTCGCAAATTCATTAAAGGGATTTTACTCGGCCAGGTGTGTTAGGACTAGGGTTGTTTATTTTTCTTAAGTCATAGATAAGTGTAACAGCAATCCATGTCAGAACCAAGGATCCTGTGAGGACGGTAAATGCCAATGTCAGCCTGGATTTTCCGGAGAACTTTGCGAAATAGGTTAGTCACACCTTAATTACTCTGAAATCGTGTCTTAATCCACGTCTATGAAGACAAAGACAATTATGTGATTATTTTTCACAAATGTATGAGGTATGTAAATGGCATTCAATGCATAAGTAGATGTCAGTCAATTATCCTTATTTTCACTGGTCTCCATTCAATATACTACAGGCGATTTCCATTCAATAAAGACTAAACTGACAGCTATGATTACTTTACAAACGTTAGCAAAACTGAAAGCAAACAAAAATAATTAAACGAACTGAAAACGCAAAACAAGCAATAATGACAAAATTAACTTCACGACAGTCTGTTTGGCATTAATGATGATGATACTTAAGTCACACTTGTACCTAACAATAAAATAAATATATAGAGAAAAACACATTATTTTAGGTAAGTATTGTAGCCTTTGTTTGAAAAGTTTCTGCCGGGTGCAAAAAAAGGAAAAGAAAAACAGACTTAACATAATTCAGAAAGAAGATAATTGCAACAGAAAGAGAAGTTTATACGCATGCGCAGGGGATCGAAAGCGAGATACGGTGAGTAAAGGTGTAGGAATTGACCGGTAACCGCATTTTCATTAAATGTATTTCGAGTGCCTTATACACAAGCGAGGCAAACTTCTGATCAGACGGCCTTTTTTAGTCCCTAATAGTGCTGCTTTTTGTTAGTTATAGCCAATCGGTGTGACAGCAATCCATGTCAGAATGACGGCAACTGCGTTGGCGGTAAATGCGAATGCCTTCCTGGATATTCTGGAGAAAACTGCGAAGAAGGTACGTCTGTTATTATAAAACGTATCAATGAGTGAGAAACTATGATCTTTGTTTATCGTGGCTTGTAGGGTATCACGTGATGTAGAGGGGCTCATTCTTAGAAAACGACCATCGTATAAATTTTGGTGAATGAATATGGTATCGAAACTATCAAGGGATAATTTATTTTACGTCGAGTTAGAAAAAAAAAGGAATATTGGATGAATTATTGACACAGCCCAGTGTGGCATAAGTGAGAGCCAATTGTTTGGCGGTAAGGTGCACTTAATAGTATGTTGACGGAAAGATATCTTACTGCCCCTTTAGAATGAAATATTACCTTGAATAGAATCTCAAACCTTAGAGTTTTGCGGTCTAATGCCCCAATACTGAGCCACAAGCTAGATTTATGGGTTGTGGAAAGACATACACTGATGGCAACCCGTTTACTTCCCATTCTCGTTTTATTAAAGCACCAAAGCGCACTTTCTATCGGTTTACCGGCGTAATAACCTACGCGGGATGGGAGAACACAAGAAAAGTTTGTAAATAATGAGTCGGAGTGAGCTTTTAAGAGCGGTCTACTAGATTGCTGAACGAAACGAAAGGTTTTCGACCAATCAGGGCGTTCGTAATACATACGTACCTACATACTTTATTAGTATTCCCTAGGGGCTTTTCAATACTAAACAGCAAAGAACATTAGAATAAAAAAAGGAATAAAATTATGAAAAGCAGTCAATTAAAATAATTCTCTAGCATGCGCATTGTCAACTTTTTTTTTTTTAAATGATGTTAAAGATAACTGTTTAAAGTTTAAATTCCAAATGTTGACTGCTCTACGGAGGAAACGTCGCTGGCCGGACTTTGTCTTGCTTGGAGGAATATCAAGGGATTCTCTGTTTCTAGTGTTATGATAGCGAATAGACTTGCGTCTTCGGAGAGACTCGCACAGGCCAGGCCCTTCATGCACCTAAACGTCATTACAGTGTCTCTGTAGTGGAGATGCTCATTAACCGGTGGCCATTTGAGCTCGCGTAACGCAGGTGTTATGTGCTCAAATTTCTTGGTTTTTGTGATGATTCTGAACGCGAAATTGTGAACAGCTTGAAGCCTCTTGATGTTTGTGGCACTTGTGTTTGACCAAACTGTAGAGCAATAGAACAATTTTCTTAGGACTAGAGCGAAGATGATCGTGCGTAGAGTGTCCCCATCAAAACTGTTCTTTACCCTGTTTATTTGACAAAGTTTGGTCATGCGCGATGAGGTTGATAGATGTGTTGATCATAGGTTAAGTTGTTATTTAGAATTATTCCGAGATCCTTGGCACTGGAGACAGGTGTGATCTCTTTCCCTAAGAAATATATACGTACATACATACATACACCCATACGTGTGTATGTATATATATTTTTCTTCATCTAGAGTTGCTTTTAAATTTCTTTGGTACCAACAATTGTTAATTCTGATATTCATTTCTTTACGTGGTCGGATCGTCTAGCTAATGCTGCTCCCGGGTTTAGACCATTAACAGTTGAGGCTTAGTGGTACATGCTGTTATTCACGTGTTGCATGTACACGTATTCTGCTCGCAATGTTTTGTAGTCAAATTCTATCCGTTTCCGGTGAGATGTCTAAAAGGCACCGTGTGGAAAGAAGCGGCCGGTGAAATAATACTTTTTACTTGAATCCAATCCACAATTTCCATATGAATGTTAGAGGAAATGTCTCGTATTGGAAGTGGTCTCACGAGAATTTGAGGGAACATACTTTGACCAACTTAGGCCTCAGGCCGTTTTTTTTCTTGATTTGAAGGGCGCGTTCTGGTTTTTCTCACACAAGGGCAGTCTTGTTCACGATGAGATGTCCACAAAAAAAGATCGTTTAGGGTCGAAACAATTTTTTGTTGATCCGAGGTTTCCTAGACTAGAAAATGTATTAGTTTGCATGCCGAGCAGACCCATTTGGGATGAATATCATCAGAGTCCTGGTCGATTTTATTTTAAATTGAACCGGAAGCTCATTTTTGAATAATCTTCCTTCAGTCTTATCAGAATGTCTTGCTTGACAGTCCTTTGTCATAAAGTTTACAGACTGTTCTCAAGAAAAAAAATTGAGATTTCTCTGACAAATTCAACCGACGCCGTTCAAACTGCTCTTGACGTGAAGCGCTGTTTGTGTTATTTCAAGTGAATTTGGTCCCAAGGGTCATAAACATCAGAGACGAAAAAGCGAGACTAAAATGCAGGGCTAAGTTTAAAAAAATGGACGGTGACGCCAAGTTTCATGACGTCATGGTATAGAGAAAACTGTCTATTTACGCCCGCTATGGGTGTGAATGGAGTGTATCTACCTTTCTATTTAAAATGAAAAATCGTTTGGATTATTAAGGTAAGTATCCACTCTTTGATAAGTACCTTTTTATGATAACGAACGAACTTAAAATATGCATCAATGCTAGCTCCCACCGCTAAGGATATGTACCAACGTCAACGCTGAGCATAATGTAGCAAATTTTCAAGTCGTGGATTGCTCTTTGGAGCTGATAAGTAACAGAAGTTTCGTGTGCTTGAGCCTGGATGGCTGTATTATTTTGAAATGCCTTTGGTTTATTGCATCGTTAAACCTTTTTTTCTGATTGGCAAGCGTATTTAGTGTTGGCTTGGCTTTACTATTCTCGATCGTGAGGCGCTTTTTGGACTTTATGATACACGACAGGGCTTTCCTGAGGTCACTTAAAGCTTGTTATCAATCTTTTTATTGTAACAGAAATTTTGGACTGTGCGCTAAATCCATGTCACAATGAAGGAACCTGCATCGAGGAAGCTTTTGGATACAAATGCAAATGTCTACAAGGATTCACTGGTGATCACTGTGACACAGGTTAGGATAATCTCTTTTGGTGCATTAATAACTAACTGTTCCTGTAACATTTGCAAAGGCGCTAGTAACTTCTTCGGCAAAATTTTGTAGATAAAGCCACAAAAGTCGATTCTAGTTTACCGGAGATAACTGCGAAAAAAAGATAGTGCAATGCACTGAGGCTTGAACTGTTTAATCCAAAATAATTTACTAAATTGGGCAGTTACGTTAAGAGTCGATTGTCTAAGTTTGCTAATTAAAACTAATACCAAATTAACACCAGCAAAACATGTTTAGTTAAACCAGGTTTAACTGAATGAAAATAAAAAACAGAGAACTGAAAAACTGAGTTTTCCATAGGATTCAAGTAATTTCTAACTTTTATTTTCAAATTCCTACTTTTGAAGTCGACAAACATCTGTTTAAGCAGCTTCTACGAAGAAAAATGTTATGAACTGTGCCTAAGAAAACAGCTTTAGAGCATATTTAAGTTTGGTTGTGCATGGGGTATAACCTCAGCTTGCGGAAAAATGGGGGTTGGCAAAATGACTTGAGCTGATATATAAGATTTACCAACTAAAATGTTTTCTGCACGTAAAAAAAACAGATTTTAATCATATGTTGAGACGTTGATTACATTTTACCATTAGAGGATAATAAACATCTTAAAAAAATTTTTCGTTATAACTAATTTGTACAATGGTTTAAAGACTACTGGAAATTTGCGCTTAACTTCGTTTTTTGTGGATATCAACGGCTGTGCCAACAGTCCTTGTTTGAACAAAGGAACATGTATTGACAAAACCAGCAAAGAATGATAGACCTGTGGAATTGGGTTTAGTGGCATAAAATCAATTATAAAACAGACAGCCAGATTTTCCCCTTTGTTTGGCTCGTAACGTAGTGGGATGTTTCGCTCAAAAAAGAAACTTTTACTTCCAATAGAAGCACACAACCAATAATGATAAACCTACTGGATTTTCTTTCAGATATTGACGAGTGTGCTCAAAATACCCACAACTGCAATATGACTGGTAGGGTCTGTAAAAATAAGCCAGGATCATTTAGATGCAGTTGTAAACACGGGTTTACTGTAGACGGGCACAACTGTGAAGGTTTAACAAGATCTCTCGGCATAACCTAGTTAAAAATTAATGCTTACGATGAGTGCATAGTCTGTAATCTGCATAAAAGGTAGCTATCAGAAAATGTTTCCCAATTCAGTTTTCAAATGAGAAGCGAAATTTGCAACTGCTCACAAAACACAAGGAAGAGACAAGGCATTTACAGGTTTTTATTGTGGTCACAGATGTGATGAAAATGCAATCATTTCCTCATCTGCTTTTCTCTCTTGGCTGTATTGAGCTGCGAAGCTCGAAATGAGATCACAAAAAAGGGAGAAGCCTGCCAGGAATATTATTTATGTCAATGGAAGTTTTGGTGTGATAGCGTAGGCCCAGTGAGTATTAACTGAACAATCTTTATCCATGTATATACACATATAGTTAACCCTCTTCCGTGATGACCATTTTTTGCAGGATTCATCAGGAATTCAAATATACTGACAATAAATGAATCTTACCTGGCTTATCTTCATGAGTTCCTGGTCCCTGCCGTCGGGAATAATTCCCACTGGTTGCTATGCTACCGCGCCTCTTTACATGGCTGGGAAGGAGAGGACTTCCACACTCGTTGCGATGGAAAGAAATATACCGTAACAGTTATAAAGAAAAACCAGTATGTTTTTGGAGGCTACACTGACGTTCCATGGGGTAAGTAATTTTTGCCATTTGCAACCCTGCGATCACGATTCCATCCCAAACCACTTAACCTATCGATGTCTCGTCCAACAAACAAACAGACTCAAAAACACGGTCTTAGCTTTCCTTTGCAGCATTCGAAGGGATTCTAAGATTATGTCATTACTTCGTTCCTCTTCGCCGCCTTGTCAGTAGTAGTATGCGAGCAATTATTTACAAACGTGCGCTTCCGTTTTCGGAAAACCAAAGGGTTCGAATGTTAACATGAAAACTACAGGGAGACTGTTCGCTTCGTGAGTCTAGAATTTTAAAGCATTTTGTGTGAAGAGTGTAAAGACACACGTTTTCAATAAATCAATCCCTCCAAATTCATGTCAGAACTTTAACTGAAGCCTCACGATTCAATCTGTTGGACACGAACTCTCATATTTCTGCCATGGTTTTCGTGTGATGATTTTAACCAGGGTTACTGACATCAAGATGAAGGACTTCTGAAAATGGGTATCATAATCCTAACTACGAAATATTGAGCAAGGAGATCATTTCCTTTTAATTCTAATGATCTTTTATCCGAGGAAAAGGAGGCATTCATGGCTAACGGAATCAAAATGTTTTCTTAGCCGATTGTCCTTCGGGAGCAAGAACGAAGGACCCGTCAGGTCGCTGTTGAGTATTTCCTTTCGAGTATGATCAATGTGGGAAATCTATGGAGACTACTTGATGCGCGAATCCAGACTTTAAAAGAGTATCGATCATATCTAAGACGTTTTGTCAATCAGTCACTACCTACCAGTTCATGACTGCACTCATGTTGCAGCTCCTTGAATAAATTTCTAGATGTGCTACCTCAACCGTCCGCGACATTTTTGTAACCAGTTTTTATAACCAGTGTTATAGATGGAAATCACGAAAAGGACTCACGCATAATGCTGCCTTCACTAGTACTTGGTGCAAGTAGATTATGCCCTTTCTATCTTGAAGATTTCGTGAATGATATTTAAAACCGATTATCCGAAAAAAAAGCTATGAATGATGCACTGAATTAGAATGTTTCCTTAGCCGATTGTCCTCCAGGAGCAAGAACAAAGGACCGGTCTGGTCGCTGTTGTGTATTCCCTTTCAAGTATAAAGGCCGTACCTACAACAACTGTACAAAGAGTGGCTCTATTATTGGAAGGTGGTGCTCATTCGAGGCTGTCTTCAAACGTGACTGGGCTTATTGCGGTAAGAATAAATGTAATTTTTCATGAGATATACATATCAATATTTTCCTTTTTCCTTTTTTTTAGTCTCAATAACTCTATGACAAAAAATTTGCAACAAGTAAGTCATTAGATGATTTCCTTCAACTGCGGCTGTCTGTTGCCAGCTTTTATAGAATAAGTAAGCTAAGTAAAAACATTTCTATGAAAGGATTGCAATTTTTTCTCGTTGTCTTGACCTGTAGATGATGATCCGTATGAAGGATATCGTAAGACCGACAAGGCTTTCATTTACTCGCTTGAAAACAAAGAAGGACTGGCGCCGTTCAAGAGTATGGTGAAGCATGGTTCCCAAGCGATCTATATGGGGATAAGCTATGGTCCAACATTTGGCGGTGGTCACGATATTCATATTGCTAACAACGCAGGTCATAATGCTCATTCGTACACCAACTTTGGTCACTCTTTCTTGGCTCCAAGTGAAGTAAAGGAAAAGGTTACAGTGTTAACTGGAACCTACTATTTTACTCCCGATGAAGTAGAGGTGTTTTATCTCCCTTAGAGCTGAAAATACAACTGCAGGTCTATTTCTGTTTCTAAGCCAAGTATTTCGAACTTACACTGTCTCTGCCCACTGAGGAATGTTAATTTTTTTGTAACAGCAACTGCAAGCCGAAATGCTGGGCTGTAATAAGTAGCGATGGATTAACATCCCGTCCACGAAAAGGGTGTAAGCGTGTAATATGCAAGGGTGTACATGCTGTAGTTGCCGTAACCAGGATAAACTCCGAGGTTACTCAGGCCCGATTCATGTGCATACTTCTGTTATTAGAGTTGTAATTGAAGATTCGCTGCCCTGTTGTTGATATTATTATTACTGCATGCCTTAAAGTGAGATCGGTGGTTTGAACTTTTTATTAAGTTTTTATGTCTGATCAAAACCAGGTAATCCAAAAATCATTTTAACAGGGGTGAAGAACAACTTTAATAAATCTTACAGAATAATTGGCAGGGTATTGTAATTTATTTTAGAGGCGTAAAACTAGGATACGTCGCATAGTCATCTTGGAATCTTAATATTACACGTTGAACAAAGTCAGATAACAATTAGAAATCTTCGCGAGATACTTTCTCGGAAAAGCAATTATATGGTAGTTACCACTCACTTTTATGACAGTAGGGGCGAAGTTTTTGTCTTTTCTTGGAGATTTTTGCTGTTTTTGTTAATTCCTTTAAAGGTTTTACATTACCCAAAATGCCAATTATTCTCAGGATATTTGCTTCTAGCTCAACACAGTTATTAGGTGTGTTATAACTAGCAAAATGAGACATGGACGTCAAAATCGCGCTTTAGAGGTGGTCATGAACGCTGCGCAATGCTCACTATTATGATAATAAGCTTATGAAACAAGGAACGTAGCGCTCTATTTTCCTTTCATTTGTTTTGGTTAATCATTTGGCCTTTCTAGTTACGTTTTACGCGTTACGATTTATTGTGCGGTGCGGCTTGAACAAGATTTATAATAAAGTTCGGATATAACGCGCGCTGTCATTGGTTGAAAGAGCGTGCTCTATGAGAGTATAGAGCATAGAGCTGAGCTAAAGCTGTCACGCCATCTGCCAATTGTACTATGTTCGAGCTTTTCCGGAACTTATTTTTAGCTTTTTTCCGATAATTGAAAGTGAAATTTCGGAACTGAAGCGAGCCGACAAGTAGCAACAGAAGAATCAAACAAAGGCTTGTAAACATACCTGGCGCCGTAAATTACGTTATTAAAACGTGAGCAGATACGAAAATCCTCAAAGGAAAAACAAAATAAACATTCCGAGTTTTAAAGATTTTCACGCTCAGTTAGATTGCAAGCTTACGTATGGTAATAAAAATCAAATACAGCTAAACACTCGTATAGTATATAAAGTTCAGTGTTCAAAAACAAAACAGAACAAAACAGAGATGATGAAAAATTTAACCAAACTGGCATAATTGTTAAAATTCATACTAATCATGACGGTGTCTGAGCGAATATGATCATGCTGAAGTTCATCGCGGCTCGCTCATCATGGCGATCTTCGGTCATCACAGTAAAGCAAGCCTCAGAAACTACATCGGCCACCCTTCGAGTGAAAAAATAAGAGCTTGCTCTGATATCCTTTCCGATACATTGAGTGGAAAGTCACATCAGTCACTGCAGCCGAGTTTTGCGGCGCTGTCATCACGAGCGATCTTCATATTCCGGTGAATTCGGCTGTCGTTTACTCAAAAAACACTCGCCTTGAACAGTTTGTTTTCTACCTTGTCGTGTGAAAAAACTCGCGTGTTTTTATTAGCCATAATTCGGCTGAAGTTCACTGAACATTTCACTTCAAGATTCTGTATTAGAGACTTAAAAACTTCAGGCCAAAGTGTTAAATTCGACTTGCCGAAGTACTTTAGTTTGTAAAGTATCATAGAATGTGAACTTTGATGGTTTTTGAACTTTAGTGGTTTGACACTTTTGACAGCTTTTGTCTTGAACAGCCAATCAGATTATTACTCAAGAAGTGGGAAGAAACACTCGACTACGTCTCGTGTTTCTCCCTACACTTCTTTCATGCTCTAGCCGCTTCCTGCCTGCTTTAGAACAGAACAGAGCACAGTCAAGGCTTCTCTATTTGTTAAATAACGCATGTTAACGACCTCGATCCATTTTTTTGGTAATAAAATTGGCAACTTATATCAATAACAACTTTAAGGACCCCAAACTTCTGACTAGTAAAATCGACTTAAACAACGCGATTATAAAACAAAAACACTGACACCTACTGAAGGACTTCATGTTTAACAAAGACCTAACAATATGGCCAAAAACTTGTCAAATTAAAAGCTGTTTTTAACTCAATCGAAACTCTGTTGAATCTGTTGATACTGTGTGACTCTCGCAACTGCAGAGGGAAAAGCCTGCCTCTATATCCTAGGGAAAAGCGATTAAACTTTTCTTTATCAATACTAGGTGCGTGAAAACCTTGTTAAAGTGTCTCATTTTACGGCAATTAATAGTGTAATTATTTTAAATTTTAATTTTAATCTTCAGTTAGTGGACAGGGAGGAATGTGTAATTACACTGCAAACAAAGTTTACTGAAGGACTAGTAGCTAAGGACACTCAACTCTTCATTGAGTTTGTACATTGACAATAATACTTTTTTTCCAATCACGGTACTTTTACCATTCGCATGTCACAACCAGGGAAAGGTGCAAGCGAGCCCTTTTTATAATCTACGTTTTGTGCTCAAAATATGGTCATTAACAGCATCTGCTATCTGTCACGTATTTCATCTTATACAAAGTATCCGACGTGCTGTATGAAAGGAATAAGAACTTAGCGGGATCTCCATTTGCTGTTTACTTTGCCGGTTTAAAATGTGCATAAACCATATTAATAAACGACTTAAGTGCGTAAGCAGGTACCTATTTCATCAAGCACGATAATTTGAATGACATTACCATACAGATAGACAACATCTCTTTTTTAATTAATGAGTATGAGAGAATCAACTGTGATGAAAAAAACAAAGAAATGTACCAGATTAGAAACGAGCGTGTAATTTGCGCACCACTTTACACCTTAATTTAACGCGTTTTAAGAAAAGAGGTTATGATGAAAATTTTCTTCATTTTGTATGATTGTGAATTTCCAACGCATTTTTCTGAGTTTGCGTGTCCTGACCTTAAACTTGAATTCTGTTGGGGTTTTCATTCTGCTCTCAAGTTCCATTCAAATCATTTGCATTATGCGTGTTTGACGCCAGTCATCAGCAGTATTTTCTCGACGACTTCCTCGATCGAGTTTGGAGGAAAATTCAGAGTAAAATTGCATAGAAAGGTTCTGTGAGGACCGAAAACAAGTAAAACAAACTGTTACGGCCGATGGCTTCTTGTTTTGATCGGTTGCTTTAAAAGAGAAAATAGAAGGAAGAGGTTGAGGTTTTAATTAGCCTGCTACAAAGTTATCAGACACCTGCTGTTCAAATGGAAGTGACGTTAGTGAAGCTGTTTTACATAGAACAGCCATTAAGACGCCTACGTGTTATAGAATGTGAAGAGGTGACGTGTGGAGAGAAAATGCAAAGGAGGGTTTGACATTCATTGAGGGTGAAGAGATATTTTGTCAACAATCTCTTTTTATCAAACGGTAGGATATAGTAGATTAGACACTGGCTCAAAAACGTGTAAACGTCATTTCTGTTTTCGAGCCTTTTGAAAAGGGGAGGGAGGATTATTCACCATTGTGTCGAGGTTAATTGCTTGGGTCTGCTTTCTCCCTGTCATTACTTTACAAAACATTTGATTTAAGAGGGAAAACGCTTTGGGTTGTTTATTTAACTAAACGATGTGGATGAACGGCAGCTTCTAAACTCGGTTGGTATTCTACGAATGTCAACTGTAGATTCATCAACAGCGGAGAAGTATGTTGTGTACATTTCGCCTTGTAAAAATCCTCATCTTCGCGTTTCTGATGGAGCTTGTCACAGCTATTGATCAATGCAGGACAGAAGTAAGCATTCAAGGTATGGCTCTCAAGCTTTCCGTCTTCAAAAGATGGTCATTGGCGGCTCCTCACCTCTGCGATATCAAATGTGAACAAGAAATCGGGTGCCAAAGCTATAACTACAACAGAAAATACAAAATATGTGAACTAAATAACCGCACTAAGGAGGCAAGACCACAGAATTTTCTTTCAGCCCCTTCATGGTTTTATATCCGACGATTGAACGGCAGAGGTGAGAATTAAAAAATCTGTTTAACTTTCAGATCTATTTCTTCCCCTTTAACTCAAAAGTGGCTTAAACACCCCGCGGCATAGCTCGATAATAATTGCTTTTCAGGTGAAAACAGCGAAGATTGCCTAAAAAAATGGGCGCTAATCCGTTTTGGCGATATTTTTTTGCCTCTCCTCATCGAATTCGCTTACGACCAAGCTTGTTTAGCCTTTCACCTAAGGAGTCTTTTCCTCTTCACAGTCTAGTTTTATACGCAGCAGATTGCAACATCTCCACATGCAACTGAAATTAGGAGATGTTTACGCGATTAAAATTAAAAAACAAGGCGGTTTTGCCGCGAAAAATATTTTGGGAGCCGTGATGCAATGATGAAATGTTTTAATTGGCTGTACTCACTTTTGGGGAATCAGAGCTAAGATAGAAAAAACGTTTCAATAAATGATATGCGCTCGTTTTGACATGTTACCCAACTTTTTCCTGGCAACTTTAGTTCAAGTACCAAGGCTTAGCTTCTCATGAAGAAAAAAATCTGTAAAATTGGCCCTTTAAAGTTTACCGTATTCGTAGCTTTTTTCCATTCTTAATCAATTCTGTGCCTCCTTTCTTGATTTTAAAAAGAAGAATGAAACGTATATCTTTATTGCAGCACCCTTAGGTTCTATCCCTGAATTACCAGCATTGTCCTGTCACGAAATAAAGGCAAGTGAAGGTAAAGACACCATCAGCGGCAAGTATTGGCTGGATCCAATTAGCACAGGGAAGGCAACATTGGATTACTGTAACATGGTTAACGAGGGTAGGTCTTTTAAGAAGACATTCGAAGATTTTCTAAGGATACAATACTTATTTTAATATGGTGTTGTAGAAAATCCTTTCATATGTATATCAAAGATAATGAAACCTCGACTGTGCTCTGTTCTGTTGTAAAGAACGTACAAGCAGTTAGAGCACGTAAAAATGTAGGGAAACACATGATAGAGCTGAGTGCTGTCCCTCTTCCTGGCTGTTGGTTGATTAGCGATGTTTTAATCTTATTTGAAAACAATTTTATTGACATTAAATAGTGTTCTTATAACATTTTCAAAGGTGGATATAGATATCACCACAGATGTTGATTGGGATTGCGATGTTTTAATCTTATTTGAAAACAATTTTATTGACATTAAATAGTGTTCTTATAACATTTTCAAAGGTGGATATAGATATCACCACAGATGTCGATTGGGATTTAAAAATAGATAGTCAGAATATGATCTGACACTCAGAGCATTGCACTACACACAATTTGCAATCTGCAAAAAAAAAACTTCTATTAAACATTTGAACCCTGATACGTGCACGTTTTAAGTATCGCGACAGACGTGATGAATAAGTGACATTTTCATTTTTTTGCGTCTTGGCTTTTTTCAGATTCTAGGTGCTGAGTGTACAAAGAGGGGAAATGATTTACTAGGAACAAGCAAAACCCAAGGGAAATTTTCTTAATTGTGTTGTGGTGTTACAAATTAGCTTTAGTAAATATCAACTGCTGATACATATATATAGTAAGATATCCACGTATTTCATTTCGACTGTTGCAGGATACATTAAGAACTCAAACATACTGTCGAGAAATGAAAGTTACCTCGCATTTCTTCGTGAGTTCCTGGTTCCTGCTGTTGGAAATGATTCCCATTGGTTGCTCTGCTACCGCGCCTCTTTGCATGGCTGGAATGGTAGGGACTTTCATACTCGTTGCGATGGAAAGAAAAATACTGTAACGGTTATAAAGAAAGACCAGTATGTTTTTGGAGGGTACTCTGATGTTCCATGGGGTGAGTAATTTTCGACTTCTGCAACCCAGCAATCACGATTTCATCCCAGACCAGTCAACCTATCGATTTCTCATCCGACAAACAAACAAAGAGACTCAAAAACACAGTCTTAACTTTCCTTGGCAGCATTTGAAGAGATTCTAGGATTATGTCGTTAGTTCGTTCCTCTTCACTGCATGCGAGTATAGTATACGAGCAATTATTTAAAAACGTGCGCTCCCATTTTTGGAAAAGCAAAGGGTTCGAATATTAATGTTAACATGAAAACTACGAGGAGACTGTTCGGTTCGCGGGCCTAGAATTTCAATGCATTTTGTGTTTAGGCACGCGTTTTCAATAAATCAATACCTCCAAATTCATGTCAGAACTTTAACTGCAGCCTCACGATTCAATTTGTTTGACACGAACCCTCATATTTCTGCCATAGTTTTCGTCTAATGATTTTAACCAGGGTTACTGACATCAAAGGGACTGCTGCAAATTTGCAAATATGGAATAAAAACAGGTATCATAATCCTAACCCCGAAGTATTGAGCGAAGAGATCATTTCTTTTTTATCATAATTATCTTTTATCCGGGAAAAAGGAGCCATTCATGGCTGACGAATTCATGTTTTCTTAGCCGATTGTCCTCCGGGAGCAAGAACAAAGGACCCGTCAGGTCGCTGTTGTGTACTTCCTTTCGAGTATGAAGGCCGTACGTATCACAAGTGTGCTGGGAAAGTACCGGGAAATTTTGAGAGACCGTGGTGTTCATTCGATGCTGTCTACAATGGTGACTGGGCGTCTTGTGGTAAGAAAGAAGGTTCTTCTCCATAATGTATACATATTAGTATTTTTCTCTCTCACTTGTTTCAGTTTCATTACCTTCATGACAAAAATATGCAAAGCATAAGTATTTTTATGGTTTCTTTCAACTTAGACTGTATGTTATCAGCACTATTGAGCAGCTTTAGGTGAGAAGAAAAGCAGGATACAAAAATATAACCAATAAAAAGGTTGCAATTTTTGCTTATTGTCTTGACTGTAGATGAAAATCCATATAATGGATATCGCAAGACAGATAGGGCTTTTATTTATTCGCTCCACAACAAAGAAGGACTGGCGCCGTTTAAGAGTATGGTGAAGCATGATTCCCAAGCCATTTTTATGGATATAAGCCATGGTCCAACGTTTGGTGGAGGCTTCGATATTCATATTGCCAACAACGCAGGTCATAATGTTCATTCGTACACCAACTTTGGTCACTCTTTCTTGGCTCCTAGTGATGTAGAGGAAAAAGATACAGTGTTAGCAGGAACTTACTATTTTACTCCCGATGAGGTAGAAGTGTTCTATCTCCCTTAGAGCTGGAATTACAATAGCAAGTCTATTTCTGTTTCTAGGCCAAAGGGAAAAGCCTGCCCCTAAAGCCTGGGAAAAGCGATTAAACTTTCCTTTATAATACTATGCGCGTGAAAACCTTCTAAATTGCCTCATTTTATTGCAATTCATAGTGTAATTATTTTAACTTTTAATTTTATTCCTCACTCAGTGGACAGGGAGAAATATGTAATTACAGTGCAAACAAAGTTTACTAAAGGACTAGTAGTTAAGAACACACAATTTTTCATTGATTTTGTACATTGACAATAAAACTTTTTCCAATTGTGGTACTTTTACCCATGTCACAACCTGGGAAAGGTGGAAGAGAGCCCTTATTATTATAATTACGTTCTGTGCTCAAAATATGGTCACTAACAGCATCTGCTATATGTCACGTATTTTATCTTACGCAAAGTTTCTGGTGTGTTCCATGGCAGGAATAAGAACTTAGCGGGATCTCCATTTGCTGTTCACTTTGCCGGTTTAAAATGTGCATAAACCATATTAATAAACAACTAAAGTGCGTAAGCCGGTAACTGTTTCATCAAACACGATAGTTTGAATGACATTACCATACAAATAGACAACATCTCTCTTTTTAATTAGTATGAGAAAATCAACTGTGATGAAAAAAACAAACGAAAAAGAAATGTATTAGATTCGAAACGAGCTTGTAATTTGCGCACGATATTTGCACCTTAATTACACGTGTTTTAAGAAAAGACGTTATGATGTACAGCTTGTATGACAGATTAATATGAAAAAAACCCAAACACGTTTCAAGAAAAACATTCACGCGCGAATTCCTTCAAGCGATAAATTACTTTTGAAAAGTTGAGGGAGGATTATTCACCATTGTGTCGAGGTTAATTGCTTGGGTCAGCTTGCCTTTCCCTTGTCATTACTTCACAAAACATTTGATTAAAGAGGGAAAATGTCTTGGGTTGTTTATTTAAAAAAAAAATGTGTATGAACGGCAGCTTCTAAACTCGGTTGGTTTTCTATGAATGTCAACTGTAAATTCATCAACAGCGGAGAGGTATGTTGTGGGCATTTCGCCTTGTAAAAATCCTCTTCTTTGCGTTTTTGATGAAGCTTGTCCAGCTAATGATCTTTTTATTTATTTTTTATTCCATTTTCACTGCAGTTACATCGTCACATGATAAAATGACAATAATAATAATGATAATATTAATAATTAACATATCAATTAATAAAACTCTAAGTCCATAACAAAGCAGTGGGGTAGAGTAGAAGGGAACTGACGAACCATGCGTGCTAGTCAACCCATTATAAGAAAAGCTAACTTACTAACTAACAACCTTAAGATAACAACAATAATGATAATAACAGTATTAATAGTTACAGTATCAATCAATTAATAAAAAATCTAACACGTTATAAAAATAATAACTTACAGACTAGCAACCTTACTAACTAACTGCTGATTTTTTCCCAGGTGGTATGAGGGCGCTCAGGGTCAAAGGCCTTATCTTTATAGAAGGTAGTGCATAGTTTCTTAAAAGAAGAAACACTGAAATTGGCAGTCCTCAGCTCATCTGGTAAATTGTTCCATAGATATGGAATCCTGTTAAAAAATGTTTCCTTAAAAAGTTCCTTCCTAACTCTATTCGAACCCACCGAGTTCTCTCGGTAGTTTCTTGGTGGGTAGGAATAAAACTCAAAAGTTTTGTCATCAGGTTTATGATATCACCAAAAAAAAAAAAAAAAGAAGAAAAAAAAAACCCAAAACAAAAAAATACCGTTCTTGCCTGGAGATCATCAGGAGGCCTACTGGCATGGTTGAGCTGGGGCAGGTGAAGAGGTTTAGGCTCGAGACCTTACCGGGTCATGAAGTGGTCCCAGGAACTTCCAGAAGAATCCATGAAAAAGCATACTCGCTCGAAGAGGGGTAGGCATAGGTTCAATACATATCGTTCTTTTCTTCGAGTATCGTTTTGGCATTTGTTTAAAATCTATCTGAGGCTAATATTTCCTTTTAGCATTTTTCTTGCAATCGGTTGCAACTTTATTCGTTGCAAAGTTAACAAAACTGTTTTTACATCCCCAGGAGATGAATACTACAATTGTTTGCTAACAAAATATAAGTTTTCCACGAGTCCTGACTGCTTTTCTGATCTAACCACTCCTTGATTTGTCGTGAGAAGGAATGAGACGAAAAAAACAAAAAGAAAAAGAAAATACACAGGAAACAACTTGCAGAAATTTTCCCTTTGAGGGAAAATTAGTTTCGTGAAATTAATCCCAATCGAAAAGAAGTCATCGGGAAAACTAGCCTTCAAGTTACACGAAATTCACTGCATAATTATGATCAATACTTAACAGTCCTTAGAATTTACCAAAATTGTCAAAATAGTTAGGAGTTCTCGAGCAGACTGAAGCGCGGAAGATTGTCTGCTTTTTCCTAACTTTATCTTTGAGATTTTACCTGTAAAAAAAAAATAGACAAATCATGTTTTTGTTTTAGGCCTAAAAACAACTATTCGCAACCATTTTAAATGAGTATTTCGATAAAAATCTAACAAAAGTTTTGTGTAATACCACATTTAAATTGCACTAAAAAATGCAGGGTCTCTTTTTTTTGTTTCCTAAAGAATGACGGTATTTTTAAGAGTGTTAAGGTAAATTTGATCCTGAATCGTTCCTTACTTGTGAACAATAACACAGCCGAGAAGTTACCTGTCAATGCAAATAGTTTATTGACGATGCAAAGCAAAATAATGTTTTAATTTATCTCGTCTATATATTTCGAGAGAATATTTACATTTTTTTAGTTGCCCCGTCTTATTAGAGGCGTACAGAATCACTTTTTAAGCTATTTTTCTCTGTTTTGTTTTCTTTTGGATGAAAATATTGGTACTTCTTTTTAACATCCTATCAATTATTCTCTTCCGATGCCGCCGAAAGAAGTGAGTAATCACGCAAAGCACCGCTTGTCAGAAAAAAAATTAACAATGCTAATGTTGAGTAATAAAAATGATAATAATAGCAACGAAGATAATGGTAAAAATACTCTTTCTATATGCGTATGAGATTATGGACTATTTGGTAGTTCCAGAAGTTTAACCAGTTAAAAATATGAGTTTTCAAGAAATATTGACGTTTATGAAAGGATAACAACAAATTTTAACACGGTCTTAACTTTATCAATATACTTCATAAAAAACTACTTGGAACATTAAAAATCCCAGAAAATCAACTTGAACTTGAACAGCTTGAACTTCAAAACAAAAGAAGACGAAATTATAAATTATATTGAAAAGTTCGTTCCAGAAGCCATTTTTCATCTTACCGACAGTTTGGAAAACTGACGCCGGAACAAGAGAAAACAAGAGAATAGAGCTTAATAACTAAATACATATGCCAAACGCTAAAAACTCTTGGAATGTATGCAATTCAAATCAATTCAAACAAGTATCCTACTTAAAAATTAATTCGAGCGAGGTGATTCTAAATCAAGGTATAACGAAGAAAAATGGAGCTGATATTGGTGTTGGAATTTTGGAGGTAGTTCCCTCACAAAGCAGAGGAGAACTTGATTGAGAATAATGAGTGTCAAATATATATCAGAGAGGCCGTCTCAGAAATTTCTGCTCGCTCTAAATATTTTCGCCTGTCGGTTTTTACCTTTCCTAAAGGATTTGTCTTCGCTTTCGGTGTTAATAGCACAATTCCGTAAATTTGGCAATTGTAGAATTGAATTTTTTTCGGAAATTGAACTTTTTTTTTTGCATACATTATTAAAACGGGAAATTAAAATAAACATGTTCTGTATCTCATTAAAATTATTAGGTCAGATCTGACGGGTGTAAGACATCAACTTACTGCCATTTAGCATTTGTGTTTTACTTGGAACATAAATATAGAAGCCTGACATCAATTCAAGGAGTGAGAATGGAGAGTTCTGTGCTGCTCGTTTTCGTGACTGGGACTGCGCTGTTGACCCACCCGACGTTTGCAATTGGCGAAGGTGAGGAACAAACTTGACTCAGTTTTGTTCCAGTGTATTTACTTGTAGTTGATACTCAATTTCGGAGCGATCGTCAACAAAATTGCGAGTATATAAACGAGTTGATCGAGTTCATCATGAGTTATCAAGAAAAATTTCGAATCCCGAATAAATTCACTTTCTTCCATTTGATAATGACGGAATCTTTTCAAGCCCGTTTTTTGCTTTAAAGAAAATTTGTCATTTCCCTTCAAAAAAAATTTAAAAACGAGTAACAAAACAAACCTGACAAGTTAGGATTAGCAACAAAGGCAACTTAAGATTAACTTCATGCCTGTCAACTATATTTATATTGTCATGATCACCATTGAAGACCTCACACGCTAATGTCGTAAATTTCATTTTAGTTTGAAACACTGAATCTTTATGGAATCGCATAGACACAGATTTGTTGCCGCTCTTTACCGAAATCGAAAACTGTTTTGGCATAAGACACAGGGCCAATGGCGGAATATAGCCTTAGATAGCATTTACATTATCATGCATTTTTTAGGCCGGAACATAACATTTATCCATCACAAAATGTTGATCAGCGGATATTTCTGATTAAAGAGAAGTTCTTGAGTCGAAAACTTTAAGAATACGTTTTGAAGGGGGTATTACCCTAAATGTAAATTTTCCTGTTAAAATTGCGCAGGTGACTTCGATCAATATAGACTTTCTTCACACTATTTATGAAACTGCAACGTTGCGCTCGTTGAGATCTGCCATTCATTCAAAAGACTTATGTGTCAGAAGCCATAATATCTTTCTTTAATCTTCTCTCTCTTTACCATTCAATGCTCTAATAACAAATTTTCAACAAAAGATAAAGGATAAATTGCCGATTTTATTTGTTCATCAAGTCACCCAGAAAACTGTGACATTTAACGGGTGGTAGTAAGTTTATCAATATTTGGTAGCCATTATGGGCCAAAAATTGAAAATTTGACAATTACTCGTACGAGAGTAATGCGAAATTTGATGTACTTTTAATATTGCTTTTGCTTATAACAATGAAAATAAGAGTACTTTACCCTCATGTCATGTCAAAAACATCGTTAACCCGAATATCAATCTACTACGTGAAGCACGACAACAATGGCTGTTTACAATGCAAATCCACATCAATTTCCTCTTCCTCCAGACAATCCGTTGACGAAACCTTTGCAGGCACATTTATTCCTTTCAAAACTCTCCATATTAATGAGAAAAAAAAGGTATGCTTAAAGAGAATTTATGGTACGCTTTTTGTGACGGCTTTCGACCTAGCTCCCTCTCATGATAAAATATTCCACAATTAAAGAAGTAACTAAAGATGCTTGTGAAACAGCAGGTGAAAGACCAATGTACGATTTGTAGCCATGACAAGGGTCTACTGATTCTCCATTCGTACCATTTTCCTCTATCACGGGTTACATATCACTTTTTTAGATCATCGCTCTCGCGAAATTACATCGGAAAGGATTTTCAAAGGTTTCCAATGTTTCCAAAGGGTCTTCCAGTTGTTTCCAATGTGTTATCACTAGGGAGTTTAGGCTATCGCGACGGCGGAATTAAATAGGCGAATGAAATTCAACATGCAATTGTCTTAAGAACTTCGCTTTAAATGGTCTACTGAAGGCGGCATCGAGACCCAGATAGAAGAATAATTTCCGATCCTAAATCTTTGTTCTTTTCTGCTTTTGTTTGTTAGTGCGGTTTCATATTTATTGGTTTTTTGTTTCAAATTTATTTTTCGTTTTCATTGGCTTGTTTTTTTTTTTGCTTTATTATGTTTGTTTGTTTTGGGACTTTTTCAATGGTTATTTGAAATAATCTCCTCAGCTGAAATAGAGAAGGCATGCTCGTTGCTTCTTTGTTGAATACATATGTATGCAAGTTAAGGTCATGCTCTTGCTTTACAATAAAATGACTGCGAAATTAAGAATCTTGAGGCAAACTTTCCCATTTCATATAAACCTGTTGTTTTATCATTGCCTTTCCTATGGCAACTTTCTTTCTTTCAATTGTTTTATTTCAGAACGTGATCGCATTCTTCTGTTTCCCGATAACTTCTTTTTTGCTGAAAGACGGTTTGTAAACCACATCATCGATACAAAAAAAGTTAAGGATTTGGATCACTGTGAGCTTTTCTGCTACATGAACGACAAATGCGTTAGTGCTAACTTCAAAAAAGAGCCAGAGCCTGGAGGAATGACTCATGTTTGTGAATTGAATAACGCTACTCATCTGGATTATGATACTGACTTGATAACTGATGCCAATTTTTATCATCGCGGCTCTAAGGTGAGTTACAACTAAAACTTACCTCCTTGAATTGACGCCTTATATTCGATAGAATTATACGCGATCACCGACGTGTTCAGAAACTCTCATCTTTTATTCACTTATCGTAGATCTTTCTCCTACTGTTTCACATTCTTTTCTTCCTTTTCAGAACGCCTGCGGCAAGAATTCACGGTGCCAAAATAATGCAATTTGTGAGTCTGGTTTCACATTCAAGGGATATCGATGCTTGTGCCCTCCTGGATTTGAGGGAGAAAAATTGTGAAAAAGGTTAGATTCAAAAGATGCCAGAAAAAGCAAAATATTGCCTTGAACATGTTGAATTTTAAAGAAATTTGGTCGTCGAGTGAGTACCGGGCTGGCCTTTGACGACTGGTAGCAGAGAAACATAGTGGCGTTCGGTGATTGATCTAAAACTAGACGTAACAATGGCAAAAAAACTTTAGAGGCCTTCTTTTCGAACCAAAGTAGTGGACAAAGGAAGCGCTCCCTGTAACCTGTAAATTGTGCAATGTTGCTCGCTCGAGTTAAATTGTCGAGATTGTAGTGAGTGAAAAATGGTATGAGCTGTTATACTAGCATAACTTGGTTAGTGGTTATTAGTCATCCATAAAGTTTCGCTTTTCTAAATAAGAAAAATGGTTACAATCTATCTCATATGATGAGAAATTACAAACATTTATCCATTCGTGTTTATATGACATTTCTCTTGTTAGAGATATTCAGATTTCAATTCAAATATACTTTTATATTATTTTACTTCACTTTTGATTCTTTCCTTTAACACTGATCTCTGATTCTTTCCTTCGGTTTGGAAATGAATCGACTGTATATGAAGACGCTCGGAACATATTTAGAGAATGCCTTATTTTACTTCTTATTAAGGGAATACAGCATATGCCCACACCCCTGAGAGACAAGCATCAGCTAAAATCAATCAACGAGTTATTCGTATAATATTTTGTTAACCATTTGATGTAAAAGATAACGAGACTGACATATTATCAATGCCTTCCTGTCGTTCCTAGATATCGACGAGTGTGCTTCAAATGACAATAAATGTGCTAAGGGTGCTGCCATTTGTAAAAATACGGTAGGATCATACAATTGCACCTGTCATTTTGGACATGAATGGGATGGCACTGAATGCAAAGGTTTGTTGACTTCATTTTTCTCACTAGCTTCAGGGTCGGAGGGTAGGAAATGCAACGTCTTATGGACCGATACCTGTGTCTATATGTCCCTCTGTCTGTCTGTCTGCACGCCTGCCTGACAATTCCTCTTCACTGATACTAAAGCGCTTAGCAAGTGACAGGCGCTATGGGTTGAGGTGAATTTTTTTTTGTTCCAGAGGGAAAATATCATATTAGCATATATGAAAACAGCGATCAATAGGAAAATTTAATCTTTTTATAAGAGACTAAGTGTTTTATTTGTTTAAAGTTAAGAAAACGACAGCATTGTAAGTTCAATTTATTCGATTTTCTACCATTTAGCTGATGTATGCCAACTCAACACCGTTCTGCACGATGTTGATAGAGATGTAAGCCACCATGACCCGGAAAAAACAGAATGTGACCAAAATCTCAACCCTGATTGGTATCGTTTCCTGGACATTCCAGGAATAACAATGCCGACTGAGTGTCCAGATCCTGACAAGTGCGGCACATCATTTCCAGGCTGGTTGAGCAGTAGTCACCCCACAGTGACTGAGGGAGAAGTAGCAGGGACTGTTTGCTTCAGCAGGAGCTCGGATATGTGCTGTCACCAGTCGAAAAACATAAGGGTGAAGAACTGTAGTTCCTTTTACGTCTACTATTTGGTGCCGACGAGCTGTCCCTACCGTTACTGCTTCACACATAACTGAACATCTTAAAACTGTTAAATATTTAAGAATATTGACAGCTTGTTGGGTTAAAACATATGCTCTTCTTGGGCGAGGTTTCAAGGCAACGAAGCCCAATACGAGAATATTTTTTAACCCAAAGCCGACAATATTTTATGGTATTGGTGTCTGAAAATCGCACTCAGTTGTTTCTATAGTGATCCATCCAGTAGAAGGATAAGTAAAACTACATACAAATTCGTAAGTGCATGATCAAAAATTCCATTCTCTCTTTCTTTAATATATATCCATGGGAACAGCATGTCGAAGATGAAGTGCTGTGGCGGGTATTTGGAAGATTTTGTAGCATTTTAAATCAATGAGCTCATCTGGAAGCGATAAAAACTTACCAAAATATTCTTCTGGTGAGCTTGAAGTCCGAAGACCTACCAAAGTATAATTATGTAGCATTCAGCTTAAATGTTTTCAGAATGCTGTTTAAAGAGTTATTTCACAATGTTGAGGCAGAGGAAGGCCAAATCGGTTGTACTAAGTTAAGGAGCGAATCTTACCTCGTCTGGTCCCAAAGAAATGATACTTCGGTGGTCGGAAATAAGGCTTGCATAATCTTTGAGGTGCTTTTTGTCGTGAACATAGAATAGAAAAAGCTATTTTCCTATGCAAACTCTCCTTTGGAATAATTCAAAGATTATTTAGCACCTGTTCTTCATTGATCCCTCTAGTTGTTGATAGTAACATTTTGACAGTTGAAAACTATCAAAAATCTACTTTTTTTTGGTACTTTTGTCTCCGTCTTTGTCCCCTATAATGTTATCGTAGGTATCTTCAACTCTTTATGAACCCTATTGATTCAATTTAAGACTCGACCAAACTGCAATGCATGAGGAACTGTATTGACCTTGGTTACGGTAAATAATGACCAGAAACTAGCAATCAGGAAAGGGGCAAGACCTTCTGAAAAGAGAGTCAAAACATTTCTTCTAATTAGTAAGATTTGGTAAGGGTGAAACTCTTAGCCAGAAATTCTCAGGTGGCTTTGGTGTAAAGTTCGTCAACTTATCATTAAACATATTCCGACAGAAATAACTCTTGTAATATAGTTACTTCTGTCGGAATATATCAAACTTAGCGCTTAAAAATAAAAAATACTAATACAAATAAATTATTTTTGCCTGAAAAGATAAAAACTGCAAATCTTATGTTGCATACTTTTAGAATAGATATTAAAAAGGAAAATTGGGATTCCATATTGACCAGTAGCGAAGTCAATGAAAGGCTTACTAGACATTTTCGTATTTACAAAAGAGTAAGTAATAAACATGCGCTTTTTTTAAAACAGCTAAGATTAGACACAAAACTTATAAGCCCTGGATTGCTTCAGGATTGAGTGATAAATTTTACAAGAGGTGGTTGACAACTCATATAACAGATTTTGAAATCGTATAAACGAAATAAAGGAATAAAGGTTTCGTATAAAGGAACAAAATCGCTGATGATCCACCCACCCAGATGTAATTATTATTCTGTTATTTTCCATATCTTTCATATGGTTGTGCACTCTGGTGAAATAATTATAATTCACCACTTTCTAAAGAGTAAAATTAAAAGACAAAGCGGTTCGCATTATCAATGATGTTCCTCTCATGCAACCAATTACTCCTCACTATGCAGCTTTGGGACTTTTGAAAGTTCCTGACATTGTCAAACTCAATACATATTTACTTCTCTACGACTATTCAAATGCTGACAAACGTTCAAACTTTAATCTCTCCTTAGTGTCCAAGCTGCATGATTATGACTCTCGAAGTGTATCCTCCAACCATCTGGCAAATACTTCTTTTCGACATATGTGGGGAAATTTTGTTCAACAGTTGTCGGTAGGTATATCTGAAACGATATTCCTCAACCTGTTAGAGAGAAACCAACCAAACAAATGTTTTAAAAAAGCACTTCCACATTACTATCTAACTCAATAGTAATTATTCAAGTACTTCATCCTCTGTCTTTCTCTTTGAGTTAAGTCTAGTTTCGTGAATCACTTTTTATCCTAAATTAAGGGGGACTAATTAGGTATCTAGATGTCCCCCTCTCCTCTCTAAAATTTGAATGTACTGAACTAGAACTGCTTCGTTAATACTTTGTTCATTGTGTTACTTAATTAAGTTCTACGTGGAGTGGAAAAATTAATAAAAATAAAAATAAATATAAAGAAATACAAAAGATTCTCTCTTGAGTGCAGGGAAGTTCATCTTTCTAAAAAGAAACAGCTGGTTTTTGAAGAAGCGAAAGGTAATCGCCATCATGCTCTAAAGGAACTATCCAATGCTCAGGAAGATTTGTTGCTTCGCTCCGGTGAATTCGGTGCTGAAAGCCCTGAAGCCCTCCCACGCATAGTTTGGTGGTTATTGGTACTGCACATTAGATCCGTGCCCGAGACGAGAGCGGGAAACTAAACTGGGATACTTTGTTCTTCAAACAGGCAACGAAACGAGCTAGGAATTTCTGATTTGAAAATCAGAAAGAGGATAAAAGACCCACCGCGGCGATGGTGATTGTTCCGACGAACGCTTGGTCATTAACATTTACGCCGTCCGTTGGGACGGCCGAACAAAACACTGCATGCTAGAATTTAAGTCTTAACTAATTAATATTCGAATCGGTCGTGTTAGTTAGTTAGTTGCCGTTCAGCAGTCGCCGGACAAAAAAAAACAAAAAAAGAAAAAACAATACGTTTAGTCACTGCGTTTTCGTTTTCGAATTTTGTAATAGTTGTAGAATTTATCGTGGAAACAGTGATACACGAGCATTTAATCCAATCTCTTAATAGTATGATGCATAATGATTATAATCCTTAATCTGGGTTCAGCTATGGTCTTGAATGGATAAAATTCCTTAAGCTAACTACATCTCTCCATACGCAAAGATCTTAGGTCATTTGTCAGCCTCACCACACTTGTTCATCACATCTCGGCTTATCATATCTGTAGTCATGCTGAAAATTAAGGCCTAAGACAATAAGTTGAAAGCATTGTAGTATCTTGTATTATTATTATGTAATTTTCTTAGTACTCATCGATAGGCCTCTTCCTCCTCAAAACAATTTCACTTTTCAAAGAAGTCAGAAGGAATGTGCCAGTTTTTCGATAAACGTGGCTATCCTGTTTCTGTCATTCGAGTGGGCCACCACCGCGCCCAACAAATTGATTGACATTCAGCATTAGCAACGACACAGAAGGAAAATACCGATCGTATCCCATTCACTCTCACATCTCACCCCCATAACTACGCAGTTGATTCTATCTTTCTTAAAAAATTTAAATTGCTTCAAACGGTTCAGAGACCAGTGGTATCCTTTCACAGCCTCTACTTATTTCATTCAAACGCAACAAAAACTTAGGCAACTTTTTTTCAGAAGTTTATTTCAAACCAATGAACAACCTGGGATTTTCAAATGCGCTCGCTCACGATGCATAACTTGTCCTTTCATTCATAACGTAGAGAAAATGTCGGGACCCGAGAGACCCATTAAGATTACTGTCACTTTAAGTGCACCTTAGCCAATGTTATCTATTGCATAACTTGCACTCATTGCAAAAAGTTATACATCGGTGAAACGGGAAGACGATTAGGTGACCGACTCCAAGAACACCCAATGTACTCCATAAGTTCACATTTCCCATACTTTTGATTGGCAGGGTGGGTAACGATTGCAAACTGACAAACAGAATGCCATGCACAAAAGCAAAGTCACGCCAGTCAGTGAAAATGATTCAGAATGGAAAATGTCAATAACTAAATTTTTGTTCAGCGCATAAACAGCCACGCCGCCTTTGTTCCTATAACAACGACTAGATCCTATTCCTCTCAGAGATTGTATAAACTAGGAATATTGACGACAATCTCTGCTTTTTCTGGTTTGAGATGTTTCTATTACAACAACACACACATTGATGTCGTTATTCATCAAATCAGTTTCCAAGGCTACAACTGTTTTAGCTTTGCTCTTAGTTGGATCTTAGTTTTTTTTTGCTTAGTATTTATTGCTGTCTGAGTAATTCTGAGTATTGTGAATCAATTTAGTCTGCCACATCCAAGGCCAGCTTTGAAACTTGATGTATACTCTGTACTCTTTGGCCTGATCCACACCACCAAATAATACATACAGAACTCACGTTAAGCACTGTGCTACTGTAATAAACAGACGTCACGAAACACCTATTATCGTCGTTCGTTTGTTCATTATTATACTTTCGTGACGGTTTTTTTTTTCTGCGACGTGCACATTCGTTTTCCATATGTATAGGTCGTTTTCAGTTAGGCTCCGAACATAAATCCAGCCTCCAAAGTTAATGCTTTTCAATTTATTAACCCAAAGAGAAGAATTTCGGCTACACCTATCATACAGAGAAAGTTATCTTTTCACCAACCAGTCTTTCTGTAGCTCTAAACATTGTTTCATTTTAAGACGTTCTAAAGATTCAACAGCTGAAACCCAAGAACCCTTATCCTATGCGGTAAGAGTCACATTTCCCTGTAAGTTTAAAATGCTAGCTGCAGCTAATGGCTCATCGTAAGTGTGCTGGAGGGTAGCCCGGTTTCAGAGGCATTAATAGGCTGGGAGTGCTGATACTCGGTGGAAACTAGGATGTCCGTACATGGCCGGGTTACCCTTCAGACTTTTTGGTTTACTGACATTTTCTCAGTATTCTGATACACTCTTGAGTGGAGACGGGCACTGAGAGAATATTATTTGTGAGAGGAAAACAACACAGTGACCTAGCCGCAGCTGAACCTGGAACTTTCATCCGGCGGTAAGGGCCAACTAAGAATACCAACTCTGATACAGCGAGGCCTTGGTCAATCCGAAAGATGGCGACAACGGATTGGAACGGATTGGAATGTGTTGCGGCGTATGGTCTGTACATTTGAGTGATGGTGAACGAGAGCCGGTCAAGGCCTTTGGATCGGTCAATATCACAAAACTGTTATTATAAATTATCTTTGACGAAAATTAATTAAATTATCTTTCTTCATCGTGATAAGTGCGGATATTGACTGTGACTACGGGTTAACAGCTGTAAATATTTCTAGTTATGATAACAAACACCAAAACCAAAAACATAGAAACTATTCTTCTCTCAATGTTGTTACTCTCCTTGGCTTACAACTGAAAAAAAAAGATAAGGTTGTCCTTAAAACAGAAGACCCTACCTTAGATATTAATTTTCAGCAGAACTGGATAAGAAAATTTGTCAAATACAACTTGATTGTACATAGATTAATTAAAGAAACCCGAATGGTACAGCATGTTTGCCTATTTTAAGTCCTCCTCAATTGCCGATAAAGAATTGGTTTATGCTTAGCAAGGGTATTTCAAGTTATGGATGGACATGAGAAGCTTTGAGAGCACGAGAGAAGCGCAAGAGTTGCTCCAAGTGCAGTCGAGAGCAACTCTAGCTTCTTGATTGATCTGCAAACTTTGTAAGTGCACCCATATGCGCACAGCTAAAGGGGTGAACCGAATCTTACATAATATACCATGCAGACAAAATTCGTGCACTGAAAAAGGGTTTAATTAAAATTGTGTCGGGTTTACCACTGAGGTAAATGTGTTTTACCCGAAAACTATGAATAAATAACTACGCAAAACGACCAAGAAATATTTCGAGACCAAAACTTGATTATCTAAGGTTGTTTTCCAAAAATAGGGTGCCTGGAATGGATGCTGTCAGGCTTTCCTGACAGCTTTTTGGATCGGATTTGTCAGAGAAGAGAGTCCTGTTCAATTACGAACGAAACACAACCATCCAGTCTCTGTCCGTCAATTGGTCGAAGAAAGAGAAAGAAACCGACGAGAACTCTTACTATCTGGGTAAACCATTGTTGAAAAATTCGTTGTCAGAGATCTTGGCGCTCATTTACTCTTTCTATAAAATACAAAACAACCTACGGTGTCATAATGATTCCTTACAAGACCTTGTTAGCAAAATAAAGTATTTCAGGAATAGTGATTGAAACACTGAATTTTAATTATTTTAAGGATTAGACTAGAATTATGTTTTTGCTATTTTTGCACAATTGGCAGTCGTTTTTGTGCAATTAGTTTGTATCATAAGAGGTTTTTTCCTATAACAATATCAATTTTTGGAAGGTAAGTTAAATGTGTTACGTGCTCATGTATGGTATCACGTTTGTGTCAATCGCGTGTAAAGATTTGAAGGTGTCAATCGGCTATGTTCTAATACTGGCGTTTATCGATAGAGCCAAGAGAGGCAAGAGAAATTAAAATAAGCCCTTTTTCACAGGGAGTTCGATTGAACCGAGTTCGAGTTGACTGAAAGCAAATGACTGAAAAATGGAGTAAAATCAAAGGAAAGTCAGATTTTGTTCAAGTTAGCGGGGGGTTCGAGTCAAAGGGGTTGTACTGTATGCTTATTTATTCTCTTACTTTATTTAATGGTATTTTTTGTGGTATACATTATATTTGTAAGACAGAGTCGTGGGGCAGATGATGGATAGCTAAGTGAAAGATATGATTACTCTGACAACTTATTTTCTCATCTATTTTCCTCTCTTGAATAGCATTAATATTCTTGATATTTGTTTGTTTTGTGCGCATCGACATCAACATTAAATATTCCATTTTAAAAATGAAATATCTCCTTTATTTTCCAGTATTACAGTTTTGCAAAACTCACAATATTGCCGTGAAAACTTAAAAGCAATACTATGTTGCAAATAGATGTCATCTTTGAAAACTTGTCTGTTTTTGACCAATTTTCTTGATCAGTAGTAGTCTGCACCTATTTCCATGAAATGGGTATTTTCTATTTCAAGCTTTTATACGCTCTGCTTGAATTCCTACACACATACGCAAACTTCTACAGAGACCTTGAACTTTTTTTAACGTATGTAATAATAAAAACAAGACGTTCGTTTCGAATCACATTTTATGAATTTTATAAATATAATCATGCTTCTGATAAAAGCAGGAACATATGGAATTAAGGTTTTGGGACCTGATCATTATTAGCCGAAATTTACATAATATTTACAGGGCTGTTCAATTCTTACGATTGCTTAATTGAATAATTTATGACTGCATGAAATATATTTTTCAAGTCTCCCCAATGTGCCAGCTTTAAGACTTTAAAACATATCTTGAAGTTGGAAAACTAGGAAATTTAAGACAATTTAAAGCGCTCACCTTAGATTCTCTGAATTTTGTTTTTTCACAATTTAGTTAACCCCATTGAGGGTCTCAGTGGGGTTAACTTTTAGCTGCAAAAAAAAAAGTAAATAAAACGAATTTTGCCGAATGACGAATTGACTGATAGAGACGAGTTATTTTATCTTCTGCATGTACCACAAAGATTAACAAATGATGTATCCTTTTACTTAATTCGTTGCTATGCCTGGTTAATCAGCCTATCAACCTATAAACTCGACAGTACTTTTCTCTTTAATAATAATCCTGCAAATGAGATGTTTGGTGTGTTTTCCTATCAGTTGGGCTCCTTGGGGTTCTTTTCACCTGGATCAGACCGAATACCGCTTTAATCTATAACACTCAAATTCTGAGCCAATCATAAACCTCACAAGGAACAAAATAGCATAAAAAAATGCATGTCCTCGTACTTTCGTAATATCAAAAGCGGCTAAAAGAAACCTCTGAAGCTTTTCAGAAGTCACCAGCTATGTCCGAACGGAATTGCTCGAATTGCTTTTCAACATGGTGTTTTTGAACAAATTTTATTTCTTCCTAGTTTTGTTATCTTTCTTGATGGTAGAAGATGCAGGAGGAGAAAGTGAGTTACAGTTTTATTATCTGAGCAGAGTTTTAGTCGCTAATGTGCACCTTAGGTTTTATTTTCTTGATCGTTACTTCCTTCCTTAGATGAAGTGTCTATTCTTGAAGTGACTTGAACTTAGCGTACACACCTTTAAGATAATTTTTGAAGAATATGGATTTCACGGAAACAGTCCTCTGACATTTTGACTCGTAGTTCAAAATGATAGCAACGCAGCTTCACTCCTTGGTGTTGTCAGATGGAAAATTACTCTCAAAAGCTATAAGACCACACAAACCCATGGTCAGTAAAACTGCTTCTGGCAAGGGAATTGTACCCTTATTCCCGACAATCCCGACATTTTGGTCTTCCTCTCATCTGGATATTTTGGATGGATTATCTTCACCATGCCAACACGTACCACAGAGAATTTAATCATAATTCACACTGCTATTTCAATTATTCCCTCGAGGGGATATTACAAAAGGTTGTAATTCAGAGTTAGTAGGGGACTCATCTTTTCAAAAAGCCATGGATTCATAAAACTAAAGGTAATCAAAGAACGCGCTCTTCACTTAGTGCTTGCAGGAAGGAAATATTAATTCTAGTATGCTGCTCTCTACAAACTTGACCACTCCTCGACTGTTTAAGAGATAATGACAGGTAAAAGCGACCTAAATATGCTGTGAATTCCAAATTATACCTCGTAAAAGAGTTGCATAGTCAATAATGAATTATTGATCGGTTATCAGTGAAACCTTTAAAGTGGACCTAATTTAATGCATTAGAAATGTTTCCTTTCTCGAAATAGTGTTCGTTTTCATTTATTACGACTTCCTACTAAAGACAGACTACTGCACAAGTTTTTTTGAGCAAATCTTAATTTTCCCTTGAAAAAGAAAATTGCTTCTTTCCTCGTCAAGATATGAAGTTGCTGTAAACTTACGTAAAGTCAAATGGTGCTGATCATATTATCTTCAATTCTTTATAGATCTATGTCGTAAACTGGAATTTACATCATCTCTTGCTTTCCATGGTAAACGACTCATAAATCACCTAATAAGAACCGTAGAATCCCTTGTGCAAGACTTCTGCTCCACTCTATGCTACATGGAACTCAATTGCGTCAGCTACAACGAGGTAGTGATTAGCAGCTCTCCGACAATTACTAAATGTGAACTGAATAATTCCACGCACAATGAACATCCCCAAGATCTCAAGCCCTGGGCAAATTACAGCTATGGAGGAACAATGGTCAGTGTATTCTTAAGCAAGTGAGGCCTTCCCTTCATTAGTTTCCCTTTGTATTGTTAATTGATAAATTCTCCAACGGCTCTCCTTTGAGCTCTTCAATAGCTCTCCGTCCATCACTAAATGCGAGCTGAATAATGCCACACACAGTAAACATCCTCAGGACCTTAGGCCCTGAGTGAACTACAGCTACAGAGGAACAATGGTCAGTGCATTCTTAACCGATTTACCCATCATGTCATAATTTCTTTTATAGTAAATTTCCACTTATCAAGTTATTCACATGGTAGTTCATTGGCTGACCGTTTTCCTGTAATCACCATAGATTACATTTCAACTGTAATTTCAAATTATCGTAACCATTTGCTTCTCTCATTTACATACTTTTGCGCTCAACCCCTCTCACGACACTTGTTAGAACACTTGTGGACAAACTCCTTGCCAACACGATGGGACTTGTCAGACTGGATTTACAGACAAAGGGTATAGATGTCTTTGCCCAAAAGGATACGAAGGCAGCAATTGTGAGATAATTAATGGTATGTAAAACGCTTTACTCCATGAAAAAACTTTAAATGAGAACAAATTTTGGTTATCTATCGATGAATCAAGCCCCATCCAAAAGTCCCTTTTTATCCCTCTCTGCCTCTCTGCACTCTAAGTCTGTTTGTCTTCCTTTTCTTTTCCAGCAGCTGCCGTCTTGCCATCTAACTTGATCATCATCCTGTTTGTATATTTTTTTGTAAAAAATCAAGAAAGCCATCACAAATCTACTGATTTTTTTTTTCCAGCCATGGGATGGATACAGATGCCGCCGTCTACAGTTTGCTTTGGCGCCAAAGATGATTCGTATGGTATCTTTAGAACAGCCATTTCAGGTAACATCACTACATTCAAATTAACATACCAACATGGTCATGTTACCTGTCATGAAGCGGACCCAAGCTATCAGTCCAAGTGGGGTTGCCTTTGGCCTCCTCTCATTCCTAACCAAATGGCCACTTTGATAACTGACAATGACCGTAATCTCCTCCTGCCTACTAACGATTACCGATCAAATTTTTTGGGATGTACGTTTTACAGCTTTCCTTGGGCCACAACGGAATCGCCAGATCTGCTCTTCGATAACTTTTCTTCCCCGCTGATGGTGGAGTCGAACCAAGAATTCCAAATCTGGTTCAGTGAGGACTTATTAAGATGGGGCCATTCTGATAACGGATTGGAACGAACATGTGTTGCAGTGTATGGTCTGTATGTTTGAATAGCGGTGATCGCGTTGCCCAACGTTGTTTCGGAACTTTCGCAAAAATTCATATTTCATTGTAAGTAAGAAAATAAGATATTAAGAAAGAAACAAATTCCGGCTCATATAAGCTAAAAACAATAATTAATTCATCAACTGAAGGCAATCAAAGAGCTCCCTCCTTCCGAAGAAATTTCTGAAGGTTAACTCAGGGCTTGAAGGAAGGATATAATAGTGCGGGCATTTTGCATGCGATAAACTGAACCATTACGAGACCGCCTGAGCGATAATAACAAGTAAAAGCCACCTAAAAATTCTGTGAATCAAATGCTGGTCTAAAGGTCTAAATTTTAGCACCTCCTGGGTATTGTGTTTTGTTATCAAGGGAGAAAAAATTCTCAACAGGCCTGTCTATCTTTACCAAGTATGGATGAGCAAACTACCAGTAAATTCTGTTTCTGAAATTAAAAATACTCCTAAAAACGGGATGAAATTTAGCAAGGTGGCTAACACGCCAATCAGTAAGGTCACATAAACGTAGCTCAACATTTTCACCTTGTGTACTAGGCAAACAGAGACCAAATGCAACTGGGTTTCTGAAGGGGAAGGATCAAAATTCCCTAATTATTGGGTTTTGCTGCACCACTATATATTTCGAATGGCAACTTTTTCCCGAGTGAATTGTGTCCAGAGTTCATTGAAGAGGGAGGCCTTTGATCAAACCTTCGGAACGGTCAAAGTCATTAAAACTATTAACTTAACAAAAATTATTTTGAAAGGAAGTCTGTTTAACTAAAAAGTCCAAACGATAGTGACGGAAAATTTTGTAAATGAAAATTGTACGACAACGACGGGCAATGCTTTTTCTTGAGGAAGGGTTCCGGTGCGAACGTGTGGAAGACAAACGCTTCCGTTTCCTTCAAAAATTAAAATAACTTCGGTGGAATATCTCAACCAATGCCCTGATTGTAACTGTCTGTCTCCTCTCTCTGTCTTGATCAGAGGACCACAATGAGAACTACTGGTTCTACCAGTAATAATGTAATCCAATAAAGTCATTATTATTGTTATTATCAGGGAGAATGTTAACTGTATTATGTTCTTTTATTTTCTTCTATGGATTTACTGCAGCAGATATTAAACAAATATTGGATAAAGTTTAACATGATATCACGAATCATCAAAAGTGAAGTCTGAGTGATCTGCTGAAGCCAAATGCTGAGGCAGATAACACAGACGTGAAGTTTGATACCTCATGATACTATACGAAAACCGAATTCAATAATTGTTTTATTACTCATGTGTTTAAGTAAAGAGCAAAAGAAAACACTTTTTTCTGAGTTTGCAGAAGGATGTTAACACAACACGGACGGGGGAATGGGTAACTAGGCAGTCTTTGAACTTGGCATGATAAATGAAATATCTGCTTCAAATGTTTGCCGTAGATATCTGATCGAATGCTCCCGACCGATCAGATTTTCATTGTAAGTCTAATGTATCACAAATGTAGTTAAACAGAAGGAAACTCTTATCCTATTGATATCGATGTTACTCACCATGGCTTACGCATGAAAGAAAAAGAGAGATCGTCCTTAAAAATGGAAAAGCTTAGCATCATAGATGGAGAAGACCGGAAATATATTTTCAAGGCTTTCTTATGTATCTTGAAAGAAAAATTGAAACATGGAAATAAATCGCTATAGCAAAAAAATCTCTAACCACCTTCAAAAAAAAAAAACTTAGATTAAGTTTAAAATAAAAAAGTTTCCAAATGCTTGATATTGCTAAGTGCCTTACGTAGTGTCTACAAGACATAAATGTTATTTAAATGACACCTTATAAAATTTAATGTTTAGATCTCGCTCGCTATGGCTATTTTATTTACCTGGTTATTCTTATCATTATTAACATTATCAATATGTCATTTAAGTTAGCGTTGCTATTATTCTAATAAAAACAACAATTTCGGTATGAGAACATGTAAAGTGTGTTCATTAGCAATGTAGTTTACGCGAGCGATGTAAAGCTGCCAGTGTGTGCACGTAAACTACGCGCATGTTAGGTATCTGTGTAAGCAGTGTAAACTAGATTGGTTTACTAAGTTATGCTTATTATGTAATTATGTTAACCTCGTAACTTATGTAGTTTGTAAGTACTGTGTAAGTGACTGGATGAAATAAATTTTAAAACCTTATGGACAGATAACTGTGCCATTGGCCACTGATAGGTTTCTCTTTGGGAAAGTTTTTGGTAAAATACTCTCTTCAGACATTGACAACGTCCAATTCAGAAAGGAGAGTGTCTTCCAATCCGGGAGCAATAAATATTTTACTTTTTTGAAGGATGGCGGTTCTTTTTCCACAATGGAAATTTTACTTCTGAAGTTGTGCGACTTTTAGTATTTGTTTTTATCAAAAATTGGATAAAATCAGTCATCAAGAAGGAAAGCGTTTCTCTCACAATTTCATTGCTCATAAATTTCATTTAAGTTATGTACATGTGTTTGCCAAACTTTGCGACGAACAAATAATTCTTCTAACCTTCCCATGGAAATTTCCTCATTATTATGAGGTATACGAAGAGTCCGACGCAAAATGCAGTTGTGGTGTCCAGGAAGTCAAATTATCGTTGCTCACAAGGCGGTCGTCATTTCATTGCGAATTAAGGGAGTTTCTCTGGTGTAAGAACATCTGCTTCCAAAATAGATTAGATGTGTCTAAACAGATTTTAGAATTTTATCATTACTCCTTGACAGATGTCAGGGTCTCGAGGAATAATTGTGTTGATATCAGTCCTTTCTTCTTTCTCACAGGTTGATCACTTTTCCTCTCATAAAAAAAGGCCTCTTGTCTTTCATAATTGCTGCTGATAATAACTTAAAAAAACTGCCTCTCTCTATAAGAAACTCAATCCACTGCATAACCTACCACTTGTATTAATTATTTCCAATCTTGCAAAATAAAAGCCTGATGTTTTTAATTTCGAGGGCTACACAGAAACAAGCAGTTATCTATGGAAAACATGTCTATCATTTTCTGTTTTTGCAGTAACTGTTTTTGAAAGGTGTTGTTCTTCTCGGAAGGTGAGCATGTTCCTTTGATGTTAAATCTATTAAAAGTGAAAGGCTACAGTCACACTTATTTGACAGGTTACCGAAAAAATAAGATTGGACAATCCTTTGAGAATGCCGTAATACATCGGTGACTTGTTCTGACTTATCAATAGCGAAAATAGCCTGAAATCATCGGAGGGGTGCATGTTTTTTCATGGTTTCACTCAAATCACTTCGAATAAACCACCATTACAGTATGTCGTTTGCAGAAGAGAGATTATATAGCCCACTTTATCTTCGTGTTTGCTTTAGTATGTCTAGAAGACATAAAACTCGTTTCTTCCTTATAATGCTAGAATAAAAAACAGCCCTTCGCCCACCTGTGAAAAGGAAAAACTGTTCTTGGGAGGCAAGCACATGATGTTCAGCCTCCAATCCCTGAGAAGTGATTGTCTCGGATTCTTCATTTTTCCCTTGATCCAGCTCGTTCAGACCCTCCAGCAAATCCCCGCTGATTTCTACTTTTAGTTCCCTTCTACACTGTCTGAAACATGTGCTGACTCCAGTTTATCTGCAACACCAGTACATAAATCACCTTGACAAGGATTACAAGAACTTTTTCCCTAGCGGTCTCATAGTCAGCGGAGGATCAACAGTAATCGGCTTTTATTAGAACTCCTGCCTTAATATAAGGTCTATTTTTTTAAAAGTGGGTGTACATTATCAGGTACAAAACAGGCATTTTAACTCCTTCGTTCCTACGAGTGGCCAAAGGATTTCCCCTCACAATGCCAATCTATTTCCTTTGGGTAATAATAATTTTCCATCTAAAAGGATGAACAGAAAGTTTTTGCTTCACATTCCTCAGAGACTTCCACCAGATAGTACTCGCTGGCCTTCCCAGGCAACTGAAACTTCTTGACTATTAGTCGCAGCGCTTCTGAACATGCAGTCTTGGACGATAAGGGAATGGATCGGTAGTATAACGTCTTCATACCCATGAAGACGTGCAACATCTGAAAAAAAAAAAGCAAAACAAAACAAAAAAAAAACAGTGAAATGAATGAAATTAATAGAGCATAGCACGATCTATATATCTCAGCTGAAAAACGAGTGACCATGGTGATTTTAATGCCCTCCGAATGGGTTTGTAAAGCGGTAATTTTCACAGGAGAAAATCCGTCCTCTAAATTACTCAATAATCATTTAATACGATAATTGGCGTGTAAATATCAAGATTAACTATGCGTTACGTCTTGAGCCGATGACAAAAGAAAACTTAGGCTCTGTACTACTGAGTTGGGAGAGGTTTTGTTTTAACTTCCAGTTGAGTGAGGTATTGTAAGGTATTGTAACTTCCAGTTGAGTGAGGTATTGTAAGGTATTGTAACTACTAGTTAAGAGAGGTATTGTAAGGTATTGTAACTTTCCGTTGAGAGAGGTATCGTAAGGTATTGTAACCTCGAGTTGAGAGAGGAATTGTAAGTCCCAAGAACTCAACACAAAGACCCTTACCAGCGTTTGAGCCCCAACTGTTTGCCATGAAGTTCAACCATTTGGCCTGCATTTCTCTCACACCTCAATCACTCCATCATCCCTGCACCTTAATTCAAAGCGCTTTTTGTCATTAGGATCAGCCTAACGACACTGACAAAACAGAGGGCATCAGTAAGATCATGACGTAAACCTGAAAGGAAAGTGAGCAGTTTACATCAATGTTGATGACAACAAACAATATATTTCTGAGGAGAGGGACGATAAAAATTCAAAAATTTATCAGCTGGAATTGTTGATCAGATCCTGGTTGCTTTAAAAGAGGATAATACCGTCGAAATACCGAAACGTGATAGGATAACGATTTATGTGTCGGACATTGCTACGAACTTTGAAAAACAGAAGCTTAATGTGCATCACATTCTCGTGACCAATATTACAAAAGGAATGGAAAGGATTAAGGAGAAATGCTATTCTGATAAGGCGGTGCAAAAAATCAGCATAGATGCCATTTAAGATAAAAAATGACACTTCTCACAAAACTTTTCAAAGCTTTCCTTTTTTTTAATCCATCTTGTATTTATTGAGACAACATGCGAAAGTAGTCACTCGTTGCCTAGTCGATTTAGGGAATCAGTTTTTTAAGGACACGGCCTGTTTCGAGGAGAGCCACGGTAAGTTCTGTCTATACAGCCAATTGAAGCTGATGATCAATTCACAGAAACGTGGGAGATTTGATAAATCCTAAACTGTCTTATACAAAACCAAGGACTTCCAACAGGAACATGGAATCATCTGTCAATTACACTTCTACTAAAATAGACTCGTAATTAGAAGATATGTTTACTTCATGAGCGAAGTTGCCGGACGCTGCATATTAATAAAACGACCATTCAAGATAGATATTTTATCTTTCTGTAGGAGAAAAAAAGAAAAATACTCTGAATATGTTTATTGATCGTATGAATTTTGAATGTGTCGAAGAAATATCTAAAGGAGCTTCTGGCCAGGTGTCTGCTTGCCCTGCTGGGGGTAGAATATTTTCACCTGTCATTTATTTGACTTTCCGGAGGATATGTTTACAACGTAAAAATTGCGACATCATATATATCTGCTAATATCAAATGGTATTCCCTCAGTCCTGAATCTTTCTATCGAGCGAAACAAAATCGTCAAAGAGGTTCTAAGTCGCAAAATTTATGATTGTATTCGTTATTTTATTTACCTCAATACCCTTATAAGGCGAGAAATGACAAATGCCAACTTTGTTGACTTTAGCTTCATAAAATGCCACCTTTTATTAAAACAGGTTGAATTAAACCGCTTAATTAAAGACCGTTGTCTTGGAGTAAGCATGGACTTTTCTGCGCTTTTCATGATTGTATCCTACATTCCTTTTATGACTTATTTAACGTTTGGTAAAGGTGAGTTGCAAACTGGGATTCATTTATTCTAAGATTCATTTATGGTTGTATCTTCTTTCATTTGTCTATTCAATCGATTTCACTGGTATAAAACTGTCGCCGCACTCGGCTTAATAATTAACATGTCGGTGAGATATAAGTTAACGCTTTTTCGTCACCCTAAATCCAAACCCTGTGTTCACCTTCCATCAATGATTTATCAATCGTTTTGGAAAATTTTTGTGGTATCCCATTCCAAAGAAAATTAAAAATTAGTCACAGGGTAACTCGCAACGGCGGTGGCTTCTAATTATGCTTATGCTTATGCTCTCCTATCAATAACATTCACCAGGGATACTGGTAAAATGTAAATCATCATAGTTTGGAAGAGGAGAATTTGAAGTTTTTACATTGTAGAGAAGTAGATTTTCACCACCCGTAACCAACATGAGGAATCATTTTAAAATAAAAATAATGCTGACATATGGAATCAACGATTTACATTTTCATCGTTGTCTATTTGTTAAGAGAAATTACTTCCATATATCTACCGAAAATTAAAAAGATAGCATTTTTTTTGTTGGCAAAGGACAGCTCGCGATACGAACACGTTTTAGGATTACGTTTGAAGGAAGACTTCAACAATCTCAAAAAATAATCAGTGACCTTAAGTGGAAATGCTCTAGTTAAAATTTGCTTAGACGTTTCGTGCAGCTTGAAAACTTTCTTCGCTTTCGAAACTCAAGCCTCTCCGTCTGCTGTTCATGAAAAGTATTTCAGTCGTCAAATTAATTTTCCTTTATTTTTTCTTTAACCTCTGATGCTTTGACCAAAAGTTTTTTTTTAGCGGTTAATAATAATGATACGAACCGACGGTGATATTTTTGGACTGGTAATCTGAGGGAGCTGCAACTTGAAACGAGTGGCAGTTTTCAGCCATCAAAAAGTGATAATAAACCATGCCAATCTCCACAGTGAACGCGTGCAAAAAAAAAAAGCAATTTGACCATTCCTTGTCTTTGAATGTCAGTTTGACTTTTTCTTTATCTTGAACTATCTAATGTTAGAGAAAAGTTGGTCTTTTTAACGTTTACTGAATCATCTTCTATCGCAATATCAATCAACAGCGTGATGCTAGACAACGATGGATCATACGTCAATATACACAAACTTCCTAAATTAAACTACCTTAGCGGTGACAGCGAAAGCGAGAAAGGCAAATAAAAACAAACTTTTAATTATCTTCAGGTTAAAGGACATCTTGGGAGCGAACCCTTCTCACGACCAACGATCTCGGAAACAAAAAAATTCCATCATTTAGATAATTTGATGTTATCTTTTTTTTATCTCCAAAGTCATCCCTCTGGCCATTAAAAAAAATCCCGTTTTTAGAGTTTCTTTTTAACACGTCCTCATTCCTCTTGCCGTCATGGTGTGCTTGAGATCGCAAATTTCCTCCAAGGAATTCAGTCTCTTGGCAAAATGTGCATGATCATGATTTTATTTCTGCCTAAGATTAAAACAAAAGTTTTCTAAGTATATTTTGATTGCTTTATTTTAGAGCGAAATCGCACGATGAGGTTTCCAGATTACTACTTCTTTCCTGAAAGACGTTTGGTAAACCATAAAATTGTAACTAAATACGTCAAAGACTTGGATCGCTGTGAGCTTTTCTGCTACATGAACGACAACTGCGTCAGTGCTAACTTCAAAAAAGATCCCGAGGATGAAGGAATCGCTTATGTCTGTGAACTGAATAACGCCACTCATCTTGAATATGATACTGACCTGATAACTGATGCCGCTTTTTATTATCGTGGCTCAAAGGTAAAATTTTTAGCATAAGTCAAATTCAGCAATTAGACGCTTATCGATGAATCTTGAAACCAGCCGACGTGTAATAAAACTTCCGTTCGTTCATTCATCTATCTTTTTTTTAATACATCGATCTTTCTTCTTTCCTCTTTTTTTTCTTTTCTTTTCAGAACGCTTGCAGTAGAAACCTACTGTGTCAAAATAATGCAACTTGTCAGTCCGGTTTCACAATCAAGGGATATCGATGCTCGTGCCCTTCTGGATTTGAAGGAGAACATTGCGAAAAAGGTTAATTTTAGAATATTCCGATTAGAACAAAATATTTCCTAGAGTATTTGAACCGCCCATACATATATACATATATATATATATATATATATATATATATATATATATCACTTTTGCCCATCGGGTGCGTATCTTAACGAAAGGCCGCCACGGCTGACCTTTGACAACCCATGTGCAACGACAATTTGGAATGGTGGTTAGAGTGGGATTCCGCTTCGGTGGAAGTTTTGGTTTAGTCCAATTAAACAATTAATTTGCCACAATGATAACTAAAAAAAATGCTTTTTCGCCTCACAAGAGTTTAAAAACGAATGTATATCTCACTCGTAGCAGTACCACTACCGTTATAGAATTTTTCTATTATTTCCCATTTGTTTAGATATTGATGAATGTCACAAAAATACTCACGATTGTCACCTGAACGCTACTTGTCAAAACAAAAATGGTTCCTTTGAGTGCACCTGTTTATTTGGATTTAAGGGAGATGGACGGAACTGCACAGGTAATACACTGGAGATGGACAAACTTGCTCAGGATATTTTAATAAGTAAACTTTAATGTCCAGAAAAGTCCTTTATGACCGTAAATAGGCGACCTTCATTGCCGCTCTATCTATACATACAATCCCAACTATTCAAGGCTGAGAGTAATCTGAAACGTCTTTTTAACTCAAATTATGGTGCCGAAAGTAGTCAAACACATTCTAAATTGTAGTTCTACCCCATAATTCATCCCTCATTAGAAATGGTGGATAATTTTATTTTGTCTCACATCTTTTTAGATTAGGTTTGCAGTATTTTGTACAGGTATTAATTATATCTTGATTCAAAAAAACATTTTTCATCATAACATCCAACTCTGGGTTGTGTCGCGGTACGCTTGATCCCCATCAGACATCGACGAGTGTTCCAAAATGAACATCTGCGATGAGCACGCCTCCTGCAGTAACACCCAAGGCTCTTATAATTGTGCCTGTAATCCTAAATACATTGGGGATGGTTTGACTTGTAAAGGTTAGTCTCTTTTAATCCATGCCTTAAAAATTTTTAGAGATTGTACTGGCTGAACACGCTGTAAATATTGTTTAGTGAATGGCTATTCTCCTTTGGCCATGTAACAAATCACATTGGTTTTCGACGAACCATAATGGAAAAGGGAAGATATATTTGATTTTTTATATCATATTTGTAGACTTGATGTACATGGCTTTTGTCTTCTAGGAGAGAAAACAGTGATCCCCATTATCTTTTCTTGATGATACCTAATTGTTCTTGTAAATTGAATTATTATGAGGCTGTGCCTCGAAAAGATTGAAAGGAATCAAACAGAATAATCTGACCGGCTAAAATCGATGTTGACCGCGGTTAAGATTTTCCCATTTTGATCTATTAAGGTGATTTCTCAGAAAAAAAGTTATGTGACAATCTTTTTGAAATCTTTCCTTAAATGTTCCCTACCAATGTCTGTTTCGGAAGATACAATAAAAAACATAGGTCACTGTGTTTGTTTGAGAGCATTAGCGGGCAAAACTTCCCATACTTATGCCTCTACTAGCCCTTTTTTACGCGCCTCATTTCACTGTAAATTTTTCGGTAGCTGGAAGCAAGGGTTTTTAAAATAAAAATTAAAAAAAAAAATAATAGGTACAAAGTCTCGAGCGTAGGGGAACAATATGTTATGTAATATGTGGAAAAATCACGAAATTGTAATCGACATCGACTCAAAACGTTCCTCGAGTCGTTGTTTAAGGTCATAATTTGCATCATCAAGTAACGGGCTTTGTGCACGCTTTTAGCTATATCTTTTTATCCCTTCGATGATTTTTTAAGTTTCTCTAATTTTGATATGTACACAAAAATTATACAATGAATAATAGGCTGGAAAATTTCTCGAAAGTTTTGCTAGGTGTCGGAATTGCACAACTTTCTCAAATTCTCCCAAACTCCTCTCGTGTTTAGACGACGGAAAAAATACTCTCTTTTGCTTTAGCAGTAATCGACTCCCAACGAAGTTCGCCGGGCATATCTGCTCAGTTCGAAGAAAAACTATTTACTACAGTACAATTCCACTTCGACGCAACTTTTTTTAGAGTCAAATAATTCTAGCCTTAGGCAATTTTTGCTGGAGCACTTATCAACACGTTTGATGGCTTTACATTTATCAACAACCTCTTCTGTGGTCAGCAAAACCTTTTTCTAATTGCAGCGAGGATGTATGGAAACCGATCACTAAGCGATTGAGTCACAGACACGCATTGAAATTCGTTGAATATGGTAACATTTCGAGGATTTTGCATCGAGGCTGTATAACAAACTTGGCCATTTTGTCCTCATTCAATAAATAGAGAATAATACATAGGTGCGCGTTTTTATGGAATTTCTCTTCGAGTGTTCAACTCGCTATCTCATGAGTGAGAGAGCAAACGAGTAAGGTATCGAGCAAAAGAATAAATATAATCTCTTGGTATCGAGTTGAACTCGAGAAGAGAAGTTCCATATCTGCAAGCAACCATGTATTATCTTGTTTATCATATAAACACGGTAGGCCTCTAGTGAGAAGAAAAGCCGACTTTTCTAAAGAGTGAAATTATAGGTTTCACAATCTCCGAAAAAGAAGGTGGAAAGCTCGTAGGCGATGAGCCTCAAGATTAAAAAATGCGTTGAACCATAACAGAAACAGACAATAGGCGTAACTTTCTTTTCACAAAATTCTCAGTTTTTGATTTTTTCTTAACCAAAAGAAGGAATATTTTCACGTGCACGGCCAAAATCGACCCGTGGCAAATCTTTCAGTTGTCGATATTCGTTCTCAGCCGCGAGAAACACCATCACCCAAGTCAAAAACGTAACTTTCGGTTTTTCTTTTCGTATTTTGTTTTACTTCCGCTTGTAGGAAATTTTGAACGACACTGTCTGTTAGAAATACGACTTTTACCGTGCTTTAAGCAGCCATAATCCAAGAAAATCTCGACAAGCGACCCTGGATTGAGAACGGTCGACACTTTGCCGTTCATTTATTAACCTGACACAGCTGATTAGCGATATCAAACACATGTAAAAGAAAAATTATCGTAATACTATACGCGTACTGTTATGGCTTTTCACACGGCGGGAAATCCGTGTAAAACACCGCAGTTTATATAATAATTTTTTTCCTTAAGCTTTCTTATGAAGAAATATATGAAACATCTCATTGACCGAAATTCAACTTTTTAGCCGATCCGTGCTATAATTACAGAAACCTGAGCGATGCTGACAGAAAGAGCACATACAAAACACCCAACGGTGGAGAAAAATGTGACGACGATTCCTCATCCATAATATTCGGGAAATGGTATCGTTTCGTTGGAGATGCTGGAACAAAAATGCCAACACAATGCGTACCGGATTTCAGATGTAGTGCAGTCTTCTCAGGCTGGCTAGAAGGTGGTCACCCCACTTTGGCAGATGGTGAGGTTTCCACCAAAGTCTGCTTTACCAGAAGTGGAGATTGTTGCAAGAAATCAAATAACATACATGTGAAAGACTGTGGATCCTACTTTATATACAAACTACAAAAGCCACCTTCTTGTGATTTGCGCTACTGTGGCACAGACGGCGGTCCGTGATTATGAGCAAGTTGCTTATGATGTTCATTCATGTTTTTATTAGCATCATCATTTACAAGGATTTTTAAATCGTGTTAGGTGTGTTATGGATGTATTCTGAAGAATAGTATTTTCTAGAATTCTTAGTCACTGTGACATTGATACTCAAAATTTCTGATGAAATAACATGGAAAACTAGAACAGTTTATTAGGTTATGTAATTATGATGTATTTCTACCACAATAGTTGTGTTGTAAGCTTCGAATGTTTTAAATGTACATAAGAACTCAGCTAAGAGTAGTAGTTTCTTTTGGCGGAAAAGACTAAATATCTAAGAAGCTCTAACAAAAGATAGCTCAGTACTGTGATATACTTCAAAAATTTGTATTTTGAGGAGATTTGGAGGCAGTGGTGAGTCTTTGGTGTCAGTAGGGAGCTAAGTTATAGTCTGTCAGTGAGCTTGAGCACGCTTTTAAACGACAATTATTGTATAGCCTATATAGGAGTAGCTCCTGAGAAAGAATTATTACATGTTGTCTAATAAAATAGTTTAAATTGTAGGAGTATAGTATTACTTATTTCAATTAAATCATACCTTAAAAGGAAAATCTTGTGTAGAAAAACGTGTTGGGTGAAATGAGTAAAACCTCAGTGATGTCTATGCTAGTAGCTCTTTCAAAGCCATTCCAACAAAAAACAAAAAAAACATCAGAAAGAGGTCCGAAATGACGACCAGTTAAACCTAATTAAATAACCATTTCGGGCTTATTTGTGTGTATGTGACCGGTAACAGAGAAGGTGTGATCTGTTACTCTGGTTGCTTTAGTTATAACCGACAATGAACTTAGACAAATCGTACGTCCAAACCGAATTTGGTAATATGTGATAGTGAGATTCTCCCTCGTTTATTCGAGGTATAATTTGCAGTTTTAAACAAATTTGCCCGATAAAGAAGGGCTCTACTCTGTTCTGCTTGGCTCACTTCAAGCCAGAGGATATATATATATAAGACTATAACTGGGCTTGCACGTCTAAAACATCGTAGTTTGCATGGAACAAGGAAGGTAAAGAGCGCCGACAAAACAAATTGCAAGATTAAAAAAATTTGCGGACCAGCGAGCAGAAGAGAAGCGACGTCAATAATTTGTCAATTCAATCGGTTCAATAGTCATAAAAAACTGCCGGCTGAGTCTTCAATTGAAAGGTCAATCGAATTTCGGCCCTTCATCTTGCTTTGTAGCGGCAATCCATTTCGATCTCAATAAATAATTAGAAGGAAAGTTGAAGAAAGATAAATTCTCGCCACTTTAATTTCGTTTGTCGTTACTACAGAAATAAACGCAACAATGATCAAGCTAGCTTGTAATCGTCACTTAAAACACTGCAATGTAAAACAAATCCTATACCTTATGCCCGTCCAACCTCGATTGGGTGCGCCACGCAATCCAAGGTAGCGCTGCGTGAAAAAGGTGTATTATCATCTCTTCTTTAGCCAGCGTTCACCACAAAGTTAAGCTACTACGCTGCAGGAACGGCATTCCAAGCTATGAAAAGTGAACCAAACGTTTCATTCTCACGTAGATAGCTTTGAACAAAGTCAAGGAGGCTTGACAGATAACAAAGAGTAAAAATTTATTTACTTCAAGTAAAACACTGGTAGGATTTTCTAAAATAGTTGCCCAAATAAACGGTTCGTATGAAAGACCAGATCTTTGTATGTTAAAGATAACTTTCTCCCAAGCTTGGAGAAATTAACCAAAGTTGAAGTAACTGACGTTGTTTCCCAATTTCTCTTCATCTGCAAGGTAATTCACCGGCTTAATTTGGACTGAAAGGGAAACAAGGGGGGTTGATAATCTCGAACTAATAAAGCTATCAGAATTTGGAAATAAAGTATCTAAATAGGAATTCTGTGTCCAAAAATAAAATAACCTTCTCATCTTAGTAACAGAGCATCAACAAAAGTACTGAGTTTTTTCTCGATTTAAACTTGACGTGTCGAGAACAAGCTTTGTACCTGTTCCTTTTTCGGACACCTCGTTAATTACTTCAAGCCACATCCTTTTTTCCATGTCCACTGGCTTCAGCGACGGCAAAGGAAGGGTAAAAATATATAATTTTGATCTTCTGAAATATCCATTACGCCTGTTTCTTTAGTCGATCATCATGTGGTCAAAAAAATTGTAAAAACCTTGAAGCGCAATTATAGCACTGTTTATAATTATCTCACTGGCAGAATATTTCGCATGCTGACCACTCTATAGAGCTTATATTAATTAACACATTTTCAATTAGTTTTATTTACCTTAATCAGATCGAATGCCGCCTAAGCTAAATTCTGAACTAATCGCAACTCCTGCAAGGCACAAAGTCACTAAGAAAATCCACATCTCCTTATTGTATGATTAGAACTCTCTGCATACAAAAGAAGTAAACAAACATCAAAATCTTCTCAGAAGTCACCAGTGATGATCCTCGTAGCGGCTCAATTTAGTCTCTACCATGGCTTTTTCCAAAAAATTTTACTTCTTGGTCATTCTGTTGTCTTTATTGATAATTAAATTTGCGGGTGAATAAGGTGAGTTATACTTATATTTAATTTCCTCCGAGCAGACATAAATTCATTACAGTTGAGCTAGGTTAGACGCACATTCGATTTCATGTTTTTCATTTTCAGTTTTTTCCATAGATATAAAGGTTACATAGTTAATTAGACTTGAAACCATCCAGCCTAAACTTACTTATCAAATCTCCAAGATAGTTGTTGAAAAAATTTTTATGTCACATAAACGATAAGCCAAAGGCCGATGTGTTGATTTTTGGTAAATAATAACAACACATTTCTTTCTGTTTAGTGTTGTTAAGACAACCCAAGTTCTAAGCCGCCAATCGCAGCCCGCACATAAAAAATGCAGGTCTTCCTACTGTGTGATTAAAATTAAAACGGACTCCTGGTTAGTTCTGTTACAATGCAAGGACAGGAGAAACTAGTGGGTGACAAAACTCCCCGCTATCGAGAGGCAACAAGACTCTTCTTAAGTCTTCTCTTCTTCTCTTTACGCTGATCACCCTGGGGAAGTTTCTCTCTCTGCGATTAGTTAAGAAAAACTTTAGAGTTTAGAGCAAGTGTAGAATTTATGTCTCATCCACATGAATTGAACTAACTAGTGAGATCACCAAATCAAGGATATCAAAAAGCCCTCTCAGCCAAAGAAAAAAAAAATCAGAGGTTTTAACTCAGACTGGCTTCTTATAATAAAAATAAGTGCTGGAATGTTGCCTCTTTCAAACTGGTCCATTGTCTGATTATACCAAGTTACCGGTATGCTAAGAATTCCAAACTGATTTGTCAAAGAAACAGAGATGTGTGTCTTCAAAGATGCACTACGGCAAAAGCGAATTCAATAAATATTGTATTCAATAACAAATAAAATATAAAGTCGTAAAATGCACTAGATGCATCAGAAATGGCTTTAACTTCAAATAATTCTCATTTCTAATGAAATGCACGATTCAGTGTGTTGTGCTCCAATTTTCTTCATCGTAAACTATATCCATACTGCTACAGTGTTGTAAGTAAATTGAATTTATGATTGTAATAATTGTAATTGGAGTCTAATTTCGCTCGCTCATGAATATGATTAAAGACTGAATTGGACGACACGAAGTCCTGTTACCAATTAAACATCACCATTACAATTTAAGAAAAAAAAAACAAATACATGTACGTTTACTTGAGAAAATATCTTCGGTAGAGACACCGTTTTGTAGTGTTAGTGGTTTTTGCTACGGTTACTGTAATCAACTCTGTGATTGGGGGATTTGACGGAGTGATTTGCTGCTTTACCTGTCCGATTACAGAAGTCGAATTACAGTCGACTGTCCGATTGCATTTTCCAAATACGGTTCTACAGAATAATTAGTCCTAAAATAAAGCAGTTAGAGAATAGAAAACATTTGAGGACATTTGTAATGTTTATGACTATTCATGGAGGATGGAGAGGCGAAACTGTTATGTTTTGTTACTTATACAACTCGTAAGATTCATTATTCCATTGGACTGGCTAAGTCCCTCAAAAACGCAACTGGGTCTTTACCTGTCCAGGCTAAACCATAAATGGTGCCAATGAAATACGATTCAATTTCCTGAAGATTTCTGTCGCAAGATGGAATTTACATCTTCTCTTGTATTCCCTGGCAAACGACTCATAAACCACTTGATACGAACCGTAGAATCCCTTTGTGCAAGACTTCTGCTTAGCTCTATGCTACGTGGAACCCAACTGAGTCAGCTATAACGAATCAGTGACCAGCGGATCTCCAGTAACACAAAATGCGAACTGAATAATTCTACACACAATGAACATCCTCAGGATCTCAAGTCCTGGACAAACTACAGATATAAAGGAACAATGGTGAGTACATTTTTATCCTATTTGTGCTTTTCGTTTATCCTTGGTTTGGTGATTTTTGAATAACATTACTTGTCATTTGGTAGATTAGTATATAAAGTTTAGCTTGTAAATATTCGATAAAAAGTTGATTCGCTGGCATGTTGTTTGGCTGGTTGCGCAATGTTTGTTTGCAATTAGTTTGTATGGTTGATTGGTTGGCTGGCTGGTTGGTCGGTTGATTTGATCTCATGTGACATTTCAATTTTCATTTTATAGTATCAAACTCTACCTGACCCTTTAAGTTATCTATCGATGAATACAACTGTCAGTTCTATTCAGCCAGCCATTCGTCCGTCTGCTCCTCCAGATGTCTGAATCCCCTTTTTCCCTCCTGCTTTCCTACCCATCTGCCTGACTAATAGGCTGGCTGTCTAGCCATTTATTTTTTTTACCCAACTCACATTTTTTTTTTTCAAAATCAATCCATCATATATGTGCTGGTTCTTTTCCCAACAGTAAGATGGATGCAGATGACGCCATCCACAGTTTGCTTTGGACCAAGAGATGGTTTGTATGGTTTCTTTAGAACTTCCAAAGCGGTAACATCATTACATTCAAATTAACGTACAAATCTGGTTACGTCACCTGTGATACACGAAAGTCAAGTTTTCACTCCAAACGGGAATGCCTTTGGAACCGTCTTATTCCCAACCAAATGACCACGTTGATAACTGACAAAAACCGTAATCTTCTTCTCCCAAAGAGTGACGGTGGAGACGAACCAAGAATTTCAAATCTGATACAGCGAGGACTTGTTCAAATGGGGTTATGGCGATAATAGGTACGAAAAGACGTGTGTTGCAGTGTATGGTTTTTATGTTTGAGTTGTCTCCCAAATTAGAAAGTACATTGAAGAAGAGAGTGCCAAAATTGTTGTTCACGCCTTTATTACTTCAATATTAGATAGCTGCAACTCACTGCTATATCGTCTACCTCAGCATCTACTTTGAAGATTGCAATCCGTTTAAAATACAGCAGCTCGAACCCGTTACACGTACCAGGAAATTTGATCACATGACCCCTATCCTAAAGGAGCTCCACTGGCTTCCTGTCCGTCACTGTATAGTTTATAAAATTTTTTCACTTGTCTAAATAGCTGTCAATGGAGCAGTGCCTTGCTACATCGGTGACTTACTTAATTATTGCACCTTTAAAGGGACACTAAGGTCCTCTTTTCAACACCTTCTAGCGACCTCGAAAGCGAGACTAAAGACTTGTGGAGAGAGAACGCTTCCTGTAGCGGCACCAGGACTGTGAAACTCGATCCCACTCGGAATAAGATCTATTTGTTCAATTGACAGTTTTAAAAGACGTTTAAAAACGTATCTTTTCAAGCAAGGTTACCACCCTGTTTATTTTTTTTAGATCATAAATATGTTTAATTGTCTTCTAAATTTTAAATTAGTTTATTCGTATACATAGATATATATGTTTCCACCTCACTTTTCCCCCTTTCTTTCAACTTTTCAATAATCTTAATGAAGAACACCATGGACAATCAGTGGATTTGGTGCTGTATAAATCTGTTGATTATATTCATTTATGAAAATCTACGACTTGATTCAGCGATGTGAATTATGACATTATGTAATTATGACACCTGGAGAAAATACTCTCCATTAGTGACGTTCCTCTCTTCGATTTAAGGATGAACCGAAAGAATGCTTGTCCTGGTAAAGACCTGGCTTGGAAGCGAGAATTCATAAGAATGACCTGTGCGATTTTATGATATGCACCCTAAGTATATAGAGATGAAATAAAGAATCTGGAATAAATGCTGGTCTATTTTCATTTTCCCCTTGAACCTTTTCATACATTGGTTGGCTTTCGAGTTTATGGAATATTTGAGAATGAAACTAGCGAGTTATAAATTCAAATTCTACCTCTATATTCCTCTGAAGAATATCTCAAAGTGTTATTAGTTCTGCGAGCATTCACCCTTTTTTAATTTTAACGATCAATTTGTTGCCCTTGACACTTGCTGGAAAACAAAACTTACATTGATTTCAGAGAATATTTTGTCATTTCCGTTGTACTCGTAGGTTTTCCATGGACTTCATGATGATTTTCATATCCAGAACTAAATGATGCTCAGCGGAAAGTAAGGGAGGTAATTAGGTAGTTTAGTATTATCAACTGAGTTGATAACGTAAATAGACCTTTTTACAGTTCCCGGCGCCATATCGGATTAGTAACCGCGCACACACGATGACGAGGCTGGGGTTGACCCGGCGGTTCCTTCAAACAGCTGATATGCTGACATTTCACGTTCTAATGCACTTTTCAATGCGATTTCTCCCTTCAAAATGGTTCTTTAATACAACAATATGGAAATTTCGTCATTAGATGACATCCAGAAACTCGAAGCAAAAGATCTCAGGGAGATTTTAAAATCTAATTCAAAATCGACGGGCGGAAGTAGAGCCGACTTAGTGTCGAGAGTTCATGCTTTGCTAATGTGACACGTCCTTCCATCAAGTAGTGGAGAAAACCGAGAACTTCTTATAAGTGTCTAGGACCTAGAACAAAACCAGAGCGACTTCAGATACTAAGCAACTATGGTAAGGATTTCAGCCCTTGGATGGTCGAGCGATCTCCGTAATTTACCCGAGATTATTTTCATTCAGCTTTACGATTACCTTGTTATTTCACGAGAATATCGCCACATCGTGTTAAGAGGAACGCATCACAGGAAGTACCACAGAAGTTGTTCAGTATGGCTTAGAAAGCGAGGCAAAGGCTGTAGCCCTCTAGGTAGAGGAGATTTGTTATTGCTGCTGTTGTTGATGTGGTACTTGTTGTTGTACCATATTCTTCAGTTAAAGTTATTCCCATTTTGTTTACCAAGATGTATTTTGGTTTGCCATTTGTACATTGTATCTTATGGGAAACTATACAATAGAGCCTGTACAGCCACTTGATAATAACCTTCTTTCTATCAACCCATGAGGGAAACTGTAACTAACAGATATCATAATATTTTGAAACCCATCTGGCCTAGGACAACTTATGCTCGTGATAAATTGAAAACCATTTGAGCTTGCGACTCATGGTAATTTATTAGGCGGCAAGACAGCATTGAAAGAATCAGATCAAAATATTAGACAATTTAAAAACTCCCAAAAGTGATTGATTCATGTAACTTCTCCCTATAATATCCAAACACTATCCAGCAAACAGATAATGATAATACTGAAGCTTATCAGGCATAAGTTATCTTGATCTTACATCAAATTCTCATAACTTATTTGCAAGTAAATGTGTAGCAACTAGAAGGGAGAATTAACAATCAGATCTTGGGTGTTTAAGGGTTAAAGTAAGAAAGCAGAAATGCTTCCTCTCAGCTACTGATCTCAGCAATGCTAGTCCTTCACACACATTTAAGTTTCTGTCAGTGATAAACATTCAGCGAACTGATATTCCCATTCTTAGCACTCAGAGGCCTTCTGACACAAAGGTTTGCTATACTAGTTCTTATTGCCTTGTGTTAACCAATTTTGTAATAATATAATTTTGAGATACTTAAAATATTGAGAAATATATCCAAATCAAGATATTTATTTTATACTGTTATGGTTACCATAAAATTTGTTTGAAAGAGAATCTTTTAGACCATCGAATTGTATGAGAAATTATATTTTGCGAGACTTCTATCAAACTTCTTATTATGAGGACAATTTTGTGAATAATAAAATTTAGTGTCAGTTCATCTTTGTATTGAGAACACTTTTAGTTGGTGAAACTCACTTTTTCTTTTTTCCAATTTGAAGCATCAAATTGATTGATACATAAAGCACACAAAATATTTTGTGAGAGTTCCATGTGGCATCCATAGTGGATTACTTTGCTATTATAAAAAAACAAAAACAAGAACTACTGAAAACTGCTTTTGTCACAATTGCTACCAAATTTGTGTCAGTTTTCTGGGTCTGCCATAATAAGTGAAAACTCTGAAGATACAGTGTCTTGGTTATTTTATTAAAAGCAATTACTTTCCAAGAGTTTCTCTGCTAGGAGTGTTTTAAGCAAGCCATGTAGTAAACAGGTGAGCAGTACTGAACTTATTGACTTACTGCCGCAATAAAAAAAAAACTCTATCGAATTTAAAACAATTTAGGTACCTAATTGAAAATTTGTTCTAATTTTGCAACAATAGTCACCCTTATCCATAATTCACAGAGAATAAGATAAGTATAGATCGATAATACTTAGCAAAAATACATGCCTCCGTGCATAAACTTGAAGAAGTGAAAGCTCGTAGGCAGACCATTGGGGCCATAAAATGTATTTGAACAACCAAAAGCGGCACACTACTCTCCTTTCTTTTGGGGAGAAAAATTAGCTTTATCGAGATTTCGGCTAGGACCATCCATTTTCCTTTAAAATCGAACAATTTTGCTGCCTAAGTATGAATTTCACCAAAAGCGTTCAGAGATCTAACACGAGTCAACCCCAGCCTCGTTCTCACGTGTGCGCGGTTGCATTTCCAATATGGCGCTGGGAACTGTAAAAAGGTCTATTGGCCGCCATAAAGAGTTTAAAGCCGACATTTCGAGCGTAAGTACTTCGTTATTCGCTCTGACGAAGGACTAAACTTTAAACGTCAGTTGTAAAAACCCTTTACGGTAGCCAATTTAAGATATCAACTCAGTTGAAAATACTAAATAACCATGTTATACTATACCACTTACGCAGCACCACAGTTTCTTTAGAAACTTACCCTCTCTAATAAAAGAGGAAGTTGAGTTTCTCCTCCATAAAACACCTTATGCCTAAACCTTTTGAGCTAAGTCATTTGGAAAATACCCACAGGGTAACAAATAGAATAAGAAAGATGGTAAGGTTTTGAGCTCGCTAAAGAAATAGAGAAAGATGTTTTTTTTCGTCTTGTCACGAGCGTGGGACAGAGAAAAATTCCGAGTCCTCATGAGAAATCGAACCTCAAATTTTCGGATTCTGCGCTCCGATACTTTACTACTGAGCCTCAGAGACTCTTTGGTGGGCAAGGCCTATTACGAAGTTCACATATGACAAGCGTCCTGCATACTGCTACTATCAGGGTAGCAAAGGTTAACAAATAGGGTAACAATAGTGCAACAAGTAGTCCCTTTGATAAATTGCTTTCATCAAGAGAAAACCATGGTCTTATTATTTCCTCTTGTTTTTATTTTTAAGATTAAGTTTTACAGGAAAAGAAGTGACCAATTTTCGCGGGTCACGTGTCATGATTAAATTGTCGTGAAATATTTTCGCGGGAAATTTCTCACGGGTAAATTGAAAGCCGTGAGTAAAGGACATTGTCGCAATAAAATCTACTATTAATCTTATACCTGGAAATTGAAAAAGAGATGGGGGAAAGAGAAGTCAGCTGGGAAGAGCTGAGAAGAAGGAAAAGGGCAAACAGCATTGCGGGCCTCTGGCCACGGCGAGGATGGACCGAATTATGGTAAATAGTAACATAAATATCAACACAGAATTAACGCTAACATATTTCTTACTTTAAAAACTAAAAGAGCAATAATTCAACAAAAACTTTCTCGCGAACTGATGGACGAAAGGTCTTGAATCCACGCTGTCCTCAACGAACACAATGGGTCAGGCAGTGCACGATCTTTTGTTCACTTTCCGTTAATCAATATCCTTTCCTATCCAGATGAATAACTCAAACATTTAAAAAATATATTAGTGACATTGTAGCACAACGTCTATCACATATCAATTTCAGTTAGTGCACGGCTGTCGTTCACCGCTTCGCATATGTTGTAATCAATTCGTTTTTCTTTGTTTTCAGGTATGGTAGTAGATGACAGAGCAGTTTTGATGGCCCGTCCACAATATTATAGACCACAACGCCACATAAATTAAAAAACTGCCTTATTTTGGTTGACTTTTGTTTTGAATGTTTTTTTAAGGGCTTCGAGCACATTTTCCACGAAAAAATATAAGTGATCGTAGTTATTAATGAAAACCGGGTGGGAATCCTATGAAGCACTTTTCATAGCTCACGAATTGAATTGGGTGAAAGGAGCGTTTTCTTAAAGCACAACTTACTCGGACAAGTGTATTCAAAAACTTGAATGACAGGTAAAATTTTAAGCACGACATATGTATGCGTTATGTTCCATTGCCACAGGCTCTGAGTAAGGACACCAGACCAGATTTCCTGATTGTCTAATTCACTGGTAAAAATCTCATCATTACCACTCCTAGGAAGCTTTGCGGCAACTTTCTGTCACCTCGTTTTATGCTAAAGTCGACAAAGATCTCACTTTTATTAACCAAAACATTGCCAAAAATACGATTAACGATCTTATAGCTAAACAAGAATTGCCAGCCACTGCTAAAAGTCTCATCCTTACCACTCCTAGAACTTCGTGTATTTACTTTTTACCGAAAATCCACAAACCTAACAACCCAGGTCGACCCATCGTTTCTCCCTGCAGTTGTCCCACTGAACTTATTTCCAGCTATTTAGACAAAATTATGGCACCTATCGTCAAAACTTTACCGTCTTACATTAAGGACAGCCAACACGCACTTGAAATTTTTCGTGACTTTAGTTTCTCGACCAAAACCAACTTATTTTCACCATGGACATAACATCTCTTTACACTGTCATTCCCAATGACGAAGGTCGCCGGGCCCTCAAACATTTTTTCGATCAACGCACTGTTAAGGAACCTAGCTCTGAAACACTACTCCGTCTGGCCGAACTAGTACTCACACTCAATTGCTTTTCATTCGGTGGTAACTACTACAAACAAACTAATGGCGTGGCCATGAGTACTAAAATGGGACCCAGCTACGCCAATCTTTTTGTAGGTTTTATCGAACATCAATTTTTTAGCCAATACCACGGCCCAAAACCTGAACTCTACGGCCGCTACATTGACGATTGCATCGGCGCTACCTCCTCTACAAAAGAGGAGCTCACTCAATTTATAACCGCCGTCAATTTCTTTCATCCGGCTCTTAAATATCCCTAGGAAATTTCCGACACTTCTTTGGCTTTTCTAGACATCAAAATTTCAATTGAAGGCAACGGCTTATGTACTAGTGTTTACTACAAACCTACAGATTCACATAGTTACTTGTTGTATTCATCCTCACATCCATCACACGTCAAGAACTCCATACCTTTTCCACAGTTTCTCAGACTTCGTCGTTTATGTAGTGACAACTCTGATTTTTCCGAAAAATCAGAGGCAATGTGCCAGTTTTTCGATAAACGTGGCTATCCTGTTTCTGTCGTTCAAGCGGGCTACCACCGTGCCCAACAAATCGATCGACAGGCAGCACTACAAACAGCCGAGAAGGAGAACATTGACCGCATTCCATTTACCCTTACATTTCACCCTCACAACCGCGTAATTAAGTCTATCATTCTTAAAAAATTTAAATTACTCCAAAACGATTCAGAGACTGGCACTATCTTTTCTTAACCCCCACTTATTTCATTCAAACGTGACAAAAACATAGGCAACTTTTTAGTCAGGAGTTCATTTCAAACCAATGACCAATCTGGAACTTTTAAATGCGCTCGCTCACGATGCAAAACTTGTCCTTTCATTCATAACGTAGAGAAAATATCGGGACCCAAAAGATCCATTAAGATCATTGATCACTTTACGTGTACCTCCGCCAATGTTATTTACTGCATAACTTGCACTAATTGCAATAGGTTATACATCGGCGAAACAGGAAGACGACTGGGTGACCGATTCCGAGAACACCTTCGCGATGTGGAAAGAAATGTCAAGGACGCATCCAAACCAGTCGCTAGACACTTTAATCTTCCTTATCATTCTAAACAGCATATGGCAGTTTGCGGCCTTTCCTTACATCTAGGCAGTTCGGAAAGCCGTAAAACACTAGAACAAAAATTTATATTCCAAATCAGCACCCTTAATCCCCACGGAATCAACGAGCGCTTTTCATTCAACTAATTTATTCCTGTTTTCTCGTCACCATATTCCCGCCAATGGCGTAGCTCCACTTTCTACATATAAATCCACACACAACCCACAATTCCTCTAGTCGCTCTGACGAAAGGCTGACGCTCGAAACGTCAGCTTTTTTACCCTTTATGGTGGCTTATTTACGTTTTCAACCCAGTTGTTAACTCTAAATTACCTGCTAATTCATGTACCTCTCGGTTAAGTCGTTGTCGAATCTTCGGGACTAAAATTACACCGGTACTTTCTTTTTCCTTTTAGTTGACGACCGGTAAGACATTTTAAATGCTTAGAAAAATTAAACTGCAAGTGAGAAAATCCTTGATAAAGTCACTTTTTTTTCTAAAGAAGGATGATAAAAGCATAGGAGGACAGGTTATCATGGCATTCTTAAATATGATTACACCGAGGGAGGATGCGTCTGCCATTGACTCGTCATCTTTTGGTAGGAATGATTGAAAAATGCGGTTGATGCATTTTTTGATCTCTTAAATTTTGAAAGTATTTAGATCAAAACTTCTAATAGAACTTGAACGTTTAGGTGTCTGTTATCCTAAGAATACGGAATGATATTCCTAAGAGACCTAATTCCTTTTTATTGGGCAAAGCGGAAAACAACTATTTGCGTCATTTGCGTGAATCTCCATTTGCTTTGTTCCATGTTTTTTCATAGCACGCTTTCCTTCATAACTATAGGTCGGTTTGGGCTGCTTAGTCCACAGCTGGGAGCTGGTGATCGACCTAAAACTTGTGGCATACGTGTGGGGTAGAAACAGAAGACCGTAGTCTCGAGGCCAACATGGAATTTTCCTCTTTTTCTGTGTTTTTGAAGATGGATGTTAAAAATTTTTTTTGGTGCGAAGAGTGTGCTCTTTCAAGCATTTCTAGCCCTGAGAAAAGCCGTAACTGCGCGAGCGTAAAATTACGAAAAATTTTTCGGTAATCAGCTGCTTCCCAGTCCCTCGCCTTTCGCACCACTCTGTCAGGTTGACGAATGGGTGGCAAAGCGTTTACTTTTCTCAATCCAAGGTTGTTTGTTGGATTTTTTTTTAATTGTCAGTAAATGCATATGGTGTTTATATAAAAAACCAAAAAATAGATGGTTGCTTGTAGATATGGAATTTCCAGTCTCGTGTTCAACACTCACGAGTGAGTGCAATGAAAAAGAAGAGAAATTATCTACGTGCGGCCATCTATTGTACTTTATGATTAAACACTAAGAAACATCTGGAAGAAAATAATGGTTGGAGTAGGAGTAGTAGTAATTAGACCTAATCAATTATTAAATTTGCCGTCATCGTCATAAATATCCTTGTTTACCTCGAAGCTTAATCCGCAATTAGAAGAATGTATATACCAAAAGAAGGCCTAACTGTCATTTTCTTAAAGACTTTGGAACCTCGAGAACATGTGAGGACATGTGAATCAAGCATCACTAACGTTAGGAATCACCTAAAGCTGGATCATGTAACTCAAACCACTTAGATATGAAAGTAAATATGGTCAGATTCCAAGCGAATGAATTTTTGAGCAGTTTAAGAACACCTAATTAAGGGAGATATCCACACGCTAAAGAGCTTTGTATCAGGGTTGATTACCAATTCTTTCAAACGATTTTAGGAGCGAAGTTTAATGAGAATAACACGTCTGTGTATTTTAACTCCAAAAAAATGACAAATTTAAGCAGACTTGAAACGGGAACATGACTTTTCTGTCAATTGAATTTAAAATTTTAAAGAGAAAAATTCAAGAGAACTTAACGTCCAAGTATCTGTTTTTCCTGAGGTTTTCCGTGGCCACCTTTAAAATCAGAAACGGGAAATGAGGGAAAAGGAAATATGAGAAAGGGAACTGGGAAATGAGGAATCTTTAAAATAGGAATCTTGAAAAGCGGGAATCTTTGAAAGCGAGAATCTTTAAAACTGGGAATCTTTAAAAGCGGGAATCTTGACTGAGGTTGGTTAAATACCTATGAGTTGATGTTGGAATACTTGTAAATTCATTTGTTTCGATTCTCTATGAAAGCCTTTTTTTTAGGCCCGATTTCAAGTGCACGGGTTAAAAGTAGAGGTATCAAAGATATTTAATTATTTGATATCTAGATTGGTCAAATTTCAAATCGCGAATAAAGGTGATTTCAGTTAATTTATGAATATTTCGACCGAGTTTTAGACTCTTCACAAAACCTATTTAATAAACCTCATTTTAAAGAATCTCGCTTTTAAAGATTCCTCATGTAGCAGATTCTCCATTTCAAAGACTTTCCCGTTTTAAAGATTGTCGCATTTAATGATGCCCGCTTTTAAAATTCGCCATTTTAAAGATTCCCCGTTTTAAAGATTCCTCGTTTTAAAGATTCCTCGTTTTAAAGATTCCCGCTTTAAGGATTCCCGCTTTTAAAGATTCCTGTTTTTAAAGGTTTACCGTTTTAAAGATTCCTACTTTTAAAGATTTTACATTTTAAAGATTTCCGCTTTTAAGGATTCCTCTTTTTGAAGATTCCTGCTTTTAAAAATTCTACATTTTTAAAGATTTCCGCTTTTAACGATTCCTCATTCCATTCCCCACTCCTGTTCTCCCGTTCTCCCGTTCTCCCGTTCTCCCGTTCTCCCGTCCCCCCGTTCTCCCGTTCTCCCGTTCTCCCGTTCCCCCGTTCTCCCGTTCTCCCGTTCCCCCGTTCTACCGTTCCCCCGTTCTCCCGCTCTCCCGTTCTCCCGCTCTCCCGTTCTCCCGCTCTCCCGCTCTCTCGCTCTCCCGTTCCCCCATTCCCCCGTTCTATCTTTTAAAGATAGCCGCCGTCAATTAGACCTTCTAAAGAAATTAATCCAAATTTTTACAATGTTGTTCTAAGGACTAATTTCGGAGTCTGATACATATGACCCAATTCTCTCCATCGAGTGAAGCGGATAACATACATTTGCCTCATTTGCATTAATTTCCACAGAAAACTGACAGCTGCTAGCTATTTTAAAATTTATTTTCATAATACGGTTTCCTTCATAAAAACCAGTCGATTTTGGAAGCTTAATCCCCTGCTGGGAGCTGGTGATCAATTTAAGACTTGTGCCATACGTGCGTGGTAGCAACAGAAAACCGTTACCTTGAAGCGGAAATCTAGTTTGTTCCAGTTTTTATGTTCGTAACCTGCAATGCATTATTGACTAACTTGACTTTTGGAAAAGGTGAGTCGCAGACGGCGAAGCATTTTTTATCCTTCGATTCACCTATTTGTACAATGTTAATTATATAACTCCTTTATTCTCTTTTTCCTGATACAAAAAGAGTTAAGGTTACAACAATTTGCAAACACTAAGTCAAAAAGCGGCATTCAACATCCACCCATGATTGGAACTCACTTTTGAAAAATTAGAGGGTATTTGACGAAAATTTTTTATCGTTTCTTATTCAGAAAGTTGAAGATTGGATGCAAAACGACCACAACCTTTGGTAAATACGAATTATTTCATTGAAATTGTTCCATTCCCATCTCTTCTCTCTCAATAACATTTAAACGTGACACTAATGTTCTGTTAATTTACCTGTGGTTTATCAGGCGAGAATTTGATCTTTCTGCATCCTAAGGAAGCTCATTTTTAACACTCTTGATCATCTCAGAATTATTTTTACAAGAGAACAGTGCTAACATATGATAAAGAATGGTTATATTTTTCTTGTTGCATATTCGTCCATAAACATAGTTTATGTATCAAAAGTAAAACTCGGGTATTCTGCAGTAGTCTACGGGAAAGTTATGAGCAAAACACACTTAAGGATTAGTTTAAAGGCATTCACCTCAAAAACAGGTGGCATCTGGCATCTAGCATCTTGGCCTTGGTTTGAGAAAGATAGTTTTGACTATTTTTATTTGAATTTATTATTTCTTGCAAAACGTCGAATTTTCTAATGTATACTGAATTTATTGGTAGAAAAATCTTGAACGCATGTGTGAATCTCCTGCGTGATGCCAAAACAACGATGTTTAATTGCAATGGAAATTAGCATAAATTTTCTCTTTCTATGATAATCCGTCTAATTGACCAAAGGTGATCGCGTAAACTCAAGTAGGAAAAATCTGAATTTGAATTCGGATAATAACCCGCGGCTCCTTTAATCCTGAATACTAAAAGAAAACGGTTGGCTTCACTCTCAAACAAGGTTATGGTCCAATTAAAAAGCAAAATAACTCAAGGTCTTTCCAACGAAAGCAGATTATCAATACTCAGGGTTTACTAAGTAACTTTTGCATGATTATATCTACGCAACACAAAAGCTCTGGTAAACAATATGTTGCTCTGTTTATCTAAAAAATTACCAAAGGATCGCGAAAGTTTCAACCCCGTCCAAAATGTTGAATTTTTCAATAACAACCTAGAAAGGATTGGTCATCGGATAAAGATTGGAAGATTTATATTTTCACCTTTCTTGCCCTTTTGAACTTGTAGATAAATAGAGGGTTTAAACAATCTTCAGGATTTTTATTTCATAAAAAATGAAGATAATCAGCAGCTTGTAAATGTTGATTAGCCAACTTGTTAAAGACTGTATTTTTCTCACCCAATAACTAGACTATATTATTAACTCTGAAGTCTTTGTCGAGGTCGAGTCGTTGTTACTTCACATTTGGAACTAAAATGGGGATGGAGATTTCGTTCTTCTGTGGGGGTAGCCTATCAAGAGGACATTTCAAAATGCCATAGCAGATCAAAGTTATCATTCCACAAAAGCTGAGGGAGCCTTCAAAATTAAAGCGTACTATTCAGAGTTGCGCTGATCCTCCTTGACGATTGGCATCATATCCAGTATTGTGCAAATCGTTAACTCATGAATTAGGAAGTAGTTTGACGAATTTTCAGGCAAGGTTTTATTGCGCGTGTAATATGATTGCTTTATGGCTTCATCTGGTTCCAAATAAGTTTTGTTGAGAGAAAACTCTGATTTTTCTTTTCATGAACCCATTTTCAATATTTTCAGATTCAGCACAAGCAAAGAAGTATGTGGGGGCTGTTCCGCCATTTAAGATTCGTCCTTTTCGCTGCTTCCATGGAGTTTGTCACAGGTAATGATCAATGCAGGACCGAAGTTAGTATACAAGGAATGGCTCTCAAGCGTTCTGTCTTCAAAAGATGGTCACTGGCGGCTCCTCACCGCTGCGATGTCAAATGTGGACTAGAGATTTCGTGCCAAAGCTATAACTACAATCCAAAATACCAAATATGTGAACTTAATAACCGCACCAAGGAGGCGAAACCAGAGAATTTCCTTTCAGCACCCGCTTGGTTTTACATTCGGCGATTGAACGGCAGAGGTAAGAAATCAAATGTCTCTCTATCTATGTGATTTCTTTTTCTTTTAAATCTTATCCATCCTCAGCCTGGTTCCTTCGCACGTAGAAGAACTAAGAATAGGAGCCGAGCGTAAAACATATCTTTACTGCAGCTCCCCTAGGTTCTATCCCTGAATCAACGGCGCTGTCTTGTCACGAAATAAAGGCGAGTGAAGGTAAACACACCATTAGCGGCAAGTACTGGCTGGATCCAACTGGGAAAGGAAAGGCAAAACTGATTTACTGTGATATGGTTAACGAAGGTAGGTCCTATAACTTCGCTTGAGATATTTTACTATGTAACGAGTTATCAGTTTCATGAAATTATCATTAATTATACCATTATTAATATCATTATCGTAATATTTGGTTTAGATCAGTTCTAGTGTGGATGCCTCTCTCAAGTTGCTCCAACTTACTCACTACTTCTCTTTCAACATTTTAGATATGGATGAATGTAAATTTAACATCAGTGACTGCGACGCGAATGCAAACTGTACTAACACATATGGTTCTTACAAATGCACATGTAAAGTGGGATACATCGGCGATGGACGCTCATGTTCAGGTAATTTTGAAGATGACCTTATTGATATTTCCCACTAAAACTAACATTTTTTAATCGTCTCATAGTTTTAAACAGCGTTAGCCATGCATGTTTATGCACAGAGTTACCATGATCTACACTCTGGCTTGTTTCAGAGCCGCCAGCTTCCTAATTAAAATATTTGTGCTGAAATATAATTTCGCAATATCTAATTCATGTAGCACAAGAAGGGAAACATTTGTTTCATAATTTGTAATGATTAAAGGAATTAGACGACTGTGAGTCATAAAAATGATAAAGTGCAAAATCTATTTATGGTTTCTCAGATATTGACGAGTGTAAAGGAAATCACTCTTGTCACGTGAATGCTACCTGCACGAACACCAAAGGATCGTATGTTTGTAGTTGTCACCCCGGATATA
>CALNXJ010000063.1:1397500-1400000 GCA_942486045.1 Pocillopora meandrina
AAATTACCCTGTGATACTCTCCCATCCACGCAGCACCAAAACTTTAGAAACGTCCCGCCTCTAATGAAAGGAAGTTGGGTTTCTTCTTCATAGAACACCTTATGCATAATCCTTTTGACTTATTTGGAAAATACCCACAGGATAAAAAAAAAAAGATAAGAAAGATGGTTAGATTTCGAGCCCGCTAAAGAAATAAAGAAAGAAACCTGACCTCAAATCTTCGGACTCCGCCCTCCGATGCTCTACAACTGAGTCACGGAGACTGTGTTGGGCAAGGCCCACTCCGAAGTTCATGCATAATACGTGTCCTGCAAACTGCTAGGATCAGCAATGTCGTTAACGTCATGTTTTGTTAATAGAAAAAGAAAGATGGTAAGATTTTGGGCTCGGTAAAGGAATAAAGAAAGATGTTTTTTCATCTTGTCTCGGGCGTGGGACGAAGAAAAAGTCTGAGCCCTCACGAGGAATCGAACCTCAGACCTCCGGATCCGTGTTCCGATGCTCTACTACTTAGCCACAGAGACTCTGTATGATTATAGACTTCTATACTATATTAAAGTTCATATATCGAACACCCGTCCTGCATACTGCTACTATCAGGGTAACAAAGGTCAACAAATAGCGTAACAACAGGGTAATTGCTTTCATCAAGAGAAAGTAATGGTCTCATTATTTCTTTTGCTTTTATTTTTAAATTCAAGTTTTACAGGAAAAGAAGTGGCCAATATTCGTGGGTCATGTGTAACGAGTAAATTGTCGCGACAAATTTTCGCGGGTAAGTTGTCAAAAAACCCTTGAAAAAAGGGTCGTTCAGTTAGAAAAAAGCCGTGAGTAAAGGACATTGTCGTAATAAAATCTGCTATTAATTTTAAACCTTGAAATTCAAAAAAGAGATGGGGGAGAGAGAAGTCAGCTGGGAAGAGCTGAGAAGAAGGCAAAGGGCAAACAGCATTGAGGGCCTCTGGCCACGATGAGGATGGACTGAATTATGGTAAATAATAATATAAATAGCAACACAAAATTAACACCAGCACATTTCTTTCTTTAAAACTTAAAGAGTAATAATTCGACAAAAACTTTTTCGCGAACTGAAGGACGAAAGGTCTTGAATCCACACTGTCCTCAACGAAAATAATGGTTGGGCGGTGCACGATTTTTCATTCACTTTCCGTCATCTAATATTCTTTATTATCCAGATTAATAACTCAAACATTTAAAAAATAAACGAATGACATTGTAGTACAACGTCTATCACATATCAATTTCAGATAGTGCACGGTTGTCGTTCCCCGCTTCGCATATGTTGTGATCAAATCGTTTTCTTTGTTTTCAGATATGGTAGCGGATCACAGAGCAGTTTCGATAGCCCGTCTACAATATTGGAGATCATTACGCCACATAAATTTAAAACTGCCTTTTTTTTGGTTTGAATGTTTTTTTAAGGGCTTCGAGCACATTTTCCACGAAAAATGTCGATCGCAGTTATTAATGTAACTCCAGAAACTGACCAATTTCTGAATAATTGAACAGGATTCCATGTTTATTATTACCAAAGTTAGTAATAAAATAATTATACATCGAACATTCAGACGCGATAAATCTTGCGATGTGTTTATCTTTTTTGCGCGGGATGCATATTTTCATCTTTCACATTTTGAAAGTATTTGGATCAAAACGTCCAATAGAACTTGAAGGTTTAAGTTTCTGTTATCCTAAGATATGGAATGATATTCCCTAAGAGACCTTATTCCTTTTTATTGAGCACAGCGGAAAACAACTATTTGTGTCATTTGCGCTAATTTCCACATAGAACTGACAGCTGCAATCTTATTTCATATATCACTTTCATTCTCTTCGCTGACACAGAACGAATAAAAGTTACAAATAAATTAAGTAAGGTAAACAGCCACGTTCAACCTCCACCCATGACTGACACTCATTTTTGTAAAATTAAAGGGTATCTAACGAAGATTTTTAAGCGCATCCTACTCAGAAAGTTGTAAAGATGCAAAACACAAACAAACTCTCTTCTCTCAATAACATGCACGTATTACACTGTTAAGTTAACTTCCATTGTTGTTTAGCAAACGGAATTTGATGTCTTTTCATCGAAAGGAGGTAGATTTTTACCGCTCTCAACCATCTCAGATAATTTTGTTTTACCTTAGAACATTGCTGGAACATGAAAGAGTATTTTATAAGTTCTAAAGAGAGTTATTGACGCAAAATTCTTTAAGGACTAGTTTAAAATACTCTCTTCCAAAATTTCACCAAAAACTTAATGAACCAGTATGGTTGGATTATTGGTAAAATTTGCATAAATGTTGCGTACAACTTGTAAAGTTTCTCTAGTTTGAAAATTTATGGCGTTGCAACGTTCGCTCGTGTGCCATTTATCAATAATAACTTTGATTGAGAAAGATCCTTCTTAATCTTTTTCGTCGAATTTAAATGCTAAGATCACAACTTTTTACAGAGGAAGAAATAGTTTTTGCTGTGT
>CALNXJ010000063.1:1407500-1584173 GCA_942486045.1 Pocillopora meandrina
GTTTCACCACAATATTCTGTATTTCTAACATCTGCATTTCCTTGCTCGTTAATTCCATACTCTACATATGCACGTACTTACTTCGTTTCAAAGCGCCAATGAAACACATTTAATGAAAGATGGATCGTGATCGCTGTAAAATAAGTCCACATGAACTTTATTCGAACAGTTTGGTCCATACATAACTGCAAAAATAGCACGATCTAATTTATCGCCTGCCTAAATAAAGTATTTTCAGTTTTGTTGAAAACGCGAATGAGACCAGTCGACAGTTAAAAAACAATTATCTGATAACAACTCGTATGGTAAACAGGACCTTAAGAGCGACGCTAAATGAGTTCCCTGAAAAATGCGGACGCTTTAGCTGAGGCAAACCCCATGTCCTGAAAGCTGTCACAATTCTTTGCTGAAACATTTTCTTGAATTAATGCACAGTTCTTCGCCTCAGGTATAAAACAAAAATGTAACGACTGCTTTAAGTTCTAAAGATTGTTTGAGAGTTTTTAATTTCAGAAAATAAACCATTCGTGCATTGAGACTACTAAAGTTGCAATTTAAACAACAGAGGCTTTAGGAATAGAAATGTGGATCGCACGATTTTTCCAATGTTTTATTTCTTTAATTATAATGAAGTTCGAAATTACTGAGCTATTTTTCAGTGGCATATCACACCTACTGAGAACTTAAACAATTTTAAGCGTAACTTGAAAATTCGAGAACCTTCCACCGCAGAATTAGGCAACCTGGTGAAATATATGAGATATAATTGATTAATGAGGTCATTTGGTGTCTTATAGAAAGACATAAACAGCTTCTGGTATCTGCCTTTTCTGTCATCTTGAACAAAACATTTGCTATGTTAAATAAAGGGGAAAATGTATTGTTTATTCTGGTAAAGTGCGCCTAAACTATGTCCTAAAACTACTACAGAGTGCGTGAAGCCGGCTAAATGTTTCATCCTACACAAAATTAATTGTCGAGATGATTTTACCATGCGGACGGAAAACGTGCTTTTTGTCTAACTTGTGGTGAAGAACCCCTAGGAAGAAGAGCGAACGATTTTACATGAATAGGAACTTTTAAAATAATTTCGAGTCGTTTTTACGTGTTGATTTATCGTTGCATGAGACAAGACAGTGGACAATTGAATAAACCACGAGTAATATTAAAAGAACGGAAGCAAATTCGAGAAACTGTATATGACGAAGAAAAATAGTCATTTTTGCAGCGCCTATAATTTATTTGAACTATACTGTCGACGACTTATTAAAGACTGTCGAGCTAAAAAATATTTAGCGATTAATTTTAAGTATTTGTCATATCAATGAAAATTTATATCGCATCATGTTTAATCTGTTTTTCCTCACTGTCAACTTGAATTTGTATTGTAGCTCTGAAGCCTTTGACGTTCGATCAAACCTTTTGTATTGCATGTGCTTGACGTCCGTGAGTTATACTCACTGTGGCTTTCGCGCAAAATGGAGCCGTACAAACTTTGATAGATAAATCCCAACACGAATCGTCAGTATTTGCTGGAAGACTTTCTCGAGGCCAGAGAAAGTTACTTTTTGAAACTAAAATTACGCGACAGGTTGATTTAAGTCCTTTCTTAATTAGAGAGCTAACTTTCAAAACCACAAAAAAGTGCAACATTTCTTAAGGAAAAAAAAAAATTGCAGTTTTCCCTGCCCGTAAAAATCTACTCAGCCCCCACTTATTTTAAAGAAGTTCCATACTCTGTAAGAGGGACCCTTTTGGTTGATGCAAACATAGGAGTGTTATTGTATGTTTAGAGCTTTTGTGTATAGCTTATGCAACGGAAAGCTTAACGTTTCTCGAGGCTGGCAATATCTCCTTGTCAAAGACATCCTTTCCGTATTAGTTTTCATTAGCGATCCGTTATTATCACACGGTGGAGTTTCCTTAGATAAACACTGGATTATTTGAGAACTTAAGGGAAATCTTCTTAAACATCGTTTAAAAGCTACTTTAGACCGAATATGATGTTTCATAATGATAATTTGTCAACGTTACCAGCCGAGACTTAGGCTTATTGCAAAATTTGAGATCGTGATCGTGATAACTATTATTTAATTATTGTCATGGTTCAGTGACATTGTAGAGAGAACAAGGAAGTTCTTATCTTAAGTTAATCATCGTTTTGGCTTGAAACCAGGTGTTTCTACAGTTAATCATCGTTTTGGCTTGAAACCAGGTGTTTCTATGGTAACCGTAGCTACCATATTGTTATAAAAGAAAGCACTTTTACCTCGAAAGCAGTAAGGAACCAAAGAGCTTTGCATCTTGAGAGGTAAGAGTTTATCATATCGAAAACATTGATGGGTTTTTTGAGTAATACTTACCCTGGAAAATCCATATTCTTTACGAAAAGGATATTTACCCGCGGCTCCTTTAATTCTACATACCAAAAGAAAAAGGTTGGCTTCACTCTCAAATAAGGATATGGTACGATTTTGAAAGCAAACTAACGTAGGGTTTTTTCAACGAAAGCAGATTATCAATACTCGGGGATTACTAACCGAACCTTTAAATGTTTATCTCTATGCAACACGAAAGCTCTGGCAAACAATATTTTGCTCTGTTTACCACAAAAATTACCAAAAGGTCGCTGAAGTTTCATCTCCGTCCAAAATGTTTGATGTATCAGAAAGGATTATTCATCGGATATAGTTTGGAAACTTTATGTTTGAATCTTTCTCGCCCTTTTGGTTATTGGACTTAGCAGATAAATAAAGGGTTTCAACAATCATCGGGATTTTTGTTTTATATAAGATGAGGATAAGCAGCAGCTTGTAGATGTTAATTAGCCAACTTGTCAAAGATCGTATTATTTTTCTCGCTCAACAGTCCGGGCCATATCCATTTCTGGATATCGGTTTCGAGCTTTGTGATTGGGTGATGATGATTCTCCACAATTTTTATTTTCCTACAGCGGGTTTACTTCTTGAACCTTTTCTCAGCGATATTTGTTTATGTTATAATGACACCCGTTGTAGAAATTGTAGTTCTATCGCTATCGTAAATAGAGAAAAATACCAAATTATAAATGTCAGAGCTGGCGGTTCCAAGCACGTCACAAATTTTGAAACTGGAAGCGACAGGAAATCCCATAAGGCGATGAGAGAGGATTTAATTAAATAACGAAGCCCGCTGTTTGGGTTCAGTTTACAGTAAAGAAAAATAAAGTTAATAAAAAAAATTTGCTTTTGAATCATCCAACTTGCCAAAAACTACGGCTGTTTTTTTCTGTACTTACAAAGATTTCCTTTCACAAATCGTTTTGTCCTATATCTCAACTTAGACTTAAATGCAGCTCGTTTGAATTTCGTTCAAATTATGGCAAAAGTGTTGATTTCGAAATAGAAGGACCTTGAAGAATATGGTGGTTGATTTGCAAGGTTCCCACTCAGAAAAAATAAGTCGGAAGCTCAATGTTGACTCACAGGTCTCGTTTACCCTAAGTCTTCACCAAGTTTATCTAACGGAGGAAAACCTGAAACTTTTTTTTTATCCGATACTGAGGGGTCTAGCTGAATCTAATCATAAATTACAGCACTCATTTTCCAAATACCAATTTGCTATCATCCTTAAGATACTACGTTACGCCTAAGCGTCGTGTCGCTAAGGGCCTGGATTAAGTATAGCAGCTGTCTACCACTGGATCGTGCTCAATCATTATAAGGTATCTGAGGGGTTCTGCCTCGACACTCTTTATGCATTCCTGATATATCGAGACGTAGGTCGTAAGTTGCTCGGCAAATTTATGGAATTTCAATAGTTTAGGATTCTCCGTTTACAGGAGATTTTCTGTTCGTTTAAACTAAAGAGGTTATTAGAACTCATCATTAATTAATTTGGACGTCAATGAATGCGAGGGAAGACAAAATGACTAATTACATAAGGTTTTCAAATAGAAAAGCCATCCTTAAATTATTGCGCACATGTATTGTTTAGAGTGAGTAGGAGGGCCAAACGGGAAAACATTTCGCTCGATGTAGTCAAGTGGGTGGTACAATTAGGTGCTTGCCCTAAGATCTGTGTTGCTACATTTTTCACAGAATTTAGAGTTGATGCAGATTCTTATATTACCTAATCTGAGATAACAAGAAAATAAAGCCTGGAATCTTGCAATTTGTTAGAACCGGACGTGATACCAAGAGAAAAATAAAATCCATTTTGATTGTTTGCAACCAACAGCCCAATGGATACGGCGCTATTGTTTGCCACATGAAAAGACGCATTACTCCAGTCAATCCGTTGCACTAAGTTAAATTCTTCGCCGCGTATTATTTTACCAATTTAGCTTTTTGTGCAAAGAGCCCAAACAGGAAGAGGGAAGTTCATTTTTAATATTAATGTTCATCTTGGCTTGAAACCAACAATTTCTATCGTAACCATAGCTACCAGACAATAATAAAAGAAAACGCGTTTGGCTAAATTAGTCTAGTGTTGGGCACCAAAGAACGTTGGATCTTGGAAGGTAGGAGATGACTGTACTTACTGCATGAAAAACTTGAGTTTCACTTTCACCCCATGGTAAGATTTGATATCCAGCCTTAACTCCTATTTCTGTGAAGTTGAAATAAAACGAAAATGAAATTTACCGAGCTTCCAAATGTGGGTATCACAAACATTTGGCGAGAAAACATCTTCAGCTACTTGAAAGAAACAAAATCATTATCCTTAAATTTTATTTTCTTGAACAAAACATTTACTATGTTAAATAATAGGGGGAAAATGAAAGAAACAAGATCACTTGAAAGGAACAAGATCATTATCCTTAAATTTTATTTTCCTAAACAAAACATTTACTGTGTTAAATAATAGGGGAAAATGTATTGTTTATTCTGGTAAAAATGCGCCTAATGCATTCTCCGTGAAGCCTGCTAAATGTTTCATCGTGCACAAATTGTTGATATGATTTTATCACACGGACGGTAAACGTTGTGCTGTTTGTCTAACTTTTGATGACGAAGCCGTCGGAAGAGGAACGAACGATTTTACAAGAATAGGAACTTTTGAAATAATTTCGCGCCATTGTTACTTGTTTATTTAACATTGCTTGGGACAAGTCAGTTAACAATTCAATTAACTATGAGTAATAAGTTTCAAGAAACTGTGTATGACGAAAAAAATGATCATATTTGCAGCGTCATTAATTAATTTGAACTATACTGTCGACTACTCATTAAAAACTAAAAAATATATAAAAAACTTAAGGATTTGCCATATCGCATTTTGTTTAATCTGTTTGTCCTCATTGTCAACTTGAATTTGTATTGTAGCTCTGAAGCCCTTGAGGTTCGAGAAAACCGTTTGTATTGTGTGTGTTTGACGTCGCATAAACTTTAATAGATAAATTCCAACACGAATCGTCAATATTTGCACGAAGACTTCCTTATGGCCGTAGCAAGTTTTCAAACTAAAATTAATAATAATAATTTATAGACTTATATTGCGCAATTATCAATATAAGAATTTTCAATTGCGCATTGCAGTTACAACCTTACATAGATACTAAGAACTAAAAAAGATAAAAACTAAAAGAACAAAAAAATAATAATCGCCGAGCGTGGTGAGTGTTTTACCCATGCAAGGAGCAAGGAGTAAGCCGTCATTGGAACGGAAATCATATCTTCCGGTGTCTCTAAATGAAATCAGCTCACTTACGTAGGCCAGGGCAAGACCGTGTATTGCTTTAAAAGTAGTTAAGATGATTTTAAAAACTATGCGATATTTTACAGGCAGCCAGTGTAGTGATTTGAGCAGAGATATGATATGACAAAATCTGCTCTCCTGAAATATGAGGTGTGCAACTGCATTCTGGACTCTCTGTAATTTGTGAAGATGGCAGTCAGGAACTCCAAATAGGAGGCTGTTACAATAGTCCAAGCGGCTAAATATATAGGCATGAATAAGTGTCTCCTTGTATTCTTTTGTTACATATTTTCTAATTCTTCTAATGTTATAAAGATAGTAAAACGCTGCAAAATAAGTCTTGGTGATATGATCAACCATAGATAGGTTTGAATCAGACCAGACTCCAGGGTTTTTAACAGGAGAGTGCGGAGCTATATTTACTTTGCCAACTTTAATGTGTCCAATATTAACTTTGGCGAGCTGCTGCTTCGTGTCAGTTAAAAAAAACTCAGTTTTTTCCTCGTTCAACAATATTTTAAAAATTACGCGACAGGTTGATGAAAGTCCTTTCTTAATCAGAGAACTAACTTTAAAAACTATAAACAAGTGCAACACTTCTTAAGGCGAAAAGAAAAAAAATACAGTTTTCCCTGCCCGTACAAATTTTTACTCAGCCACTGCTTAGCTTCAGGAAGTTACATACGTCTTAAGTTTAACCCTTTTGATTGATACAAAAATAAGAGTGTTATTTTATGTTTAGAGCTTTTTGTGTAGCTTATGCAATGGAAGGCTCGACGTTTCTTGAGGCTGGCAATATTCCTTGTCAAAGACATTTCCTCCTTTTTTTCTCCTTTGGAAGCTTAATATTTGAGTCTTCCTTGCCCTTTTGGTTGCTGAACTTTGTAGATAAACAAAAGGTTTATAAAGTGCCACTCTCGCTTAAAGCGGTCCTCTCGACTTCCCGTCGGAAAAAAGATTTCTTTTATTTTTTGCCCATGAAAAGGGTTTAGGACACATGTTTCAAAAATAGTTTAGTTGTTCTCCAATTCTCTTTTTTTGCTTCGCCACAAGCCAAAAATAATTTTTGGCCAGACCACCCCTGTGAACAGCGATCAAAAGTGTCAATTTCAAAGATTTTTCCAGCGCGCAGCGACTGCAACAATGTAGCTCACGAAATTCTATCTTGCTACAAGTTACAAGATGTATTCAGTTAGTTCACAGAGAAAATATGGAAACTTCAACTCAAATATTTTTCATACCAGCGTGATCAGAGGAGACCCTGCTCTTCGACCTTAATTTGCATATCAAAAATTCACTACTTTGTACGAAAGAATTCTCAAAATGCAGACGTTAATCGGGCCGAAAAAACATATCAGTGCATAGTTTATACACCAATGAGGTCACGGATTGCCTCAAACCCGCGGTTATATCTCTAGCTTCCATCCACCAACTTCTTAAAAACAACGCAAATCCATGTGTTTGCTCAATTGCACTCGTGTCAAAGATCATTTGCATGATTCTTGGAATTGACCAAGATCTCCTTTTGACAGTTCAGAATTCGTTCGTTTATCTTCTACGTTGAGGATTTTAGGTTTTCACAGCAACTGAATGGATATTAGACGCCGAGTTGTCCTAAAACGTTGCGTAAAAGTTATCGGTCGTAACGCTTGCACGCTTGCGTGACTTACAAAGTAGACAAAGGTGATCGGAAGGCGCCTTCTCGATAATTTACGTTGAAATATGAGGTCATGAATTATGCACAGTGTGGAGAAGATTAAAATTAAAGAATAAAATTTGGCACTCTGGTCATAACAGACATATTGCGTTGCTTGAAAAGACACAAAAACAAGTTAAAATAGGTTGCAGTGTTTATATTTACAAAACAACACGCATACACTCTGAAATAATTCTTGCAGATTCTTCCGAGATTTAGTATACAGAACCCGATGAACTAACCCTCCTTTCCGCAGATTTGTTTCCAGCACTAATTATGTTACGCTCTTATGGACCACAACGGTTTTGAGCGACAAACTCGACATTTCCCTGCGACCATCATAATCAACTGGACAAACCCAGCTTGATATATTGCGTGACGTGATTGTGCAAATTTTTCCCCTTGCCATATGGCCTGTTTCGCGGGTTCTACAAATTGAAACCAAAATTAGTTAGTGTAACAAATTAGAATCCAAAGTTACTAAAATGGACTGAATTACATTTTAATGAGAATTTTAACTTTTAAAAAGGTTTACTTGATTCATGGAAAGCAAAGATTGGAGTGGCTTTGGATATTTAAGCCCTGATTTCTCTCCTGGGACGACGTATCGAGTTATTTAAAGTACTACCAGCTATCCAGCGAAATCCTCGATTACAAGTTAATTTTGTTTCATTCCGGTCAGTTTGACCACGATATGGAAAAAGATATAACAGTTATCGGTATGTTCTAAACATCTGAACACTTTAAGAAACATTAGAAATGTGGTGGAGGTACTTGTTAACAGCCACAGCACAAGGGAAAATGTGAGGCAGTAAAAGAAAGCCAGACTGACTGGATTAAAGTTTTCGGAACTTAAGTTGTACTCGTACCACATAAGTAATATATTTGCAATTTCTCGAGAGTGAAGGCTATTACCTAACTGAAAATTGGTTCGTAAGTGCCTACCTGGGCTATCTGCAATAGCAGACAAAACCAGAATTCTCTTGACAAAATCAAAGGACAAATTGTGTCATGACAAATTTTTGTCTCGATTTTTGCATCCACTTAAAACTTCAAAACTGTCAAATTTCGTGAGAGCTTAATCTGCTCATGATACCAGCTGGCATAGTTTACCAATGGACTCAAACTCCAGTTTCAGGATTCATCGGACGTCGTTTCAAAGTTTTAAAGTCTATAAGTTTCGCGACAAAAAAAGTTAATGCCTTCCAGGTAAATTTTTAGTGAGTTCAATAACAAGCTGGTGGCAACTTTTACGACAAATGGCGTTGAAAACTCAGTCTCCCTTCACTGCCTCACATTCTTCTTTTTGCTCTGGGTCCTAAAAAATACTTTTACTACATTTCCAGTGTCCTTTAAGGTGTTCTGGTGTTTAGAACATACCACCAACTGTTTTATTTTTTCCAAATCAGGGCTGAAATACCCAAAGCCACTCCAATCTTTGCTTTCCGTGAATCAAGCAAACATTTAAACGATAAAATTCTCATTAAAATGTAAAATTCTTCAGTCCATTTGAATAACTTTCGATTCCAATTCGTTACATTAACTAAGTTTGGTTTTAACTCGTAGAACCTGCGAAGCAGGTCGTAAGACTAAGAGAAAAGTTTGCACAATCACGTCACGCAATACATCAAGCTGGGTTTGTCCAGTTGATTATGATGGTCGCAGGGAAATGTCGAGTTTGTCGCTCAAAACCGTTGTGGTCCATAAGAGCGTAACATCATTAATGACGGAAACAAATTTGCAGAAAGAGGGTTAGTTCATCGGGTTCCTTTATACTAAATCTCGGGAGAAATTGCAAGAATTGTTTCGGAGTGTATGCGTGTTGTTTTGTAAATATAAACACTGCAACCTATTTTAACTTGTTTTTGTGTCCTTTTTAGCGACGCAATATGTCTGTTATGACCAGAGTGCCAAATTTTATTCTTTAATTTTGATCTTCTCCACACTGCATAGTTCATGACCTGATATTTCAACGTAAATTATCAAGAAGGCGCCTTCCGTTCACCTTTGTCTACTTTGTAAGTCACGCAAGCGTGCAAGCGTTACGACCGATCACGTTTACGCAACGTTTTAGGACAACTCGGCGTCTAATATCCATTCAGTTGCTGTGAAAACCTAAAATCCTCAACGTAGAAGATAAACGAACGAAGTTTGAACTGTCAAAAGGAGATCTTGGTCAATTCCAAGAATCATGCAAATGATCTTTGACACGAGTGCAATTGAGCAAACACATGGATTTGCGTTGTTTTTAAGAAGTTGGTGGATGGAAGCTAGAGATATAACCGCGGGTTTGAGGCAATCCGTGACCTCATTGGTGTATAAACTATGCACTGATATGCTTTTTCGGCCCCATTAACGCCTGCATTTTGAGGGTTCTTTCGTACAAAGTAGTGAATTTTTGATATGCAAATTAAGGTCGAAGAGCAGGGTCTCCTCTGATCACGCTGGTATGAAAAATATTTCAGTTGATGTTTCCATATTTTGTCTGTGAACTAACTGAATACACCTTATAACTTGTAGCAAGATAGAATTGCGTGCGCTACATTGTTGCAGTCGCTGCGCGCTGGACAAAATCTTTGAAATTGACACTTTCGATCGCTGTTCACAGGGGTGGTCTGGCCAAAAATTATTTTTGGCTTGTGGCGACGCAAAAAAAGAGAATTGGAGAACAACTAAACTATTTCTGAAACATGTGTCCTAAACCCTTTTCATGGGCAAAAAATAAAAGAAAACTTTTTTCCGACTGGAAGTCGAGAGGGAGCGGCACTTAATCAATCATCGGGATTTCTACTGCATAAAAAAGATGATAATCAGCAGCTTGTAAATGTTAATTAGCCAACTTGTTTAAGATTTTATTTTTTCTCGCTCAATAAGAATATATCATTTCTTTTGCAGTTTTTATCGAGGTCGAGTCGTTTTCACTTCACATTTGGAACCAAAATTTCTGAATAGAGATTTTTAATGCTGGTACATACGTTTTTCGATGTGTAGTTAAAGAACATCTAACCATATAATAGGTTTCATTGTCAACATTTTCAGACGATTTTAGGAGCGAAGTTTGATAAGAATAACACGTCGGCGTATTTAACTCCAAAAACTGACAAATTAAAGCGGACTTAAAACGGGAACATGACTTTTCTGTTGAATAAAATTTTTATTTTTACCAAAGTTGCTAAACGTAAAATATTAAAAGCCCGATAAATTTTGCCAGTTGTTTGTCTTTTTGTAGGAATGAACGAAAAATAGGCGGAATAAATAGGCTAAAAATATGCTTGATCTTTCAAATTTTGATAGTTTTTGGATTGAAAAGTCTAATGTAAAACTTAACGTCTAAGTATCTGCTTTTCCTAGCAGTCAATCAGACCTTCTAAAAAAATTAATCGAAATTTTTACAATGTTGGTCTAAGGGTCTTATACGTATGTTAACATGTGAAGATATTCTTAAGAGACCCAATTCTCTCCGTCGAGCAAAGCGGATAACATCCATTTGCGCTATTTGCATTAATTTCCACATGGAACTGACAGCTGCAAGCATTTTTTTAAAATTCATGATTTTCATAATACGGTTTCGTTCATAACGACAGGTCGATTTCTTTCGATGTCTTGTCTCAATGGAAATTAGCATAAATTTCCTCTTTCCATGATAATTGGTCTAAATAACAAAGGCGATCGTGTAAACTCAAGTAGGAAAAATCGGAATTTTCAAGGACCTGTATAATGAAGAAAGAGAAAAAAGGTTCATTAAGAAAAATGAATTTTTTTTTACTTATCGATCATGAAATAGAAAAGGAACTTGAGAAAAATTTGGGTATAGCTTTTATTAAGGGCTTTTGTTCTCTCCCCTAAAATAATATCGAAATGCTCTCTACAAACCTTGTGTCTTCACAAAAGACAAGTGATGCTCGATGCTGCCAATTTTTGTTCTTGTTTCACTTTTTTTCTTACCGTTTTTGGGAAGGAGAGGGCTGGAGCTATTTATCCAGGGCCCTTTTTATACAAAAAGTTAGGAATTTAAAATATAACAGCGGTAGCAGCGACACCAACAAAAACAATTAAAAACTCTACTCAAGTTTTTCTTGTCCCAAGCATTTTATGTGTTAACCTCCTTTATCTCAGCTGAAATCGTGAGGAAATCTCTGAGCACGGAATTGAGACATAGAAAATTGTCCTAAATTCCTATGTTATCAGATAGGCAAAAATACGCAAATGAAGGCAGTATTAATTTTTCTCCATTTTCCAGTATTCTCCTCGGTGGGCTGGTTAAGTTACGCGGAACCTATGATTCCTCTTTTTCTTTTCTTTTTTTTCTTTTCCTTTTTTTTACTAGACAGCACACCAAAAGTAGAGTTATAAGGAAAAAAGGATCTAGCAACCGTTTCCTCACAAACTCCTGTCCTTAAGAAGACCGTAGAAAATGAAATAGAGGCAATGCATAATTCAAGGTACGAATAAAATTCATTGGATGTCTTACCACCTTGATGTACTACGAGCTTAATGTTCCTACATGATTTTAAAAACCTAAATGCTGTAATGTTTCCGTGATGGCTAAAAGGTTCCAAGGATTCTGTTATCGATTATAAAACGACGATGTATTGCCAGTTTCTGAGTGGCCTTGAGTTGTTTTCCTTCAACGGAAACAGTATTGCTATGGTTGTCAGTGTTTAACTTCCCGAACTGATTATTTCATGAATGCTTAAGTAAAAACCAGGCAAATCATAATTTACCCTTCGTTAAGTGTAAGATGAGAAGTTCAGGATGAAGACTATAACATACACGATGCTTCGCAAAGTAAATCTTGCAAGCTTCACCACAATATTCTGTATTTCCAGCATCTGCATTTCCTTGATTGTTAATTCCATATTCTACATATTCACCTACTAGCTTCGTTTCAAGGCGCCAATGAAACACATTTAACGAAAGATGAATCGTAATCGGTGGAAAATAAGTCTACATAAGCTTTATTCGAACAGTTTGGTCGATACATAATTCCAAAAATAACACGATTTAATTTATCCCCTGCCTAAATAAAGTATTCTCTATGTCGTTGAAAATGTGAATGAGACCAGTCGACAGTTAAAAGACAACTGCTTGATAACAACTCGAATAGTAAACAAGGCCTTAATGGCGACGTTGAATGAGTTCCCCGAAAAATGCAAGCCTCTTAGCTAAGGCAAACCCCATGTCTTGAAAGCTGTCTTTGAAACAATTTTACTATTCATTACTGGAACATTCTATTGAATTTTTATGTACAGTTCTTCGCCTCAGAGACAAAACAAATATGTAACGACTCTTGAAAAAGCTGGTCCGTGCATAAGTTCTAAAGATTGTTTGACAGTTTTCAATTTCAGAAATTAAACCACCGTGCATCGAGACTAACACAATTGCAAAGTTAAACTAAAGAGACTTGATGACTAGAAATGTGAATCACACAATTTTTCCGACTTTTTATTTCTTTAATAATAATGAAGTTCGAGATTATTGAGCTATTTTTCAGTGGCATATCACACCTAATGAAACCTTAAACAATTTTAAGTGTACCTTGCAAATTCGAGCAACTTCGACCGAAGAATTAGGCAAGCTGAAAAAAAAGAGATAATTTATTATGAAAGTCATTTGGTGTCTCATAGAAAGACACCTGCAGTTTCTGGTATCTTTCTTGTCTGTCATCTTGAACGAAACATTTACTATGTCAAATAATGGAGGAGAAATGAATTGTTTATTCTGGTAAAAGTGCGCCTAAAATATGTTTTAAAACTCCTACAGAGTGCGTAAAGTTGGCTCAATGTTTCATCGTGCACAAATTGTCGAGATGATTTTATCATACGGACGGAAAACGTTGTGCTTCTTGTCTAACTTGTAGTGACGAAGCCCTGGGAAGAAAGTCGAACGATTTTACAAGAATAGGAACTTTTGAAATAATTTCGAATCATTATTACGAGTTGATTTAACGTTCTTTGAGACAAGGCAGTGGACAATTCAGTAAACTATCAGTAATATGAAAAGGACGTAAGTAAATTTCAAGACAGTGTGTATGACGAAAGACAAAAGTCATATTTACAGCGCCATTAATTTATTTGAACTACACTGTCGACGACTCATTAAAAACTGTCAAGCTAAAAAATATTTAGCGAAAAAATTTTTAAGTATTTGCCATATCAGCGTAAATTTACATCGCATTTTGTTTAATTTTTTTTGTCCTCATTGTCAACTTGAATTTGTATTGTAGCTCTGAAGCCCTTGAGGTTCGAGCAAATCGTTTATATTGTGTGTGCTTGACGTCCGTGAATTGTGGTCATTGTGACTTTCGCGCAAGATGGAGCTGTTTAAACTCTGATAGATCAATTCCAACACGAATCGTCAGTTTTTGCCAGAAGACTTCTTCGAGGCCAGAGCAAGTTTTCAAATTAAAATTACGCGACAGGTTGACGAAAGTCCTTTCTTAATTAGAGAACTAACTTTTAAAACCACAAACAAGTGCCACATTTCTTACGGCAAAAAGAAAAAAAATGCAGTTTTCCCTGCCTGTAAAAATTTACTCAGCCCTTATTAATCTTCAGGAAGTCACATACACCGTAAGTGGAACCCTTTTGATTGATACAAACATAAGTATGTTTAGAGCTTTCTGTGCAGCTTATGCAATGGGAGGCTTGACGTTTCTTGAGGCAGGCAATATTTCCTTAGACAAACACTGGATTATTTGAGAACTTGGGGGAAATCTTCTTAAACAACATTAAAAGCTACTTTAGAACGAATATGATGTTTCATAATGATAATTTGTCAATGTTATCAGCTGCAAATTACGCTTATTGCAGAATTTGAGATCGTATGACATTTGCGTCGTTTTTCCTAAAAAAAAATTTGAACTTTGCCAGAGTAACTAGGTCTTTCTAAACGAAAGCAGATTAAGCAGACTATCAATACACAAGGTTTACTAACTAAACCTTAACACGATTATTTCTATGTAACACGAAAGCAGTGGCACACAATATGTTGCTCTGCTTACTTCAAAAATTTCCCCAAGGTCGCCAAAGTTTCAAACCCGTCCAAAATGCTGAATGTGTTAATAACAACTTAACAACAACACCCAATTTACCTTTTGTTAAAAGTAAAATGCAAGGTTCAGGATGAAGGCTAAAACATACACGATGCTTCGCAAAATAAATCTTGCAAGCTTCACCACAATATTCTGTATTTCTAGCATCTGCATTTCCTTGATTGTTAATTCCATACTCTACATCTGCACCTACTTACTTCGTTTCAAGGCGCCAATGAAACACATTTAACGAAAGATGAATCGTAATCGGTGGAAAATAAGTCAACATGAGCTTTATTCGAACAGTTTGGTCGATACATAATTCCAGAAATAGCACGATTTAATTTATCCCCTGCCTAAATAAAGTATTCTCTATGACGTTGAAAACGCGAATAAGACCAGTCGACAGTTAAAAGGCAACTATCTGATTTCAACTCGAATAGTAAACAGGGCCTTTGGAGCGACGCTATATGAGTTTCTTGAAAAATGCACGCCTCTTAGGTGAGGCAAACCCCATGTCCTGAAAGCTGTCTTCGAAACAATTTCACAAATCTCTACTGGAACATTTTCTTGAATTCATGTAAAGTTCTTTGCTTCAGATACAAAACAAAAATGTAACGAATTTTGAAAAAAGGTCGTCCGTACATAAGTTCTAAAGATTGTTGGACAGTTTTCAATTTCAGAAATTAAACCATTCGTGCATCGAGACTAATACAATTGAAATTTAAACAATAGAGACTTGAGGATTAGAAATGTGGATCACACAGTTTTTCCAAAGTTTTATTTCTTAAATTAAATTGAAGTTCGAAATTATTGAGCTATTTTTCAGTGGCAAATCACACCTAAAAGAACTTAAACAATTTTAAGTGTACCTTGAAAATTCGAGCAACTTCCATCGAAGAATCAGGCAAGCTGGAATGATAAGAGATAATTTATTAAAGACGTCATTTGGTGTCTCATAGAAAGACGTAAACAGCATCTGATATGTGCCTTGTCTGTCATCTTGAAAAAAACATTTAATATGTTGAATAAAGGGGAAAAATGTATTGTTTATTCTGGTAAAAGTGCGCCTAAAATATGTTTTAAAACTCCTACAGAGTGCGTGAAGCCGTCTAAATGTTTCATCGTGCACAATTTGTCGGGATGATTTTACCATGCGGACGGGAAACGTTGTGCTCGTTGTCTAACTTGTGGTGACGAAGCCCTAGGAAGAAGAGCGAACGATTTTACAAGAATAGGAACTTTTCAAATAATTTCGAGTCATTATTACGTGTTGATTTAGCGTTGCTTGAGACAAGACAGAAGACAATTTAATAAACTATGAGTAATATTAAAAGGAAAAAAATTGACATTTCTGCAGCGATAATAATTTATTTAAACTACATTGTCGACGACTCATTAAAAACTATGAAGCTAAACAATATTTAGCGATCGATTTTAAATATATGGCGGAACAATGCAAATTTACACCGCATTTCGTTTGATCTGTTTGTCCTCACTGTCAACTTGAATTTGTATTGTAGCTCTGAAGCCTTTGAGGTTCGAGCAAATCGTTTGTATTGCGTGTGTTTGACGTCTGTGAATTATGGCATTGTGGCTTTCCCGCAAAATGGAGCTGTGTAAACTTTGATAGATATATTCTTACACGAATCGCCAGTATTTGCTGGAAGACTTCCTCGAGGCCAGAGCAAGTTTTCAAGCTAAAATTAGGCGTCGGGTTGATGAAAGTCCTTTCTTAATTAAAGACCTAACTTTAAAAACCTCAAACAAGTGCAATAGTTCTTAAAGCAAAAAGGGAAAAAAATGTAGTTTTCCCTGCCCATACAAATTTACTCAGCCCCTACTTATCTTCAGGAAGTCGCATACACCATAAGTGGGACCCTTTTGATTGATACAAACCTAAGAGTGTCGTTGTATGTTTAGAGCTTTGCGTATAGATTATGCAATTGAAGGCTTGACGTTTCTTGAGGCTGGCAATATTTCCTTGTCAAAGACATTCTTCTCTTATTAGTTTTTAATTAGCGATCCTTTATTAGCACACGGTGGAGTTTCCTTAGGTACACACTGGATTATTTGAGAACTTAAAGGAAATCTTCTTAAACAACGTTTAAAAGCTACTTTAGACCGAATTTGATGTTTGATGGTCATAATTTTTCAAAGAAACCTGGTGAAAATTACGTTTACTGAAAAATTTAAGATCGTGATGACATTTGCGTAGTTTTTCCTAAACAAATATTTGATCTTTGCCATGGTTCAGTGACATTGTTGAAGGAACAAGGAAGTTCTTATCTAAAGTTAATCATCGTTTTGGCTTGAAACCAGGTGTTTCTATGGTAATCATAGCTACCATATTGTTATAAAAGAAAGCACTTTTACCTCAAAAGTAGTAAGACCAAAGAGCTTTGCATCTTGAGAGGTAAGACTTGATTATATCGAAAACACCGATGGATGATTTGAGTAATACTATCCCTAGAAAATTTATATTCTTTACGAAAAGGATTTGCATATCAAAGGAAAAGGTTGGCTTCACTCCCAAAGAAGGGTATGGTGCGATTTCAAAAGAAAATTATCTTGAGGTCTTTTTCAACGAAAGCAGATTATCAATACTCGAGGTTTACTAACTGAACCTTTACATGATTACTTCTATGCACCACAAAAGTTCTGGTAAATAATATATTGCTCTGTTTATCTAAAAAATTATCAAAAGGTCGCTAAAGTTTGAACCCCGTCCAAAATGTTGAATGTGTTACGAACAACGTAGAAAGGATTATTTATCAGATATAGTTTGGAAGCTTTATATTTGAATCTTTCTTACCCTTTGGGTTACTGGACTTTGTAGATAAATAAAGGGTTTCAATAATCTTCGGGATTTTTATTTCATAACTGAATGAGGATAATCAGCAGCTTATAAATGTTAATTAGCCAACTTGCTAAAGATTGCATTTTTTTCTCGCTCATAATGAGACTATGTTATTTAATCTGGAGTTTTTGTCGAGTTTGAGTCGTTGTCATTTTACATTTGGAACCAATATTTCGAAATGAAGATTTTTTAATGCTTGAACATTCGTTCTTCTATGGGGGCGTAAAGTGATCAGGCCTATCAGGAGGACATTTCAAAATACCTTAAGCAGATCAAAGTTATCATTCCACAGAAACTAAAGGAGCCTTCAAAATTAAAGTTTAATGTTAAGAGTTTTGCTGATCTTCCTTGACGATTGGCATCCTATCGAGCCTTGTGCAAATTTTTTACTCACATCATGAACTAGAAAGTGCCTGAACGAATTTACAGCCAAGGTTTTAATGTACGTGTAGTATTATTGCTGTATGGCTTCATCTGGTATCAAACAAGTTTTGTTGAGGGGAAACTCGTCTTTTTTCTTTCTATGATCCTATTCTCAATATTTTCAGATTCAGCTCAAGCAAAGAAGTATGTGGTGGCTGTTCTGCCATTTAAGATTCGTCCTTTTCGTTTCTAACATGGATTTTGTCACAGCTAATGATCAGTGTAGGACCGAAGTAAACATAGAAGGAATGGCTCTTGGGAGTTCTGACTTCAAAAGATGTTCACTGGCAGCTCCTCACCTTTGCGATGTCAAATGTAGACAAGAGATTACGTGCCAAAGCTATAACTACAATCGAAAATACCAAATATGTGAACTAAATAACCGCACTAAGGAGGCGAGACCAGAGAATTTCCTTCCAGCACCCGCGTGGTTTTACATGCGGCGATCGAACGGCAGAGGTAAGAAATCAAAAGTCTTTCCAGCAATGTGATTTCTGTTTCTCTTAAATCTTCTCCATCCTCAACCTGGTTCCTTCTCACCTGGAAGAGCTAAGAATAGGAAGTGAATGTCAAACATATCTTTACTGCAGCTCCGTTAGGTTCTATCCCTGAATTACCGGCGCTGTCTTGTCACGAAATAAAGGCGAGTGAAGGTAAACACACCATAAGCGGCAAGTACTGGCTGGATCCAACTACGAAAGGAAAAGCAAAACTGATTTACTGCGATATGGTTAACGAAGGTAGGTCCTATAACTTTGCTCGAGTTATTTTATTTTGTAATGAGTTATCAGTATTAAGAAATTAATATAAATTATACTATTATTGATATCATTATGGCAATATTTAGTTTGGATCAGTTCTAGTGAGGATGCCTCTCTCAAGTTGCTCTAACTTAGTCCCTGTTTCTCTTTCAACATTCTAGATATGGATGAATGTAAATTTAACATCAGTGACTGCGACGTGAATGCAAACTGTACTAACACGTATGGTTCTTACAAATGCACATGCAAAGTTGGATACATCGGTGATGGACGCTCATGTTCAGGTAGTTTTGAAGATGATCTTATTGATATTTCCTTATGTAACTAATTTTTGTTAATCATCTCATAATTTTAAGCAGCGTTATTCATGCATGTTTATACACAGAGTTACCATGATCCACATATTTTGTTACATATTTTGTAACGATAAGAGGATTTGTATGACTATGAGTCATAAAAATGATAAAGTGAAAAATGTATCTATGGTTTCTTAGATATTGACGAGTGCAAAGGAAATCACTCTTGTCACGTGAATGCTACATGCACGAACACAAAAGGGTCGTACGTTTGTACTTGTCACCCCGGATATACTGAAAATGGAAGCGTTTATTTTGTATTCATTCCCATTAAAAAGAAAAGCATTATCATCTTTGCAAGACTTGTTTTACGAGCTTACCTTGTATAGAAAGAGATGAGTATAGGCCTGAAGACAATGGCGATAATGACACCATTGCATTCAATAAATGTTCAGTGGTAAAAAATCTCAACTGGCAAAGGGAGACTAAATTGAAGTGCTCACGTCTAGAACCACAAGACAAAGGCTTCTCAGCTTATGCCCCGTAACTTTTCACCAATAACAATTTTTTTTTGTTTATGATTTTACAGATATTGACGAGTGTAAAGGAAATCACTCTTGTCACGTGAATGCTGCATGCATGAACACCCTTGGATCACATGTATGTCAATGTCATGCTGGATATACTGGAAATGGAGAAAACTGCATAGGTAAATTTCATCTCTTCTTTACAACATGTAGAATAGTCCTGCATGACACGTTCGACTACAGTGCCGCACCATCCAGCTGCGTTGCAAGACAATTAGACAATTTATCACGAAGAAACTCGGTCATTTTGTCCTCACATGTTCACCCCCTCGAGTGTTCAAGTCGCTATCTTATGAGAATATAAACTGTTATAATCTCTTGGTATCGAGTTGAACAAGAGAAGAGAAGTTACATGACCGCAAGCAACCATGTACTATTTTGATTATCATATAAACACAATAGGCCTTTACTGAGAATGAAAGGTGACTTTTTTAAAGAATGATATAATAGGTTTCACAATCCGCCAAAAAAAGTCGTAAAGCGCGTCGGCGATAAGGGTCAAGATGAAAAAATGCGTTGAACCATTACAGAAACAGACAATGGGCGTTGCTTTCTTTTCACAATATTCTTAGTTATTGACTTTTTCCTTACCGACAAAAGAAATATTTTCATGTACACGGCCGAAAGTTACAAAAAAAAATAATTTTTTCTTGATGATGCATAACTGTTCTGCAAATGTAATTATATTGGTGATGTTCAATTAAACAGAATAGTCTGATTGGTTAAAATCGATGTTGATCGCAGTTACGATTTTCTCACTCTGACCTAATAAGGTGGGTGATTCCTCAAAAAAAAAAAAAAGTCATCTAACAATTTTATTAGTCTGCCTTTAAATGTTTCCAACCAATGGCTGTTTCGACAAATGCAATAAGAAAGGCAGGTCACCGTGCTTGTTTGAGAGAAATGACGGGCCAAACTTTCTTCATTTATGCCTCTATCAGCAATTTTTCACGCGCGTCATTTCAAGGTACATTTTTCGGTAGCTGGAAGCAAGGGTTTTCGAAGTAAAAATGAAAAGAAAAAACTTCAAAGGTACAAAGTTTTATATATATTAGCAATTGTTACTGCTCAAAACGTTCCTCACGTCGTTGTTTTCAAGGTAATAATTTTCATCATCAAGTAACACGCTTTTAGCTATGTCCTTTTTTTTTCCTTCGATAATTTTTCTTAATTTCTCCAAATTCTTAATTTCTACGCAAAAAATATGCAATGAAATATAGAGGTCACCGCGCTCGTTCAAGAGCTAAAGAGCATTGTACCTGTTTGCACGGTCTATTTATTGAAAAGCAACACCATGTTCTCGGAATGCGTGCGCTTATTTGCCTAATTACGTGATTTTTATGCGTAGTACAGGATGCCCAGTGCAATACTGAGGAATCACCTTTAGGCTGATAGTAATATTCAGTTTGGTTTGTTTATTTAAATAGTAATTAATGGAAGAATATTTGTCCAAATAAGAAAAACGTAGACAAATTCGAGTGTAGCCGACGAAACGAAAGTCGAAATTAAAGACTTTTGCAGACAGAAATCCAACAGCACTTAATGTAATACTAAGAGTGACTTAAACCGAAGGAAGAAGATTTTGTCAGTCACTGGAAAAGGCTCGAACAGAACTGCACTAACCAAAAAATTTACAAGGCGCGATGAGCGATTCAACTTCTCAATCATGTCTTTGGGCTGTTAAATCGGGCAAGGTTTCGTCAATTTAAAGAAAAGGTTAATTACAGTAACGCTCATTTTCAATTTAATCAAATTCCTCCTCTTGAAGTTCTTTCCTTAAGGAGTTGCATATTTCAAACACTTTCGGTATTTTCTGTCAAATTTGCCAAAGCTGAACAGTTTCATTTACACGGTGCTGGCACTTACCGCGAGTTTCAACTTTACTTTTTACAACCCGAATTTTTGATTGGTTTATTTGTTGTCAGATGCACGATTTGATTGGCTATTAGGAAACACTGTCGTCCAAAGCAAGTGTTGAGAAAATATTTATCAGTCATGATATAAACAAACAATATTTACCTTCCTCTGTAACGTTATTGGAGAGATATGCTTATAATATATAGGGCACTTTTTCCCGTGTTTACATTTTCTCATTTAAACACTCGAGGCTAGGAAATTTCTTGAAAGTTATGCAAACCCTTGACTGCGTATCGGGTTCGCATAACTTTCCCAAATTCTCCTAACCTCCTCTCGTGTTTAGATGAGAGTTTGTAAACACGGACAAAAAGGTTCTCTATTGCTTAAGCAGTAATCGGCTCTAAATGAAGTTGTAATTGCATATCTGCTCAGTTTGAAGAAAAACCAGTTACTTCAGTACAATTCCATTACGACACAAAACTTTTTCACGGTCAAATAATTCTAGCCCAGGGAAATTTTTACGGGAGCACCTATTAACAATTTTGATGGCTTTACATTCATCAACAACCTTTTTTGTTGTAGGCAGTCGATGATTGCAGGGCTGTATGAAAAGCGATCACCGAACGATCGCGCCACAGTCATGCATTGAAATTAGTTGAGTATGGTAACTTTTAAAGGATTTTGTATTGAGGCTCTATGACAAACTCGGCTATTTTGTACTCATTCAATAAATAGAGAATAATACTTGGGTGCGCTTTGATTTGGAATTTCTCTTCGAATATTCAACTTGTTATCTGGTGAGTGAGAGCAGCGAACGAGTAAAGTATCGAGCAAGAGAATATAAACTGTTATAATCTCTTGGTATCGAGATAAACACGAGAAGAGAAGTTCCATATCTGCAAGCGACCATCTATTATTTTGTTTATCATGTAAACACAATAGGCCTTTACTGGGAAGAAAATTTCGTCTTTTTTTAAAATATGAAATTATAGGTTTCACAATCCGCAAAAAAAGTCGTATAGCGCGTCGGCGATAAGGCTCAAGATGAAAAAATGCGTTGAACCATTACAGAAACAGACAATGGGCGTTGCTTTCTTTTCACAATATTCTTAGTTATTGACTTTTTCCTTACCGACAAAAGAAATATTTTCATGTACACGGCCGAAATCGGCCTGTGGCAAATCTTCCAGTTGTCGATTTCCGTTCTCAGCCACGAGAAATACCATTACCCAGGCCAAGGACCTAACTTTAGGTTTATTTTTTCGTATTTGTCTTACTTCCCCTTCTAGGAAAGATTGAGGTTAGAAATACGAATTTTTCTCTTTTTTTTAGCAGCCATGATTCGAGAAAATATCGATATGCAACCCTGGATTGAGAACGGTCATCGCTTTGCCATTCATTTATTAACCTGACACAGCTGATTAGTGATATCAAACACATGTAAAAAATTATCGTAATATTACACGCGCGTTCAACAAGGATTTCCTGGCTCTTCTCTGGGCGGGAAATCGTTTCAAACCACCGCACGCTATATAATAGCTTTTTTTTCTTAAGCTTTCTTACAACGTAACATATAAAACATCGCATTAACCAAAATTCAACTTTTTAGCCGATCCGTGCTATGGTTATAGAAACTTGAGCGATGCTGACAGAAAGAGCACTTACAACACACCCTACGGTGGAGAAAAATGTGACGACGAATCCTCATCCTTAATATTCGGGAAATGGTATCGTTTCGTGGGAGATGCAGGAACAAAAATGCCAACCCGGTGCGTACCGGATTATAGATGTGGTGCGCTCTTATCAGGCTGGCTGAAAGGTGGTCACCCCACATTGCCAGATGGTGAGGTTTCCTCCAAGATCTGCTTTACCGTGATTATATGCAAGTTGTTTACCATGTTAAGTCACGATTTTCATCAGCATCATCATTTACGAGGATTTTTAAATCGTGTTAGGTGTGTTATGGATAGGGACTGTAAATAATTTCTAGAGTTCTTAGTCACTATGACATTGATACTCAAAATTTCTGATGACATAGCAAGGAAAACTAGAACATTATATTAGTCTACGTAATTATGAACTATTTCTACCACAATAGTTGTGTTGTAAGCTTCGAATTCCAGAATGTTTTGAAATACATTGTGAATGATTATAATTTAAGGACTCAGTCAACTAACAGCAGTAGTTTCTATTGTTGGAAAAGACCGAATATCTAGGCAATTCTACCGAAAGATAGCTCAATACTGTGATATACTTCAAAGATTTTGTATTTTGAGGAGATTTGGAGGAACTAGAACTCCAAAAACCTGCATGGATAGTTATAAATGTGGTAAAGCCAACCCAGGCTGGTTAACCCTTTGACTCCCAGAGGCGATTAACCTGTTACTTCTCTCTACAAATTCCATTCATTATCTAGGAAATAGGTAATGAGAATACATGTATCCACAAATAAAATGATTTTATCATCTTGGTAACAGACCATCAACAAAAGTAGGGAGTTTTTTCTCGATTTAAACTTGACGTGCGGAGAACAAGCTTTGAACCTGTTCCTTTTTCAGACACCTCATTAATTAGTCCAAGCCACATCCTTTATTCCATGTCTACTGGCTTCAGTGACGGCAAAGGAAGGGTAAAGAATTATATTTTGATCTTCTAGGAAAAACAATAAAACCTCTTCCTTTAGTCGATCATCATCTGGTCAAATAATTTTCAAAACCTAGAAGCGCAATTATAACACTGTTTACAGTTATCTCATTAGCGAAATATTTCGCATGCTGTTCAATCAATATTTTCAATGAGTTTTATTTACCTTAATCAGACCGAATGCCGCCTAAGCTAAATTCTGAGCCAATCACAGGCCCTGCAAGGCACAAAGTCGCAAAGAAAATCCACATCTCTCTATTGTAAGATTAGAAATCTCTGCATACAGAAGAAGTAAACAAACATCAAATCTTTTGAGAGGTCACAAGCGATGATCCTACATAGCGACTCAATTTAGTCTTTACCATGGCTTTTCCAGAAAATTTTGCTTCTTGGTCGCTCTGTTGTCTTTATTGACAATTAAATTTGCGGGTGAAGAAGGTGAGTTATAATTTCATTTCCGCCGAGCTGATATAAAACCATTACAGTTCAACTAAGTCAGACTCACATTCGATTTCATATTCGTTATTTTCAGTTTTTTTTCAGATATAAAGGTTACATGGTCAAATAGACTTGAGACCGTTCAGCCTAAACTTACTTATCAAAACTCTAAGATAATTGTTGAAAAAATTTTGGATGTCACATGAACGATAAGTCAAAGGCCGGCGTATTGATTTTTGGTAAATAATAATAACATTTTTTTCTGTTTAGTGTTGTTAAAACAACTCAAATTCTAAGCCTCCAATCGCAGCCCACGCATAAAAAACGCAGGTCTCCCTATTATATGATTAAAATCAAAACGGACTTCTGATTAGTCCTGTTACAATGCAAAGATAAGAGAAACTACTGGGTGACAAAACCCCCCGCTATCGAGAGGCAACAAGGCTCTTCTTCGGTCTTCTCTTCTTGTTCTTCTCTTTACGCTAATCACCCTGAGGGATTTTCTCTCTATGAGTAGTTAAGAAAAAGTTTAAAGTTGAGAGCAAGTGTGGACTTTCTTTGTCTCATCCGCATGAATCGAACTAACTGGTAAGATCACCAAATAGCAATAATAATAATAATAATAATAATAATAATAATAATAACAGTTTATTAAACTCTCTTGCAGTACCTTATTGATTTACGCGTTATAATACAATGAAAACTCAATGAGATCAACTATTTACATGACTGTATATGTTAAGTACAAATTATATGCACCACACCAGAACATGTATCACATTTGTTAGAAATACTTAAAAATACTTAAAAGTGAAAAATTCTTCGGTGCGCTTTGTTCTACAGGTAGTAACGTTTCTGTAAAAGTACCGCTGGTCTGATTTGTGCCTTAAAGTGTAGGGACAGGTACTGTCTAGGCGTGTTGGTAGAAGAGGATGAAGAGGGTGGTTTAAGTCCTTCATCTTGTACATATACTCTTTACATATCTTATCTCTTCTATACGCAAGAGTCTTCACTCGTGCTAACTCGAGGGCATCTGAGTAGCTATCAGCACACGGGAAAATATCTTAAGCGCCTTTTTCTATATGGATTCAATTATGTCAGGCAGATAACCTGAAATGGATTGCCACAACGGCACCGTGTACACTAGAAGAGATCTAACAGAACTTGTATATACATCTAACATGCTACCTTGGTCAACGCCGGCTCGACATAGAATATATAGGGAGTAGAGCTTCTTGCAAGCTTTTTTATATATGTAGTCAACATGACTATTCCACCTAAGGTCGCTATCGATAAATACTCTTAGAATCTTGTAAGTCGATACACGTTCTATACAGTTGTTACCAACAACTAATGGTCTGAGAGTAAAGTTAGGATATGACATAAAGTTAATTAACATCTCTTTACATTTTATAGAGTTTAGACTCATGTTGGGATCCATAGAGAATTTGTGAATGTCAGATACAATCGAATTGAGCAGACTGATAGAGTTCCTGGGTAGTATTTCTATGGCAGACATATCATCCACAAACTTGACTCTGAAATGCCAATCAGCTGAAAGATTGTTTGTCATTATTGTGAAAAGTATCACTCCCAGTTTTGTTCCCTGAGGCATACTCTCTGCCTGCTCTCTGTCTGTTAGGAACGCCGCAATCCAACTGATGAGCGCGGGATCAACCTCTAGTTTTCGCAACTCAGTCTTTAAGATGTTATGGTCAATTAGATCAAAGCCTTTCGAGAAGTCAGCGATCCTAGATGAGCACAATCTACTTCCTCGTAAATGGCTTGTAACATGAATAGAAGAGCATCTGTTGTCGAGTGGCCTCTACGCGCAAACTGTCGCGGGTCGATTTTTCCATGTAATTGTGGCAGTAGTTTATTGCCCGTGAATCTCCCATGACTTTAGCCAGTGTACACGTGAGTGATATCGGGCGGAGTTCGCTCTTTAATTCTCTTGGTGGGTTTACCTTCGGGATTGGGATGATGATGGAAGATTATAGAGGTGATGGGATGTATCCCTCCTTAAGAGACTGGTTATAAATGTTTCGGAACTAGCTCGTGTACAAAGTTCTTAAACTTTGATGTTGTCGGGTCCTACAGCTTTCGCAACGTTAAACGTCAGGGATCGGAACACTTCCTCGTTGGAGACCAAAGTTCCCTGTGGTACTAGGCTTGGGGGAGAATCACCGGTCAAAGGTGTAAATTGGTCTGTAAGACTTACAAAAAGTCATTAATCTTATTTGCAAGTAATTTGGTATTCATGGTATCCCCAAGAAATTGATGGTATCACTCCTGCTAAGTGTCTCGGCATGGAGTGACTTTACTTGCCTCCACCACTTACTGGAATTAGTGGATTCCACTTGAGCAACTTTATCATGACAGTAGTGATTTTTAGCTTTTTTGACCTCGCCCTGGACCTTGTTCCTCCAAAATTTGTAATTCGAAGAGTCCCTTCCAAGTCTGAGAAATGCAGATTGTCTTTTGCGAATCTAAGATTCCATTTTTTAAGAGATCCAGGGACGGTCAGTAGTGTGTTTCTTAACTACTTTTCGTGGAAGGAAGGAATCAATAGCAGAAGTAAGTTCCATCGTCAACAGCCTGAACGTGACTTCACAAGACTCAGTATTAAGAACCGAGTACCAATCCTTCTCGGTCATCCATCGCCCCAGCGCACACCATGCACTGTCGCGCATATCGCGTGACTCTATTTTCTTAATGACCGGTTTGTGTTCGGATGATATCATTGGTCTGGCCAACATGGTATAATGATCAGATGAAGCGACTTTGGGCAATTGCGATAATCAAGGATATTAAAAAGCCTCCTCATTCAAAACAAAAATATTCAGAGATTTTAACTCAGACTGGCTTCTTATGATAAAAATCAATGCTGGAATGTTGCCACTTCCAAACTGGGCCATTGCCCGATACGAAGTTACCGGCATGCTAAGAATTCCAAATCGATTTTTCAAAGAAACAGAGATATGTGTCTTCAAAGTTGCACATCAGCAAAAGCGAATTCAAAATATATTATATTCAATATCAGATAAATATAGAGTCGTAGAATGCCCTAGGCGCATTAGAAATTGTTTTAACTTCAAATATTTCTCATTTCTAATGAAATACATGATTCAGTTTGTTGTGCTCCAATTTTCTTAGTTAGAGACTATATCCATACTGCTATAGTGTTGTTCGTAAATTGAATTTATAATTGTAACAGGACCGAGTGGAGTCTAATTTCGCTCGTTCATGAGTATGATTAAAGACCGAATTGGACAACACGAAGTCCCGTTACCAATTAATCACAACCATTACAATTTAAGAAAATACATATACATGTATATTTACTCTATTTTCGGTAGAGACACTGCTTTGTAGGGTAAGTGGTTGTTACTAGGTTATTGTAATAATCAACTCTTTAAATGGGGGATTTGGTAGAGTGGACTTATGTTTGGCCGCTTTAACTGTCCGATTACAGGTGTCCAATTACGGTCGACTGTCCGATTACAACTCTACAGATTAATTAGTGCTAAAATAAAGCGGCTAACAACACATTGAGGACATTGTAATGGTTATGACTGGTCTTGGAGGAGAGAGAGGCGAAACTGTTATGTTTTGTTACTTAAACAACTCGTAAGTTTCATTACTCTATTAGCTTTGCTTGGTCCCTAAAAAATGCAACTGGTTCTTTACCTGTCTATACTACACCATAAATGGTGCTAATCAAATCTGATTCAATTTCCCAAAGACTTCTGCAAGATGGAATTTACATCTTCTCTTGCTTTCCCTGGAAAACGGCTCATAAACCACCTGATACGAACCGTAGAATCCCCTGTGCAAGACTTCTGCTCAGCTCTATGCTACGTGGAACCCAACTGCGTCAGCTATAACGAATTAGTGACCAGCGGATCTCTAGCAATCACAAAATGCGAACTGAATAATTCCACACATAATGAACATCCTCAGGATCTCAGGTCCGGGACAAACTATAAACATAAAGCAACAGTGGTGAGTACTTCCTAATCCTATTTTTGCTTTTCGTTTATCCTTAGTTTGGTGATTTCTGATGGTTGGTTGGTATCCTACCATGGCCACGCGAATAAGAATCTGAATGAATAAGGGTCTGAATGAGGTTGAGTGTTTAGTGTTATTTTCTCATATTTTTTACTGTTTACTGTTAAATTGGCCATTTTTTTAGTGTTTACTGTTCTTGAAAAAAATACTGTTTAGTGTTTGAAAGGAGACCCCGAAGTTGTTTCAGCATTTTGAAATTTTATCTGCCCTTTTAAATTCTGCAAGAAAATCAAGAAAATCACTCGCGAACAGTGAGCTAAGGCTGAAATGCTCTTGTCCTTAGAACCGATAGTGCGCCTTACCAGACCCTCAGTACAAGATGTACTTAAGGGGATACATTTGGTAATCCACACAATAGTTCCTGAAAAGTATCGCTTCTGGAAATCCAACCAAAGAGATGTTTGTAAAATACCAATTGCACTTGAAATTGGGCCCTAAGGCAAAGTACTGGCGTTAGACTACGATTTCGACTCTCGAGAGTCTCGTCTCGTAGAACTGCGTTTACACCGACCAGTCGATGTAAATGTTCGGAAGGAAGTATTCAAGTATGCGCGGCACCTATGCTTTACCAATGGCATAGTCTTCGTTGCAGAGAGAGGCTCATCAGCAATCCATTTCATTGAATTGAAAGGCGAAGTACTTTTAAAACCCAAACACCTAAAATCGCGAGCTGATTTGCTTTCGCAGCTAAGTCGTTTCAGCTTGTCACTTGAGGGTAGGTCCAGTTCTACGGAAGCGGTTGAAGACACAACTGAGATCTTTAGCTGCACAAGTCGAGAATAAAGAAATTGTCCAGATTAACCCAGCTTGAAGTAAACCAACTTCCATCTGTGAGGCAAGTAAGGATATCCTCTTGTGTGCAGATGATGAGCAGAGGAGCATAATGCAGCTGGAATTAGAGTACAATGGAGTGGCTATCATCTGTAGTAGGCTGTGGCAGATAAACTACCCCAATGACGTGACAAGTGTTTAATCTCTTTATGTTCTGCGGCAACAGCATACTTGGCTGCGACTGGTGCAGCTGGATGGTTATATGGTTGTAACCTCGATTCCGTCGATGTTGAGCGACTCTTGCGGAATTCTTCAGATTCTTGCAAGGAAATTAAGAGGCTGTATGGTTATGAGGGCAACATTGTTTTCACCGACAAGTGCAACAGTCGAGACCTTGTTGGGTACTGGCCATGAAGGAACCGCTGATGGAACTGAAGAAAGCTGCTCATTTAAACAAGTCCATGCAATCTGTTCCTTGCAGAACACTATTTTGTTTCTGATATAGCTGCTGGAACAATCAAATTAGTTTCGGCGCTTACTGACACAGTGTCCTTTCTTCGCAACCTCGGATGTCTCCATGATAGTTTTTGGAATTGGTGCACCTACGATCGACGCGGTCCAATTATCTCTTCAAGATGCTGTGTGTTTCATCTGTAAATACTTATTTTAAAAACACAGTCGCTGAAGTAAGGCAGCATTATAAAATGAAAGAAACGGCAGCAACAAATGGCCCTGAAGGAACTGTTTCCAGCAAAACACAGGAGTCATTGGTACTTCTCGAACGATGTATGGAACAGCTACGAGATAACGTTAAGAATGTAAACGAGGACTATCTTGATGACATTGACCTGCGTACGCTGCTAACAACTCAGGTGGAGAACCTTCATGCAGTCTCCCACTTCAAAAACGAGACTTTCACTGCTCTTCAGCATGCTCAAGACTTTGGAACAATTTCAAAGGAATCTTTAAAGAGAACACCGAAGTGGGGTGCGAAGTACTTCACACTTCAGAAGTCTTATTATCCAGTGCCTAAATCCGGTGTGGAGTTACGGGACGTAAATTTGATGAAAGCCTCTCCAGCTGGTAACCTTGATCCCAACATTGAGGCAGCCATTAAGGAATTGGTTGACAGGTATCGACCTGTCAGGCAAAGGACGGCAAGAAGCGAATCAATAAAAGACAAAGCGGGAACCGAGCCGCCAGCTGTATATTCCAGTACGCCATCATGTACTAGAGTAACATTCCAAGAGGATGTTCAAGACGATCCAGGGACAGGCAATGAAGAACGAGTCGACCAGGATACAAATATTCCACGAGCTACAAACGAAGTACCGAGAATCACCTTCGTTGACGAAAGCATGCTCGGAGTTGTCGCAGTTGGTGACGTGAGAGACCTCCCCGAGCAAGAGGATGAATTCGACACCGACTCGGAGGGCGATGCGGACAATGATACAGACATAACGTTCAGCAGATTTGGTTGCGCCACCCGCGCTCATTTCCGCCTTGATCTCTAGAAACAATTGGGACTATCAGGACAATCAGGACTATTCAGGTATGGAATATAATTAAATGTTTTTGTCCAGGATGGAGTGACATGTCTCATTTTTGTTGACCATTATACATTGTGAGTAATTTAGCCTATCTTCTTGGTAAAAGAAATATTCTGTTATTGCAATCATTACTAGTCAAATTAAAACACTCGTTCATGTTAACTTTCATTTTCCTTGTAATTTTCGTAATTATCTCTTTTTGTTTACAGTGCGGATATCCCAACTGGGACCATCTCACAAAGCTGACCGATCCTATTGAGGTATTCATACAACGGATGACGATCTGTAAATTTGCTTAATTTTACTGTTTATTTCGATGTTCTATCGCATTGGCTGTTTGATTTGAATATCGTAATCTGATTTTTTACTGATATATTTTCTCTAAGTGGTCACAGTTGGTGTATCCTCGCTGTAAAAGCGCTTTAAGAATAGAACTGTTATGAGTTATACAAGCCAAATCTGCGGTAGTCTTCAAATATCGTCGGTCATAAGTCAGTGGACATCTTTGGCAGTCTCAGTGGACATCTTCGGCAGTCTTTGGATATCTTCGGCAGTCTTTGGACATCTTCGACAGTGTTCGGACATCTTCGACTGCCTTCAGACATCTTCGACTGCTTTCGGACATCTTCGGCAGCTTTCGGATATCTTCCTCACTCTTCGGAAGTCTTGAAATAATCCCGAATTGTTAGAAAATGACCAAAAAAACCTCTTTGATAGAATAAACATAGGTCCAACATAGATATTTCTCATTTTAGGGCGTGGTTTGTTTCTTTATGGGAAAAAAATAATGTTACAACGAATTTTTTAATGTTAGTGTTAAAATGGCTAAAAGTTAACTGTTTAATGTTATACAGCCAAAAAATAAGTGTTAAGTGTTATCGAAGTACCCCCATTCAGACCCTCGAATAACATTACTGGTCACTTAATAGATTAGTATATAAAGCTGGCTCAACCTCGGATTGTTTAGCTTGTAAATGTTTCGATGGTAAGTTGTTTCGCAGCCATGTTGTTGGCTGGCTGCGCAAGGTTTGTTTGCAGTTGGTTTTATGGTTGATTTGTTGCCTGGACGCGGAAAACAACTATTTGCGTCATTTGCGTGAATGTCCATTTGCTTTGTTCCATGTTTTTTCAATAGGACGCTTTCCTTCATAACAATAGGTCGGTTTGGGCTGCTTAGTCCACAGCTGGGAGCTGGTGATCGACCTAAAACTTGTGGCATACGTGTGGGGTAGAAACAGAAGACCGTAGTCTCGAGGCCAACATGGAATTTTTTGCATGTTTCATGTTCGTAACTTGCGTTGACTTGCTTGACGTTTGGAAAAGATGATTGGAAAACTGCCAATCATTTTCCATCGTTCGATTCATTTATGGGTGCAATCTCATTTCATATTTTCATTCTCTTCGCTGATACAGAAAGAAGTAACAGATAAACTAAGTAAGGAAAACAGCTACGTCCACCATCCACACATAACTGTAACTCATTTTTGTAAAATAAAAAGGTATTTAACGAAGATTTTTAAGCGTATCCTACTCAGAAAGTTGGATATGAGATGGAAAACACAAACAACCTCGACAACTACGAATTACGTCAATTAAAAAATCCTTTATTCTCAACCCTCTTATCTCAATAACATGTACGTATTACACTGTTAAGTTCAGTTCCATTGTAGTTTGATGTTTTTTCATCGAACGGAGGTAGAATTTTACTGCTCTTAACCATCTCAGAGAAATTTGTTTTACCCTAGAACATTGCTAGAGTATGAAAGAGTTTTTTACGAGTCCTAAAAAAAGTTATTGATGCAGAAATCTTTAGGGACCAGTTTAAAATTCACTCAAAAATTAATGACCCAGTATAGTTGGATTATTGGGAAAATTGACATAAATGTTGCGTACGACTTGTGAAGTTTTTTTAATATCAAAATTTAAGGTATTGCAACGTCCGCTCGTTTGCCACTGGTCAAAAATACCTTTGATTTTAGAAAGAGCCTTCTTAACCTTTTTCGTCAACCTCAAATGCCGAGGTCAAAACTTTTTACAGAGGAAAAAATAGTTTTTTTTCGGTCTTATTTCTCAGACGAACCCCATTTATACTCACAAAGACTGGGTATACATAACAGGTGGCATCTGGAAACAGTTAAAAAAGAAAAGATAACTTGACTACTCTCCTTCTGAGATGTATAATGTTTGACTTTTTTCGTTTCAAATTTACTTATCTTCGGGGAAAAGGTCGATTTATCACATTTATACTGAATTTATTGACAGGAAACAATGGCACGTCTCTATAATCATTAGCATAAATTTCCTATTTCCAAGATAACCAGTCTTAATAGCCATAGGTGATTATTAAATGCAATTTTTTTTATAACTTCTCCACTACGACGAAGGTAAGAAACGTAGATAAAATATTGGCGGATCGCTTTTCTTTGCGGGTTTTGTCCTATCTGCCCTGAAATAATATCGCTCCGGACAAGTCATAAGAATGCCTCGCACGATTTTACGTATAAAGACATGAAATAAAAAAGCCAGAATATGTGCCAGTCTATTTTCATTTCTTCTCAAAATTCTATTTTATCTTGCTTTAGGTTTTTGTTTGTATGTAGATTTTGGTAACTCGATCTGTTTCAATTTTCCATCACATTTCGTTCAACTTTTCATACAGCAGTTAGCTTTCGGGTTTAGGAAACGTTTGGAGATGAACCTGGTGTGTTAGAAATTTAATTTCTAATTCCATTTTCTACTATACGTTATCTCAAAGTCGTAATAGTCCTGTAAATTTTCGCATTGTTTGAACTTTCATGATCAGTTTCCTTCTCCTAACATTTGTTTGAAAAAAATTTACATTCCTTCCGAGAATCCCTTGTGATTTGTGTCTAGTAGCTGCATTTTTTAAATGGACGTTATCATGATTTACATATCCAGATGTAGATGCTACTCAAGGGGAAGTGATCGAAGCAGTTTTTTCGTTTGTAAGAGTCCTTATGCAAAAACAGTTTTAGCAAGTTGTTTTGAAAATAATCCTTGATAAACTATTGTACTTTATGATTAAACACCAGGGCACATCTGGAAGAAAATAATGGTTGGAGTAGGAATAGTAGTAATTAGCCCTAATCAATTATTAAATTTGCCGTCATCGTCATAAATATCCTTGTTTACCTCGAAGCTTAATCCGCAATTAGAATAATGTATATTCCAAAGAAGGCCTAACTGTCATTGTCTTAAAGACTTTGGAACCTCGAGAACATGTGAGGACATGTGAATCAAGCATCACTAACGTTAGGAATTTACCTAAAGCTTGATCATGCAACTCAAACCACTTAGATATGAAAGTTAATATGGTCAGATTCCAAGCGAATGAAGTTTTGAGCAGTTTAAGTTTAACACCTAATGAAGGGAGATATCCACACGCTAAAGAGCTTTGTATTAGGGTTGATTACCAATTCTTTCAAACGATTTTAGGAGCGAAGTTTAATGAGAATAACACGTCTGTGTATTTTAACTCCAAAAAAATGACAAATTTAAGCAGACTTGAAACGGGAACATGACTTTTCTGTCAATTAAATTTAAAATTTTAAAAATTTCTTAATTAAAACGTTCAAGAGAACTTAACGTCTAAGTGTCTGTTTTTCCTGAGGTTTTCCGTGGCCATCTTTAAAATAAGGAACGGGAAATGAAGGAAAGGGAAATATGAGAAAGGGGACTGGGGAATGAGGAATCTTTAAAATAGGAATCTTGAAAAGCGGGAATCTTTGAAAGCGAGAATCTTTAAAACTGGGAATCTTTAAAAGTGGGAATCTTGACTGAGGTTGGTTAAATACCTATGAGTTGATGTTGGAATACTTGTAAATTCATTTGTTTCGATTCTGTATGAAAGCCTTAGCAAAAAAAATTTTTTAGGCCCGATTTCAAGTGCACGGGTTAAAAGAAGAGGTATCAAAGATATTTAATTATTTGATATCTAGATTGGTCAAATTTCAAATCGCGAATAAAGGTGATTTCAGTTAATTTATGAATATTTCGACCGAGTTTTAGACTCTTCATAAAACCTATTTAATAAACCTCGTTTTAAAGAATCTCGCTTTTAAAGATTCCTCATGTAGCAGATTCTCCATTTAAAAGACTTTCCCGTTTTAAAGATTGTTGCATTTAATGATGCCCGCTTTTAAAATTCGCCACTTTAAAGATTCCCCGTTTTAAAGAATCCTCGTTTTAAAGATTCCCGCTTCAAGGATTCCCGGTTTTAAAGATTCCTGTTTTTAAAGGTTTCCCGTTTTAAAGATTCCTGCTTTTAAAGATTCTACATTTTAAAGATTTCCACTTTTAAGGATTCCTCTTTTTAAAGATTCCTGCTTTTAAAAATTCTACATTTTAAAGATTTCCGCTTTTAACGATTCCTCATTCCATTCCCCACTCCTGTTCACCTGCACCCCCGTTCTCCTGCTCACCCGCACCCCTGCACCCCCTGCACCCCCGCACCCCTGCTCCCGCGCTCTCCCGCTCTCCGCTCTCCCGCCCTCCCGCCCTCCCGCCCTCCCGCGCTCCCGCCCTCCCGCCCTCCCGCCCTCCCGCTCTCCCGTTCTCCCGTTCTCCCGTTCCCCCGTTCCTCTGTTCCCGCGTTCCCCGTTCCGTCTTTTAAAGATAGCCGCCGTCAATTAGACCTTCTAAAGAAATTAATCCAAATTTTCACAATGTTGTACTAAGGACTGATTTCGGAGTCTGATACATATGACCCAATTTTCTCCATCGAGCGAAGCGGATAACATACATTTGCCTCATTTGCATTAATTTCCACAGAAAACTGACAGCTGCAAGCTATTTTTAAATTCATTTTTATAATACGGTTTCGTTCATAAAAACAGGTCGATTTTGGAAGCTTAATCCCCTGCTGGGAGCTGGTGATCAATTTAAAACTTGTGCCATACGTGCGTGGTAGAAACAGAAAACCGTTACCTTGAAGCGGACATCTAATTTGTTCCAGTTTCTATGTTCGTAAGCTACAATGCATTATTGACTAACTTGACTTTTGGAAAAGGTGAGTCGCAGACGGCGAAGCATTTTTTATCCTTCGATTCAGCTATTTGTACAATGTTAATTATATAACTCCTTTATTCTCTTCTCCTGATACAAAAAGAGTTAAGGTTACAACAATTTGCAAACACTAAGTCAAAAAGCGGCATTCAACATCCACCCATGATTGGAACTCACTTTTGAAAAATTAGAAGGTATTTGACGAAAATTTTTTATCGTTTCTTATTCAGAAAATTGAAGATTGGATGCAAAACGACCACAACCTTTGGTAAATACGAATTATTTCATTGAAACTGTTCTATTCCTATCTCCTCTCTCTCAATAACATTTAAACGTGACACTAATGTTCTGTTAATTTACCTGTGGTTTATCAGGCGAGAATTTGATCTTTCTGCATCCTACGGAAGCTCATTTTTAACACTCTTGATCATCTCAGAATTATTTTTACAAGAGAACAGTGCTAACATATGATAAAGAATGGTTATATTTTTCTTGTTGCATATTCGTCCATAAACATAGTTTATGTATCAAAAGTAAAACTCGGGTATTCTACAGTAGTCTCCGGGAAAGTTATGAGCAAAAACACACTTAAGGATTAGTTTAAAGGCATTCACCTCAAAAACAGGTGGCATCTGGCATCTGGCATCTTGACCTTGGTTTGAGAAAGATAGTTTTTGACTATTTTCATTTGAATTTATTATTTCTTGCAAAACGTCGAAGTTTCTAATGTATACTGAATTTATCGGCAGAAAAATCTTGAACACATGTGTGAATCTCCTGCGTGATGCCAAAACAACGATGTTTAGTTGCAATGGAAATTAGCATAAATTTTCTCTTTCTATGATAATCGGTCTAATTAACCAAAGGTGATCGCGTTAACTCAAGTAGGAAAAATCTGAATTTGAATTCGGATAATAACCCGCGGCTCCTTTAATCCTGCATACTAAAAGAAAACGGTTGGCTTCACTCTCAAACAAGGTTATGATCCAATTAAAAGCGAAATAACTCAAGGTCTTTCCAACGAAAGCAGATTATCAATACTCAGGGTTTACTAAGTAACTTTTGCATGATTATATCTACGCAACACAAAAGCTCTGGTAAACAATATGTTGCTCTGTTTATCTAAAAAATTAAATGTTGAATTTTTCAATAACAACCTAGAAAGGATTGGTCATCGGATAAATATTGGAAGATTTATATTTTAACCTTTCTTGCCGTTTTGGTTACTGAACTTGTAGATAAATAGAGGGTTTAAACAATCTTCAGGATTTTTATTTCATAAAAAATGAAGATAATCAGCAGCTTGTAAATGTTGATTACCCAACTTGTTAAAGACTGTATTTTTTCTCGCCCAATAACTAGACTATATTATTAACTCTGAAGTCTTTGTCGAGGTCGAGTCGTTGTTACTTCACATTTGGAACTAAAATGGGAATAGAGATATCGTTCTTCTGTGGGAGTGGCCTATCAGGAGGACATTTCAAAATGCCATAGCAGATCAAAGCTATCATTCCACAAAAGCTGAGGGAGCCTTCAAAATTAAAGCGTACTATTCAGAGTTGCGCTGATCCTCCTTGACGATTGGCATCATATCGAGCATTGTGCAAATCGTTTACTCATGAATTAGGAAGTACTTTGACGAATTTTCAGGCAAGGTTTTATTGCGCGTGTAGCATGATTGCTTTATGGCTTCATCTGGTTCCAAACAAGTTTTGTTGAGAGAAAACTCTGATTTTTCTTCATGAACCCATTTTCAATATTTTCATATTCAGCACAAGCAAAGAAGTATGTGGTGGCTATTCCGCCATTTCAGATTCGTCCTTTTCGCTGCTTCCATGGAGATTGTCACAACTAATGATCAATGCAGGACCGAAGTTAATATACAAGGAATGGCTCTCAAGCGTTCTGTCTTCAAAAGATGGTCACTGGCGGCTCCTCACCTCTGCGATGTCAAATGTGGACTAGAGATTTCGTGCCAAAGCTATAACTACAATCCAAAATACCAAATATGTGAACTTAATAACCGCACCAAGGAGGCGAAACCAGAGAATTTCCTTTCAGCACCCGCGTGGTTTTACATTCGGCGATTGAACGGCAGAGGTAAGAAATCAAAGTCTTTCTATCTATGTGATTTCTTTTAAATCTTATCCATCCTCAGCCTGGTTCCTTCGCACGTAGAAGAACTAAGAATAGGAGCCGAGCGTAAAACATATCTTTACTGCAGCTCCCCTAGGTTCTATCCCTGAATCAACGGCGCTGTCTTGTCACGAAATAAAGGCGAGTGAAGGTAAACACACTATTAGCGGCAAGTACTGGCTGGATCCAACTGGGAAAGGAAAGGCAAAACTGATTTACTGTGATATGGTTAACGAAGGTAGGTCCTATAACTTTGCTTGAGATATTTTACTTTGTAACGAGTTATCAGTGTCATGAAATTATCATTAATTATACCATTATTAATATCATTATCGTAATATTTGGTTTGGATCAGTTCTAGTGTGGATGCCTCTCTCAAGTTGCTCCAACTTACTCATTACTTCTCTTTCAACATTTTAGATATGGATGAATGTAAATTTAACATCAGTGACTGCGACGTGAGTGCAAACTGTACTAACACATATGGTTCTTACAAATGCACATGTAAAGTGGGATACATCGGCGATGGACGCTCATGTACAGGTAATTTTGAAGATGACCTTATTGATATTTCCCACTAAAACTAATATTTTTTAATCGTCTCATAGTTTTAAACAGCGTTAGCCATGCATGTTTATGCACAGAGTTACCATGATCTACACTCTGGCTTGTTTCAGAGCCGTCAGCTTGCTAATTAAAATATTTGTGCTGAAATATAATTTCACAATATCTAATTCATGTAGCACAAGAAGGGAAACATTTGTTTCATAATTTGTAATGATTAAAGGAATTAGACGACTATGAGTCATAAAAATGATAAAGTGCAAAATGTATTTATGGTTTCTCAGATATTGACGAGTGTAAAGGAAATCACTCTTGTCACGTGAATGCTACCTGCACGAACACCAAAGGATCGTATGTTTGTAGTTGTCACCCCGGATATACTGGAAATGGACGGGACTGCACAGGTACTTAATGCGTTTCTATCGTAACCATTCCCATTGGAACGAAAAACGCTTTCATCTTTGCAAGACTTGTTTTACCAGCATACCTTGTATAAAAAAGAGATGAATGTAGGCCTGAAGACGATGGTAATAATAATACATTTGAACTTAGGGGAACCGAGAAAAAACTCTTGTGAGTGGTAATGTGAAGTGCTTCAGTCTAGAACCACAAGACAAAAAGACTAAGATTTGCTCGGCAACTTTTTCCCAATTACAATTCTTTTTTTATGTTTATGATTTTACAGATATTGACGAGTGTAAAGGAAATAACTCTTGTCACGTGAATGCTACATGCAAGAACATCCTTGGTTCACATGTATGTCAATGTCACGCTGGATATACTGGAAATGGACAAAACTGCTCAGGTGAAATTAATCTCGTCGTTACAATATTTAGAATAGTCTTGCATGACACGTTCAACTACAGTGCCGCACCATTCAGCCGCGTTGCAAGACAATTAGATAATTTATCACTAAGAAACTCGGCCATTTTGTCCTCATTCAATACATAGAGAATAATACATGGGATCGGGTTGATTTGGAGTTTCTCTTCGAGCGTTCAACTCACTATCTCATAACTGCAAGCAACCATGTATTCTTTTGTTTATCATATAAATACAATAGACCTTTACTGAGAAGAGAAGTAGACTTTTTTGAAGAATGTAATTATAGGTTTCACAATCCACGAAGAAAGTCTGCCAAGGAAGGCTACCAAGGCGAATCTTTAACGAGTGATATCCGGAGAGATTCCGCTGCAGTGGAAGTTTTGGTTCAGTCTAACAATTAATTTGTCACAATGATTACCAAATATATGCTTTTTCACCTCATAAGAGTTAAAAAAAACAACGAATGTTTATATCACTCGTGTAGAATTTTTCTTTTCTTTCCCACCTTTTCTTTAGACATCGATGAATGCCAAAAAAATAATCACGATTGTCACCTGAACGCTACTTGTCAAAACACAAATGGATCCTTTGTGTGCACCTGTGTATTTGGATTTAACGGAGATGGACGGAACTGCACAGGTAAAGGCCTTTAGATTGTAATTGCCTCGTTATGACTTTAAGAAGTGTTAGTTTGCTCGTGTTTGTTTTTTTGTATGTTTTTTTAATTTTTACTTTCCTTCTTGGTTTGTTTGTTTGTTTGCTTGTTTGTTTTGATAAAGTAGTTACCCTTGCCTTAATATTTTTCATCAATGGTAGAAAATGAAAATCCTTAATCCCACTTGAAAGCAAGACCACAAAATGCTGAACATTCTCGCTGACCAGCTTTCTCTTTCATAAAATAAAGCGACCAGCAACTCTCTAACGATAATTATCGCACTCAGTGTTCAAAATAAGAAGGTGTATACATGTATCATAAACCAAGAATTGTGATTGAAAGCCAGTAATTTCTCAGACATAGACGAATGTGCAAGAAATCTTTCTTGTCATGTGAATTTTAACTGTACGAACACCACTGGATCGCATGTATGTACATGCCTCACTGGATACACTTGAGATGGACGAACTTGCTCAGGTGATTTTAATAATTTTCCTTCAATCCCAGCTATTCAAAGCGAAAAGTAATCTAAAACGTCCTTTTAACTCATATTATGGTACCAGAAGTAGTCAAACATTCATCCTAAAATGTAGTTCTACTCCATAATTCACCCTCATCAGAAATGGTGGATTATTTTATTTATTCCTAAATCTTTTGAGACTAGGTTTGCAGTACTTTGTTGTTTCTTGAAATATTCCTCGCCAATGTTAAAAAGAAAGGTCACCGCGCTTGTTTAAGAGAAATGGCGGGCCAAACTTACCCCATTTATGCTTCTACAAGCAATTTTTCACGCGCCTCATTTCACGGTACATTTTTCGGTAGCTGGAAGCAAGGGTTTTCAAGGTAAAAAATTGAGATAAAAACTTGAAAGGTACAAATTCTCGAACGTAGGGAACAACGTTTTTATATGATATGTGGAAAAAAATCAGGTAGTTTTAATCGACATGGACTCAAACGTTCCTCGAGTAGTTGTTTTCAAGGTTATAATTTGCATCATCAAGTAACGTGCTTTAAACTATATATTTTTTTTGCCCTCGATCATTTTTAAAAATTTTTCCAATTTAAAGGGGATAATTTGTACGAAGAATAGAGGTCACTTTTTTAGTTCAAGAGCTAACGAGAATCGTGCCTCTTTGCATGGTTCATTTATTAAAATACAATACTGTGTTGATGGAATTATCCGCCCGATTACGAGATTTTTGTGCGCAGTACGGGATGCCCAGTGCAATACTGAGGAACCTCCTTTAGACTGATAGCTATCAATTTGTTTCGCTCATTTCCATAATTAATGAAAACAAGGAAGCAGGCAAGACGACGTTATCGTATTTAATGAAGACGAATACCACTGTTATATAGTTCAGTGCTTGGGCGATGGAGATCCACTGACTGCTAGGGAGACTGGGGAAGAAATGTCAAATGAGTCACTAGAAATGGAAGATGAAGATATTCAGAGAGATACAAGGAGTTCAACCACAAGATCAGGAAGAAAGTAAAGGCGTCCAAAAGAATCATCGTAGTCATTTTACGACTAACTTGAAACACAAGAAACCCTCGGCAGCAGCATCCATTACTCTCACCTGGATGGAATACAAGTCCACGACGTAAGCACTTGATCACGGTACATCTACCCAGCTTGTGTGCAGGTGAAATGGTTGTAATGGTTCACAATATAAACAGTGTCCTAACTTAGGGTTAGGGTTTAGTTTGTTTAGGATTCCCTGTGACTGCGGTAAAGTCATCGGCAAGACAGGAAGACCCATGCAGGATTTAATTAGGGAGCATGATCGAGAAATCCGACTAGCCCATACCCAGACCTCCGCCGTTTCAGAGCACGACTACAACACCGGACATTCGCCACTCTGGAACGAAGTTACGTTTATTGATCGTGATCCTCATTCCTTCACACGTAGGGTCAAAGAGTCAATTCACATGAGAATTCACTCTGATAACATCGATAGGGACGGTGAAATTGAAATTCCAGAAGCATGGATGCCCACGATCCGCAAGAAACACAACAACAGGAGAGCTGTGCGACAACGGACCGCCGAGGGAACAAATCAACGAAACAGGGAGGAAACGCCCCAGGAAAAATGTGTTTTTCTTTATCAGGTACCCAAACATATCACACTCAACGACGTCATCATGGTAACTGGCATTATAGGGATACGAACCACAAGAATTAACGGGATACGGAATGTTTTGACCAAAAAGTAATGGGATACGGGATACTCAGACCCCTAATGGGGCCTCTTTCCTTTAGGATTCTTTCCTTTAGGAAATTTCTTGAAAGTTATGCTGCGTGTGGGGTTTGCATAACTTTCTCAAATTCTCCCAACCTCCTCTCGTGTTCAGACGAGAGTATGTTGACACGGAAAAAAGGCTCTCCATTGCTTAAGCAGTAATCGGCTCCAACACAGTTGTCCAGGCATATCTGCTCAGTTCGAGGAAAAACTATTTACTACACTACAATTCCCACTACGACACAGCAAACTTTTTCACAGTCAAGTAATTCTAGCCTTAGGCAATTTTTGCGGGAGCATTTATTAACAAGTCTACTGGATTGTCAGTCCTATTCACCCAACCACTGCTCCGTCTGCTCCTCCAGATGTCTGAAGCCCCTTTTGTCTCTCTTGTTTTCCTATCCATCTGCCTGACTAAGGGGCTGGCTGTCCTGCCGTGTATTCTTTTTACTCAACTCACATTATTTTGTTCAAAATCAACTCATCATTTATATGCTGGTTATTTTCCCAACAGTAAGATGGATACAGATGACACCATCTACAGTTTGCTTTGGGGAAAGAGATGATTCGTATGGTTTCTTTAGAACTGCCAAAGTGGGTAACATCATCACATTCAAATTAACGCACAAATCCGGTTACGTGACCTGTCATTCATCGAACCCGAGCTATCAATCCAAATGGGGATGCCTTTGGAACCGTCTCCTTCCCAACCAAATGGCCACGTTGATAACTGACAAAACCGTAATCTTCTTCTCCCAAAGAGTGATTTCCTATCAGATTATTGGGGCTGCAAGTTTTACAGCCTGCCTTGGGCCACGACCGAATCGCCACAACTGCTCTTTGATAATTTCTCTACCCCACTGACGGTGGAAACGAACCAAGAATTCCAAATCTGGTACAGTGAGGACTTGTTCAAATGGGGTTATGGCAATAATGGGTACGAGAAAACGTGTGTTGCAGTGTATGGTTTGTATGTTTGAGTAGTCGCCCAAATTACAAAGTAAATTGAAGAAGAGAAATTGAAACGAACCAGGAATTCCAAATCTGGTACAGTGAGGACTTGTTCAAATGAGGTTATGGCGATAATGGGTACGAGAAAACGTGTGTTGCAGTGTATGGTTTGTATCTTTGAGTAGTCGCCCAAATTACAAAGTAAATTGAAGAAGAGAGTGCCAAAATTGTTGTTCACGCCTTTATTACTTCAGTATTAGATAGCTGTAACTCACTACTATATGGTCTACCTAAGCATCTACTTTCAAGGTCGCAATCTGTTTTAAATACAGCAGCTCGAATTGTTACACGCACTAGGATGTTGATCGTATGACCCCAATCCTAAAAAAAAAGCTTCACTGGCTTCCTGTCCGTCACTGTATAGTTTACAAAATTCTTTCATTGGTCTACAAAGCTATCAATGGAGCAGTGCCTTGCTGCATCAGTGACTCACTTAATTGTCGCACCTCTAAACAGACACTATGGTCCTCTTTTCAACACCTTCTAGCGACCACGAAAGTGAGACTAAAAGACATTTTAAAACGTATCTTTTTAAAAAAGCTCATAACTCCTTTTAGTTTTGTTAGATGATAAATATGTTTAATGACCTCAGAATTTTTTCAATTTGTTTATTCCTGTATATAGATATAGAAATTTTTTTCTCTTTTCCCCCTTTCTTTCAGCTTTTTTATGATCTTAACGCAAAGCACCATGGAAATTTAGTGGATTTGGCGATGTCTAAATACATTTTCTATCATCATTTATAATACATGTACTTATGACATCGGGAAAAAATACTCTAACTTTAGTGAGGTTCCTCTCTTCGATTCAAGAACGAAGGAAAAGAATGCTTGTCCTGGTAAAGGCCCTGCTTGGAATCGAGAATTCATAAGAATGACTTGTGAGATTTTAAGATATGCGCCCTAAGTTTGTAGAGATGAAATAAAAAAAACTTGAATATATGCTATTCTATTTTCATTTTCGCTTTGCATCCGTTCCTACAATGGTTGGCCTCCGGGTTCATGGAACATTTGAGAATGAAACTGGCGAGTTATAATTCAAATTCTGCTTCTATTTTCTTATGTAAGATATCTCAAACTGGTATTAGTCCTGCGAGCATTCGCCCTTTTGAATTTTAAAGTTTAATTTGCTGCCCTTAACACTTGATGGAAAACAAAACTTACATTGATTTCCGAGAATACTTTGTCATTCCGTCGTACTCATAGGTTTTCCATGGACTTCATAATGATTTTCATATCCAGAACCAAATGATGCTCAGCAGAAAGTAAGGGAGGCAACAAGGTAATTAGGTATTATCAACTGAGTTGATAACCTAAATTAGCCACCATACTGAGGCTAAAGTTTACGAATCGAGCGTTAGCCCGTAGTTACTCGCTCCGACCATGGGCGAACGCTCTAAACGTCAGCTTTAAAACTCTTTACGGATTCCAATCTACGTTATTAACTCAGTTGCTAAAACTAAATTACCCTGTGATACTCTCCCATCCTCGCAGCACCAAAACTTTAGAAACGTCCCGCCTCTAATAAAAGGAAGTTGGGTTTCTTCTTCATAGAACACCTTATGCATAAACCTTTTGACTTATTTGGAAAATACCCACAGGATAAAAAAAAAAAGATAAGAAAGATGGTTAGATTTCGAGCCCGCTAAAGAAATAAAGGAAGAAATCTGACCTCAAATCTTCGGACTCCGCCCCAATGCTCTACAGCTAAGCCACGGAGACTGTGGTGGGCAAGGCCCACTCCGAAGTTCATGCATAATACGCGTCCTGCAAACTGCTAAAATCAGCAATGTCGTTAACGTCATGTTTTGTTAATAGAAAAAGAAAGATGGTAAGATTTTGGGCTCGGTAAAGGAATAAAGAAAGATGTTTTTCATCTTGTCTCGGGCGTGGGACGAAGAAAAAGTCTGAGCCCTCACGAGGAATCGAACCTCAGACCTCCGGATCCGTGTTCCGATGCTCTACTACTTAGCCACAGAGACTCTGTATGATTATAGACTTCTATACTATATTAAAGTTCATATATCGGACACCCGTCCTGCATACTGCTACTATCAGGGTAACAAAGGTCAACAAATAGCGTAACAACAGGGTAATTGTTTTCATCAAGAGAAAGTAATGGTCCCATTATTTCTTTTGCTTTTATTTTTAAATTCAAGTTTTACAGGAAAAGAAGTGGCCAATATTCGTGGGTCATGTGTAACGAGTAAATTGTCGCGACAAATTTTCGCGAGTAAGTTCTCACGTGTGACAAAAAACCCTTGAAAAAGGGTCGTTCAGTTAGAAAAAAGCCGTGAGTAAAGGACATTGTCGTAATAAAATCTGCTATTAATTTTAAACCTTGAAATTCAAAAAAGGGATGGGGGAGAGAGGAGTTAGCTGGGAAGAGCTGAGAAGAAGGCAAAGGGCAAACATCATTGAAGGCCTCTGGCCACGGTGAGGATGGACTGAATTATGGTAAAAAGTAATATAGATAGCAACACAAAATTAACACCAGCACATTTCTTTCTTTAAAACTTAAAGAGTAATAATTCGACAAAAACTTTTTCGCGAACTGAAGGACGAAAGGTCTTGAATCCAAACTGTCCTCAACGAAAATAATGGGTTGGGCGGTGCACGATTTTTCATTCACTTTCCGTCATTTAATATTCTTTATTATCCAGATTAATAACTCAAACATTTAAAAAATAAACGAATGACATTGTAGTACAACGTCTATCACATATCAATTTCAGGTAGTGCACGGTTGTCGTTCCCCGCTTCGCATATGTTGTGATCAAATCGTTTTCTTTGTTTTCAGATATGGTAGCGGATCACAGAGCAGTTTCGATAGCCCGTCTACAATATTGGAGATCATTACGCCACATAAATTTAAAACTGCCTTTTTTCGGTTTGAATGTTTTTTTAAGGGCTTCGAGCACATTTTCCACGAAAAATGTCGATCGCAGTTATTAATGTAACTTCAGAAACTGACCAATTTCTGAATAATTGAACAGGATTTCATGTTTATTATTACCAAAGTTAGTAACAAAATAATTGTACGTCGAACATTCAGACGCGATAAATCTTGCGATGTGTTTATCTTTTTTGCGCGGGATGCATTTTTTCATCTTTCACATTTTGAAAGTATTTGGATCAAAACGTCCAATAGAACTTGAAGGTTTAAGTTTCTGTTATCCTAAGATATGGAATGATATTCCCTAAGAGACCTTATTCCTTTTTTATTGAGCACAGCGGAAAACAACTATTTGTGTCATTTGCGCTAATTTCCACATAGAACTGACAGCTGCTGAGAGCTTTGTTTGATGTATTTTCATGATATGCTTTCCTTCATAACAATAGGTCGGTTTGGGCTGCTTAGTCCACTGCTGGGAGCTGGTGATCGACTTAAAACTTTTAAGCACACGTGCGGGGTAGAAATAGAAGACCGTAATCTTGAATTGATTTATTCATTTATGAGTGCAATCTTATTTCATATATCACTTTCATTCTCTTCGCTGACACAGAACGAATAAAAGTTACAAATAAATTAAGTAAGGTAAACAGCCACGTTCAACCTCCACCCATGACTGACACTCATTTTTGTAAAATTAAAGGGTATCTAACGAAGATTTTTAAGTGCATCCTACTCAGAAAGTTGCAAAGATGCAAAACACAAACAAACTCTCTTCTCTCAATAACATGCACGTATTACACTGTTAAATTAACTTCCATTGTAGTTTAGCAAACGGAATTTGATGTCTTTTCATCGAAAGGAGGTAGATTTTTACCGCTCTCAACCATCTCAGATAATTTTGTTTTACCTTAGAACATTGCTGGAACATGAAAGAGTATTTTATAAGTTCTAAAGAAAGTTATTGACGCAAAATTCTTTAAGGACTAGTTTAAAATACTCTCTTCCAAAATTTCACCAAAAACTTAAAGAACCAGTATGGTTGGATTATTGGTAAAATTTGCATAAATGTTGCGTACAACTTGTAAAGTTTCTCTAGTTTGAAAATTTATGGCGTTGCAACGTTCGCTCGTTTGCCATTTATCAATAATAACTTTGATTGAGAAAGATCCTTCTTAATCTTTTTCGTCGAATTTAAATGCTAAGATCAAAACTTTTTACAGAGGAAGAAATAGTTTTTGCTGTGTTATTTTTGGAAAGAACCTCATTTGTACTCACAAAGGCTGGGTGTACATAACAGGTGGCATCTGTAAACAATTAAAAAAAGAAATGATAACTTGACTACTCTTCATCTGAGATGTATAACGTTCAACTTTCACATTTACTGATCTTCCGGGAAGGGTCGATTTATCACGTTTATACTGAATTTATCAGTAAAAACATTTTTAATCTGCTGCGTGATGTCATTAAACAATGGTACGCCTCATTGCGTATTAGCATAAATTACCTAGACTCGAGGGAAAACAAAACTAACTGCTTCCCTCGGGAACATACATTTAGTGTAGCAATTGCAATTTTTTTTTGTAACTTCTCCACTATGAACTTTAATGATCAGTTTGCTTCCCTTAACATTTGTTTGAAAAAAAAAATTACATTCCTTCCGCGAATCCTTTGTCATTCGCGTCAAGTACCTGCAGTTTTTAAATGGACGTTATAATTATTTATACATCCAGATGTAGACGCTACTCAGAGGGAAGTGATCGAAGTAGTTTGTTCGTTCATAAAAGGCCTTATGCAAAAACAGTTTTAGCAAATTATTTAGAAAATAATCCTTGATAAACTCCTTTTTTATATTTTCTTTTTTAAGATGGATGATTTGGTGCAAAGTGCGTTTACTTTTCTCAATCCAAGGTTGTTTGTTGAATTTACTTTTGTCAGTAAATGCATATGGTGTTTATATAATAAACAAAAAAATAGATGGTTCCCCGTAGATATGGAATTTCCTTTTTCGTGTTCAACACTCACGAGTGAGTGCAGTGAACGAGAAGAGAAATTATCTACGCGCTCCCATCCATTGTGCTTCATGATTAAACGCCAGGGTACATCTGGAAGACAATAATGGTTAAAGTGGGAATAGTGGTAATTAGACCTAATAAATTATTAAATTCCCCATTATCCCCATAAACATCCTTGTTAACCTTGAAGCTTATCCGCAATTAGAAGAATGCATATACCAAAGAAGGCCTAACTATCAGTGTGTTAAAGATCTTGGAACTTCGAGAACATGTGAGGACATGTAAATCAAGCATCACTAACGTAAGAAATTACCTAAAGCTTGATCATGAAACTCAAACCACTTTCTTACTTAGATATAAAAGTAAATATGTTCATAACTAAACTCAGGGTCAGGAAACAAAGCAAAGAATACTTGGAGAATCTCGCACAATCATCGATCAAGCTTGAACTTGTCGGGGAAAAGGAATTTAACTTATTTCTGATAAACGATCACCACCACGACCGTTGTGCATCATAGAATTGATAAATAATATCGGAAAATAATGATTCGAAGTTTTCTTTTGATATTAGTTAACTTATCATTATTTTAACGAAACTTGGCTGAGATTAGGAATGCCCCACTTTATTTCATAATCCCTCTCAAGAATTGGAAAGTAAAGAATCCAAAAAGAGCACTATTCACAGACGCAATTTTTGATCACAGACAATATCGAAAACAGGGAAAACAGGTTGTCATAGCCCTCTCAGATATGTTTACACCAAGAGAGGATGCGTCTGTTATAGACACGATATGCAAAAAGGCGGTCGTCAGATTCCAAGAGAATAAAGGGAGTTTTAAGTAGTTTAAGAACACCTGGTGGAGGGAGATATCCACACGCTAAATTTTTATAATATTGTGCTAAGGACTGATTTCGGTGTCTGATACGTATGTTAACATGTAAAGATAAATAATTATTCTTAAGAGACCCAATTCTCTTGATCGAGCGAAGCGGATAACATCCATTTGCGTCATTTGCTTTAATTTCCACATAGAACTGACAGCTGCAAGCTTTTTTCTTTAATTTATTTTCATAAAACGGTTGCGTTCACAAAAAAAGGTCGATTTTGGAAGTTTAATCCACTGACGAGGGCTGGTGATCAACTTAAACTTATGCCATGCATGCGGGGTAGAAACAGAAAACCGTTACCTCGAAGCAGGCACAGAATTTGTTTAATTTTTCATGATCGTAGCCTAGAATGCATTATTGAATTATAGAAAAGGTGAGTCGCAAACGGCGAAGAAAGTTTTATCCTTCGATTCACGGATGAGAGCAACCTTATTTATATTTCTCCTCCTTGCTGATACAAAAAGAGTTTAGGTAACAGCAAAGACTAAGTCAAAAACCGACAAGATGGCTTGTCTTAATGAAAATTAGCATAAATTTCCTCTTTTTATGATCATCGGTCTAAATAACCAAAGACGATCATGTAAACTATGAATATGAAGCTTTGAATTTTCAAGGACCTGTATAATGAAGAAAGCGAAAAAAGGTTTATAGAGGAAAATGAATATCTTTTTCATGACTTAGCGATCATAAAAAAAAAAAGATCTGCGGATAGCTTTTATTAACGGCTTTTGCTGTCTTCCTTAAAATAATATAGTTCAGGAGAACAAAACACACGAAAATGCTTTCTAGAAACCTTGTGTCTTCAGAAAAGACAAGTGTTCATCGATGCTACCAAATTTTGTTCTCGTTTCATTGTTGTTTTTAACGTTTTTTGAGAGGAGGGGGGATGGCCTTATTATGCTAAAAATCAGGAATTTAAGACATAACAGCGGTAACAGCGACATAAAAAAAAACGAAATAAAACAATTAAAACATTAGTTGAACTTGTCTTTTCCCCAAGCATTTTATGTGTTAACCTTCTTTATCGAAATTGATGTCTCAGCTGAAATAATGAGGAAATCTCTGAGCACGGAATTGAAACATTTGAAAATTGTCCTAAATACCTATGTTCTCAGAAAGGCTAAGCCACCCTACGTGCCACACGGCATAATGGGCATGAATGAGTGAGTGAGTCAGATTGGCAAAAATCCGCAAATGATGGTAGTATTAATTTTTCTCCATGTTCCCGTATTCTCCTCAGTGGGCTGGTTAAGTTACATGAAACATATAAGTTTTCTTTTTTCTTCTTTTTTTTTTTTTTTTTCTATTATTTGTTTACAAGACAGCACGGTAAAAGTAAAGTTATAAGGAGAAAAAAACCATAGACACCGTTTCTTCATAAATTCCTGTTCTTAAGAAGACCGTAGAAAATGAAATGGAGGCAATGCATAATTCAAGGCACGAATAAAATTTAGTGAATTTTTTTCCGCCTTGATTTTCTACAAGCCTGCTACTTGATGTTGTTACATGATTTTAAGAACCTCAATGCTGCAATGTTTCCGTGATGGCTAAAAGGTTCCATGGATTCTGTTTTCGATTATAAAACGACGAATGTAATGCTATTTTTGCGTGGCTTTGAGGAGTTATCAATGAGTGGTTTTCCTTTAGCGGAAGTAGTATTGCTATGACAGTCAGTGTTTAACTTCCCGAACTGATTATTTCATGAATGCTTGATTAAAAACCAGGCAAATCATAATTTATCCTTTGATGAGTGTAAGATGCAAGGTTCAGGATGAAGACTTAAACATACACGATGCTTCGCAAAGGAAATCTTACAAGTTTCACCACAATATTCTGTATTTCTAAGATCTGCATTTCCTTGCTCGTTAATTCCATATTCTACATATGCACGTACTTACTTCGCTTCAAAGCGCCAATGAAACACTTTTAATGAAAGATGGATCGTAATCGCTGTAAAATAAGTCCACATGAACTTTATTCGAACAGTTTGGTCCATACATAACTGCAAAAATAGCACGATTTAATTTATCGCCTGCCTAAATAAAGTATTTTCAGTTTTGTTGAAAACGCGAATGAGACCAGTCGACAGTTAAATAACAATTATCTGATAACAACTCGTATGGTAAACAGGGCCTTAAGAGCGACGCTAAATGAGTTCCCTGAAAAATGCGGACGCTTTAGCTGAGGCAAACCCCATGTCCTGAAAGCTGTCACAATTCTTTGCTGTAACATTTTCTTGAATTAATGCACAGTTCTTCAGATATAAAACAAAAATGTAACGACTGCTTTAAGTTCTAAAGATTGTTTGAGAGTTTTCAATTTCAGAAAATAAACCATTCGTGTATTGAGACTACTAAAGTTGCAATTTAAACAACAGAGGCTTTAGGAATAGAAATGTGGATCGCACGATTTTTCCAACGTTTTTTTTCTTTAATTATAATGAAGTTCGAAATTACTGAGCTATTTTTCAGTGGCATATCACACCTACTGAGAACTTAAACAATTTTAAGCGTAATTTGAAAATTCGAGAACCTTCCACCGAAGAATTAGGCAACCTGGTAAAATATATGAGATATAATTTATTAATGAGGTCATTTGGTGTCTTATAGAAAGACATAAACAGCTTCTGGTATCTGCCTTTTCTGTCATCTTGAACAAAACATTTGCTATGTTAAATAAAGGGGAAAATGTATTGTTTATTCTGGTAAAGTGCGCCTAAACTATGTCCTAAAACTACTACAGAATGCGTGAAGCCGGCTAAATGTTTCATCCTGCACAAACTTAATTGTCGAGATGATTTTACCATGCGGACGGAAAACGTGCTTTTTGTCTAACTTGTGGTGAAGAACCCCTAGGAAGAAGAGCGAACGATTTTACATGAATAGGAACTTTTAAAATAATTTCGAGTCGTTTTTTACGTGTTGATTTAACGTTGCATGAGACAAGACAGTGGACAATTCAATAAACTACGAGTAATATTAAAAGAACGGAAGCAAATTTCGAGAAACTGTATATGACGAAAAAAAAAATAGTCATTTTGCGGCGCCTATAATTTATTTGAACTACACTGTCGACGACTTATTAAAAACTGTCTAGGTAAAAATATTTAGCGATTAATTCTAAGTATTCGGCATATCAAGGAAAAATTTATATCGCATCATGTTTAATCTGTTTGTCCTTACTGTCAACTTGAATTTGTATTGTAGCTCTGAAGCCCTTGAGATTCGAGCAAATCATTTGTATTGCATGTGCTTAACGTCCGTGAGTTATGCTCACTGTGGCTTTCGCGCAAAAATAGAGCCGTGCAAACTTTGATAGAGAAATTCCAACACGAATCGTCAGCATTTGCCGAAAGACTTTCTCGAGGCCAGAGCAAGTTGCTTTTCAAACTAAAATTACACGACAGGTTGATTAAAGTCCATTCCTAATTAGAGAACTAACTTTCAAAACCACAAACAAGTGCAACATTTATTAAGGCAAAAAGAAAAAAAAATACAGGTTTCCCTGCCCGTTAAAATCTACCCAGTCCCTACTTATTTTAGAGAAGTTCCATACACTGTAAGTGGGACCCTTTTGATTGATGCAAACATAGGAGTGTTATTGTATGTTTAGAGCTTTTGTGAATAGCTTATGCAACAGAAAGCTTAACGTTTCGCGAGGCTGGCAATATTTCCTTGTCCAAGACATCCTTTCCGTATTAGTTTTCATTAGCGATCCTTTATTATCACACGGTGGAGTTTCCATAGTTAAACACCAGATCATTTGAGAACTTGAAGGAAATCTTCTTAAACATCGTTTAAAAGCTAATTTAGACCGAATATGATGTTTCATAATGATAATTTGTCAACGTTACCAGCTGAAAATTACGCTTATTGCAAAATTTATAAGTATAGTATATCAAAAGTATATAAGTATATCAAAAGAAAAAGACTGGCTTCACTCTCAAACAAGGTTATGGTGCGATTTTGAAAGCAAACTAACTCAAGGTCTTTTAAACAAAGACAGATTATCACTACCCGGGGTTTACTAGCTGAGCCTTTAAATGTTTATCTCTATGCAACACGAAAGCTCTGGTAAACAATATGTTGCTCTGTTTACCACAAAAAATTACCAAAAGCTCGCTGAAGTTTCAACTCCGTCCAAAATGTTTGATGTATTAGAAAGGATTATTCATCGGATATAGTTTGGAAACTTTATGTTTGAATCTTTCTTGCCCTTTTGGTTATTGGACTTAGTAGATAAATAAAGTGTTTCAACAATCATCAGGATTTTTGTTTTATATAAGATGAGGATAAGCAGAAGCTTTGTAAATGTTAATTAGCCAACTTTTCAAAGATCGTATTTTTTTCTCGCTCAATAAGAATATATTATTTCTTCTGAAGTTTTTTGTCGAGGTCGAGCCGTTGTCACTTCATATCTAAAACCAACATTTCTGAATGGACATTCGTTTTTCTATGGGCAGTTTAAGAACACATAGTGGAGGTAGATATCCGCGCTAAAAAGAGCTTTGTATTACGATTGATTATCAACTCTTTCAGACAATTTTAGGAGCGAAGTTTGATGAAAATAACACGTCTGTGTATTTTAACTCCAAACACTGACAAATGACAGCGGACTTAAACGGGAACATGACTTTTCTTTCGATTAAATGTCTATTATTAGCAAACTTGCCATACGACAAATATTAAAAGCGTGATAAGTTTTCCAAGGTGTTTATCTTTCGATAGGAATGAATAAAATTTCATCTGTCAAATTTAATTAAAAAGTCCAAGAGAATTTTAAGTCTAAATATCTGCTTTTCCTGGGGGGTTTTTGCCGTCAATTAGACGTTCTAAAGAAATAGATCGAAATTTTTACAATGTTGTTCTAAGGACTAATTTCAATGTCTAATAAGTATGTTAACTTGTAAAGATATTCCTGTGAGACCCACTTCTCTCCATCGAGGGAAGCGGGTAACATCTATCTGCGACATTTCTATTACTTTCCACATAGACTTGATAGCCCCAAGAATTTGAATTGTTTTTTATGTTTTGATTGACTTTCATAGTATGGTTTCTTTGATAAAAACAGGTCAATTTTGGAAGCTTAATCCACTGCTAGGAGCTTGTGATCAACTTAAAACTTGCGCCATACGCGTGGGGTAGAAACAGAAAACCGTTACCTTGAAGCAGGCATGGAGTTTGTTTCATTTTTCATGTTCATAGCCTGGAATGCATTATTGACTAACTTGACTTTTGGAAAAGGTGAGTCGCAGACGGCGAATAATTTTTTATCCTTCGATTCACTTATGAGTACAACCTTATTTATATGTCTCCTTTATTTCTTTTGCTGATACAAAAAGAGTTAAAGTTACAACAACTAGCAAAGATTAAGTCAAAAATCCACATTCAGCATCCAGCCATGATTTGAACTCATATTTAAAAAATTAAAGAGTATTTAATAAAATTTTTAATTGTTTCTTATTCAGAAAATTGTATATTAGATGCAACGAAAAAAAAACGTCGGTAAATTCGAGAGACTTCATTGAAAATGGTTACATTCCCATCTCTCCTCTCTCAATAACATTTAAGCATGACACTATGTTATGTTCAATTTCCCTGTGTTGTATTAGGCGGGAATTTGATCTCTCTGCATCGTACGGAAGCACATTTTTATCGCACTTAACCATCTCAGAGAAATTATTTTTACAAGAGAACAGTGCTGACATATGGTAAAGAATAGTTACATTGTTTTGTTGCATATTCGTCCATAAACATAGCTTATCTATTAAAAGTTAAAATTTGGTATTGCGCAAGTCTCAGAGAAAGTTATTAGCACAAACATGTTGAATGATTAGTTTTAAGGTACTCACCTCAGTAGCAGGCGACATCTGTCGACCGTAAAATTGCCGATTATTTCGATATTTCTGGTTTGGGAAATATAGTGTTTGACTTTTTAAAGTTTACTATTTCTTGAAAAAGTCGAATTTTCTAATGTATACTGAATTTATTGATAGAAATATCTTGAACCCATATATGAATCTTCTGCGTGATGCCAGACGAAGATGGCTTTGTCTCAATTGAAATTAGTATAAATTTTCTCTTTCTATGATAATCGGTCTAAATAACCAAAGGCGATCGTGTAAACTCAAGTAAGAAAAATCGGAATTCTCAAGGACCTGTAAAATGAAGAAAGAAAAAAAGGTTTATTAAGAAAAATGAATTTTTTTTATGACTTATCGATCATGAAATAGAAAAGGAACTTGAGAAAAAATTTGCGTATGGCTTTTATTAATGGCTTTTGTTTTATCTCCCTAAAACAATATCGCTCAGGAGAAACAAAACACACGAAAATGCTCTCTAACCTTGTGCCTTCACAAAAGGCAAGTGATACTCGATGCTGCCAATTTTGTTCTTGTTTTTTTTTTCCGTTTTTGGGAGGGAGATGGCTAGAGCTATTTATCTAGGACCCGTATTACACATAAAGTTAGGAATTTAAAATATAACAGCGGTAACAACGACATCAACAAAACAATTAAAAACTTTACTCAAATTTGTCTTTTCCCAGGCATTTTATGTGTTAACCTCCTTTATCTCAGCTGAAATCAGGAGGAAATCTCTGAGCACGGAATTGAGACATGGAAAATTATCCTAAATACCTATCTTCTCAGATAGGCAAAAATCCGCAAATGAAGGCAGTGTTAATTTTTCTCCATTTTCCCGTAATCTCCTCGGTGGGCCGTTAAGTTACGCGGAACCTGCAATTTCTCTTTTTTTCATTTATTTTGTTACAAGACAGCACACCAAAAGTAGAGTTATAAGGAAAAAAAGGATCTAGCAACCGTTTCCTTATAGACTCCTGTCCTTAAGAAGATCGTAGAAAATGAAATAGAGGCAACTTATAATTCAAGGTACGAATAAAATTTATTGGATGTCTTACCACCTTGAAGCTATACGAGCCTGCTGCTTAATGTTCCTATATGATTTTAAAACCTAAATGCTGTAATGTTCCCGTGATGGCTAAAAGATTCCAAGGATTCTGTTGTCGATTATAAAACGACGATGTAATGCCAGTTTCTGAGTGGCCTTGAGTTGTTTTCCTTCAACGGAAGCAGTATTGCATGGTAGTCAGCGTTTAACTTCCCGAACTGATTATTTCATGAATGCTTAAGTTCCTGAAAATGCAAGCCTCTTAACTTAGGCAAAACCCATGTCTTGAAAGCTGTCTTTGAAACAATTTCACTATTCTTTACTGGAACGTTTTCTTAAATTTATGTACAGTTCTTCGCCTCAGATACAAAACAAATATGTAACGACTGTTGAAAAATGTTCGTCCGTGCATAAGTTCTAAAGATTGTTTGAGAGTTTTCAATTTCAGAAATTGAACCATTCGTGCATCGAGACTAATACAATTGCAAATTTAAACAATAGAGACTTGAGGACTAGAAATGTGTATCACACAATTTTTCTAACGTTTTATTTCTTTAATTAAATTGAAGTTCAAAATTATTGAGCTATTTTTCCTTGGCATATCACACCTTATGAGAACTTAAACAATTATAAGCGTAACTTGAAAATTCGAGCAACTTCCACCGAAGAACTAGGCAAGCTGGAAAAATATATGGGATAATTTATTAAAGACGTCATTTTGTGTCCCATAAAAGACATAAAAGCTTCTGTTATCTGCCTTGACATTTCTTGAGGCTGGCAATAATTCCTTGTCAAAGACATTCTTTTCTTATTAGTTTTCATTAGCGATCCTTTATTAGCACACGGTGGAGTTTCCTTAGGTACACACTGGATTATTTGAGAACTTGAAGGAAATCTTCTTAAACAAAGTTTAAAAGTTACTTTAGACCGAATATGATGTTTCATAATGATAACTTGTCAACGTTATCAGCTGAAAATTACGCTTATTGCAAAATTTGAGATCGTGATGATAATTGCGTAATTGTTGCCATGGTTTAGTGGCGTTGTAGAGGGAACAAGGAAGTTCTTATGTAAAGTTAATAATCGTTTTGGCTTGAAACCAGGTGTTTCTATGGTAACCATAACTACCACATTGTTTTAAAGAAAGCACTTTTAACTCAAAAGCAGTAAGGGACCAAAGAGGTTTGCGCCTTGGGAGGTAAGAGTTGATCATATCGAAAATACAGATGGATAATTTGAGTAATACTTTTCCTGGAAAACTCATACAAAGAATATTTACCCGCGGCTCCTTTAATTATGTATATAAATAAGGGTATGGTACAATTTTGAAAGGAAATTGACCTAGGGTTTTTTTCAACGAAAGCAGATTATCAGTACTCGGAGTTTACTGACCCAATCTTTTAAATGTTTATTTCTATGTAACACGAAAGCTTTGGTAAACAATATGTTGATCTGTTTACCTCAAAATTACCGATGGGTCGCTAAAGTTTCAACCCCGTCCAAAATGCTGAATAAGTGAGAAAGAATTATTGATCGGATATAGTTTGGAAGCTTTATGGTTGAATCTTCCCAGCCTCTTTTGGTCATTAAACTTTGTAGATAAATAAAGGGTTTAAATGATCGTAGGGATTTTGGTTTCAAAAAAAAGAGGATAATCAGCAGCTTTTTTAAATGTAAATTAGCCAACAAATGAAAGATCGTATTTTTTCTCGCTTAATAAGAATATATCATCTCTTCTGAAGTTCCTGTCGAGGTCGAGTCGTCATCACTTCACATCTACAACCGAAATTTCTCAATGATTACTTTTAATCCTTGTACATTTGTTCTTCTATGGGCAGTTTAAGAACATCTAATAGAGGGAGATATCCGCGCGCTAGAAAGCTTTGTATTAGGGTTGATTATTAATTCTCTCAGTTGATATAAGGAGCGAAGTTTGATGAGAATAACATGTCTGAGTATTTTTACTCCAAAAAATGACAAATTTAAGCGGACTTGAATCGGGTACGTGACTTTTCTGTTAATTAAATGTCTATTATTACAAAAGTTGCTATACGTCAAATATTAAAAATACAATATACAATGTATCTTTTAGTGGAAATGAATGAAAAATATGCAAGACAAATATGCTGAAAAATATGCTTGATCTTTTAAATTTTGAAAGTTTTTTTTTTATCAAAAAGTCTAAAAGAACTTAACGTCTCAGTATCTGCTTTTCCCGGGGCTTTTCGCCGTCAATTAGACCTTAAAGAAATTGATCAAAATTTTTACAACGTTGTTCTGGGGACTAATTTCGCTGTCTAATACGTATGTTAACATTGAAAGATATTCCTTAGAGATCAATTCTCTCCATCGAGCGAAGCGGATAACACCCTATTACGTCATTTGCATTAATGTCCACTTAGAACTAACAGCTACAGGCCTTTTTAAAAATTTGTTTTTATAATACGGTTTCGTCCATAACGACGGGTCGACTTGAAAGCTTAATCCAGTGCTGGGAGATGGCTATTAACTTAAAACTTGTGCCATACGCGCGTGATAGAAACAGAAAACCGTTACCTTGAAGAAGGCATAGAATTTGTTTCATTTTTCATGTTCATAACTTGGAATGTATTATTGACCAACTTGACTTTTGGAAAAGGTGAGTCGCAGACGGAGAATCATTCTTTATCCTTCAATTCACTTATGAGCACAACCTTATTTATATATCTCCTTTATTCTCTTTTACTGATGCAAAAAAAGTTAAAGTTACAACAATTAGCAAAGACTAAGTCAAAACCGACATTCAACATCCACCCATGATTGGAACTCGTTTTTGAAAAATTAAAATTAAACAAAATGTTTTATCGTTTCTTATTCAGAAAGATTAGATGCAAAACGACAAAAACGACAAAAACTTTGCAAATACAAATTACTTCATTTTACAATGAATGTACAACATTGTACAGAACAGTGCTGACATATGGTAAAGAATAGCTACATTGTTTTGTTGGATATTCGTCCATGAACGTAGCTTATCTATCAAAAGTTAAAATCGGGTACTGTGCATGTGTCAGAGAAAGTTATTAGCAATAATAAATTTAAGGATTAGTTTAAAGGTTCTCACCTCAAAAACAGGTGGCATGGCTACCGTTAAATTGTAGGTACTTTCGATATTTCTGTTTGAGAAATAGAGTGCTTGACTTTTTTCATTTGAATCCGAATTTCCCAATGTATATATCGATAGAAACATCTTGAACCCGTATATGAATCTCCTGCGTGATGCCCGATAACAATGTCTTAATGGAAATTAGCATAATTTTCCTCTTAATCGGTCTAAATAACCAATGGCGATCGTTTAAACTCGTGTAAGAAACTCTGAATTTTCAATAACCTTTACAATGAAGAAAGCAAAAGAAGGTTTATATCGATCATGAATTAGAGAAGGAACTTGAGAAAAATTTGGGGATAGCTTTTAGTAACGGCTTTTGTTCTATCTCCGCTAAATGATATCGTTCAGGGGAAACAAGAAGACACGAAATGTTTTATAAACATCCTTACTTCACAAGTGGTGATCGTCGGCTGCTGCTCATTTTTGTTTTCGTTTTACTGTTGTTTTAAACTTTGGGAGGGAGGGAGAGCTGGGGTTAATTATCTTGTGCCCTATTATACAAAATATTCATAGTTATGATAAATTACAGCAACAGTAAAAGATTGACGGATCGCTTTTTCTTACGGATTTTGTCCCCTAAAATAATATCGCTCCGGAAAAAGAGAGACTGAACCTTCTCTCTAAAAGCCTTGTGTCTTCACAAAAGACAAGTGATGGTCGCTACTACCAATTTTTCTTTTCGTTTCACTTTTGTTTTGAAAGTTTTTTTCAGTGGGGAAGGGGCTGGGTGTAATTATCTAATGCCCCAAAAACTTTACTCAAATTTGTCTTTTCCGCAAGAATTTTATGTGTTATCCTACTTTATCGAAATAGAAGTCTCCGCTGAAATCATGAGGAAATCTCTGATCGCGGAATTGAGACATGGAAAATTGTCCTAGATACTTATGTTCTCAGAAAGACAAAAGTCTGCAAATGAAGGTAGTATCAAATTTTCCCCGTTTTCCGTAGTAATGGTTTAATTGAGATCACAGTTCTTTGTTCATCGAGCGTGTTATTTTGCACGCGTAATAACTGGAATCGTGAGTTTATTTCTCTATGATAAGAAAAAATTGTTTTCTAATTATATTTTAATTGCTTTTATTTCAGAGCGGGATCGCACAATGCTGTTTCAGATTACTTCTTCTTTGCTGAAAAACGTTTGAAAAACCATGAAATCGAAACCAAATATGTCAGAGACTTGGATCAATGTGAGCTTTTCTGCTACATGAACGACAACTGCGTCAGTGCTAACTTCAAAAAAGAGCCAGATACAAGAGTAATGGCTCATGTTTGTGAACTGAATAACGCCACTCATCTTGACCATGATACTGACCTGATAACTGATGCTGATTTTTTATTATCGAGGCTCAAAGGTAAAATATAAAGCATACCTCAAATTCAGCAACTCGGTGATGAATCATGGAGAACAAACGACGTTCAACAAAACTTAAGTTCATTCATTCATGTATCAATCATTCAATACATTGATCTTCTTTATTTTTTTTTTTTTTTTTTTTCTTTTCAGAACGCGTGCGGTAAAAACCCACCTTGTCAAAATAATGCAACTTGTCAGTCCGGTTTCACAAACAAGGGATATCGATGCTCGTGCCCCCCTGGATTCGAAGGAGAACATTGCGAAAAAGGTTAATTACAGAATAGACCGATAAGAACAAAATATTTCCTGGAGTATTTAAACCCCCATATTTATATATCACGTTTGGTCGTCGAGTGCGTATCTTAACGGAAGACTACCAAGGCTGATCTTTGACGACTGATATCCGGCTACAATTTGAAATGGTGTCTAAAGAGAGATTCCGCTGCAGTGAAAGTTTTGGGTCAGACTAAATTAAAAATTAATTTGACACAATGATAACAGACTAAATGCTTTTTGACCGCATAAGAGTTTTAAAAAGCGAATGTATATCTCACTCGTGTAACTACTACCGTTCTAGAATTTTTCTTTTCTTTACAATATTTTAGATATTGATGAATGCCAAAAAATACTCACGATTGTCACCTGAACGCTACTTGTCAAAACACAAATGGATCCTTTGTGTGCACCTGTTTATTTGGATTTAACGGAGATGGACGGAACTGCACAGGTAAAGGCCTTTAGATTGTACGTAATTGTCTCGTTATGACTTTGAGAAATGTTAATTTGCTTGTAGTTGTTTGTTTAATTTGTACGTTCAGTCTTGGTTGATTTGTTTGTTTGTTTTGATAAAGCAGTTACCCTTGCCTGAACATTTTTGACCAATGGCAGAAAATGAAAATCCTCAATCACAATTAAACGCAAGGGAACAAAATGCTGAACATCTTCGTTGACCAGCTTTCTCTTTAATAAAACATAGCGACCAACAACTCTCTAACGACAACTATCGCACTCAATGTTCAAAATAAGGTTTATACAAGAATCATACTCCAAGAATCGTGATTGAAAGCCTTTCATTTCTCAGATATTGACGAATGTGCAAGAAATCTTCCTTGTCATGTGAATGCTAACTGTACCAACACCATTGGATCACATGTATGTACATGCCACACTGGATACACGGGAGATGGAAAATCTTGCTGGGGTAATTTTAAAATTTTCCTTCAATCCCAGCTATTTAAAGCGGAGAGTAATCTCAAACGTCTTTTTAACTCAAATTATGGCGTCAGAAGTAGTCAAACATTTATCCTAAAATGTAGTTCTACTCCATAATTCACCTCTCACTAGAAATGGTGGATTATTTCACTTTGTCCCACATCTTTTAAGATTAGGTTTGCAGTATTCATGTACAGGTGTTCATTAGATATTGATCAACCAAACATTTTTCAACATAACATCCAATTCTGGTTTGTTACTTGGTGCACTTGATCCTCATCAGACATCGACGAGTGTTCAAACACAAACATCTGCAATAAGAACGCCTTTTTGCAGTAATACCCAGGGCTCCTACAGTTGCGCCTGTAATCCTAAATACACTGGGGATGGTTTGACTTGTAAAGGTTAGTCTCTTGTAATTGATCCTTTAAAAAATTTGTAAAGACGGTACTGGCTGAACTCGCTGTAAATAATCTTGAGTGAAATGCTATTCTTGTTTAACCATATAACAAATCACGTTAGTTCTTAGTGCCTTTAAATTGCTTGGAAACGTCCTTCGACAAACAAATAGGGAAAAAGAAAGATACATTTGATTTTTTTAATAGACTTAATGTGCATGGTTTTTGTCCTCCAGGGGAGAAAACAATGATCCCCATCATTTATTCTTGATGACGCATAACTGTTTTTGTAATTAGAATTATTATGAGGCTGTGTCTCGAATAGATTAAAAGCGATCTACCAAAATAATCTGATTGGCTAAAATCGATGTTGACAGCGGTTAAGATTTTCCCATTTTAGCCTATTAAGGTGATTCCTAAGAACATAAATATTATCTGACGGTTTTTTTCAATCTTTTCTTTAATGTTCCCTATCAATGTCTGTTTCGGAAGATACAATAAAAAAGACAGGTCACCGTTCTTGTTCGGTAGCTGGAAGCAAAGATTTTCAAAGTAAAAATTAAAAAAAAAACCTTGAAAGGCACAAAGTCTTGAACGTAGGGAACAATTTGATATATAATTTGTGAAAAATCAAGTAAGTTTAATCGACATCGAATTAAAACGTTCCTCGAGTCGTTGCTCCCAATGTCATAATTTTCATTATCAAGATGATCTTTAAATTTCTCCAATTTAACGGGGCTAACTTGTACACCAAAATTATGCTATGAAAAAAGAGGTCACCGTGCTTGGTAAAGAACTAAAGAGCATCGTACCTCTTTACAGGGTCCATTGATTGAAAAGCAATATCGTGCTCTCGGAATTCACGCGCGCTTATTCGCCTGATTACGTGATTTTTTTACGCAGTACAGGATGCCCAGTGCAATACTAAGGAATCTCCTTTAGACTGAGAGCAAGATTCAATTTGTTAGATCATTTCAATAGTAATTAATGGAAAAATAAATACCAAAAATTAGGATGCAGGCAAAGAGAATACGGCTAAGCTACGAGCAAAGTATGAGGTCGAAATTGAAGACTTTTGCAGGCAGAAATCCAAAAACGCTTAATGCGAGACTAGGAGTGACTTAAATGGAAAGAAAAAAAATTTTTCAGTCGCTGGAAAAGGTTCGAGCAAAACTGCAATAATCAGCAAAACTCAACAAGACACGAACCAACTTCTAAGTCATGTTTTTGGGCTGCCAAATCGAGCAAGGTTTCGTCAATTCAAAAATCGATAAATTACAGTGACACTCATTTTCAACTTAATCAAACTTCTCCTCTTTAAGTTCTTTCCTTAAGGAGTCGTATATTTCAAAAACTTTTCGGTATTTTCTGTCAAATTTACGAGAATTCAAAGTTGAAATAGTTCCATTCACACTGAGCTGGCACTTGCCAAAAGTTTCAGCTTGCCTTTTTATTACGCAAATTTGGATTGGTGTATGTGTTGTCAGATGCCCGATGTATTGAGAAAATGGATATCAGTCAAGCTGTAAATAAACAGCATTTACCTTCTTCTGCAATTTTATTGGAGAAATATGCCTAAAATATATAGGGTATTTTTTTGTGAAAAAGTTTTCTGTGTCGTAGTAGAATTGTAATGTAGTAAACAGTTTTCTTCAAACTAAGCAGATACGCCTGAACAACTTCGTTGGGAGCCGATTACTGCTTAAGCAACAGAGAACCTTTTTTTGGTGTTTACATTCTCTCATTTAAACACTCGGAGGGTTGGGAAATTTCTTGAAAGCTATGCAAACCCTCGACTGCGTGTCGGGTTTGCATAATCTTCTCAAATTCTCCCAACCTCCTCTCGTGTTTAGATGAGAGTATGTAAACACGGTAAAAAGGTTCTCTTTTGCTTGAGCAGTAATCGGCTTTTTAACGAAGTTGTCCAGGCATATCTGCTCAGATCGAAGAAAACTATTTACTGCAGTACAATTCCACTACGACATAGAAAACACATAACCTGACACAGCTGAATGGCGATATCAAACACATGTAAAAAATTATCGCAATATTATAGGCGTGCTGTTACGCCTTTTTACAGGGCGGGAAATCCTTCTTAAAAACCGCAGCTTATGTAATTTTTTTTTTTTTCCTTCAGCTTTTTATAAAGAAAAATATACAAAATATCACATTAACCGAAATTCAACTTTTTAGCCGATCCGTGCTATAATTACAGAAACCTGAGTGATGCTGACAGAAAGAGCACTTACAACACACCCTACGGTGGAGAAAAATGTGACGACGAGTCCTCATCCTTAATATTCTGGAAATGGTATCGTTTCGTAGGAGATGCAGGAACAAAAATGCCAACCCAATGCGTACCGGATAATAGATGTGGTGCGGTCTTCTCAGGCTGGCTAAAGGTGGTCACCCCACACTGGCAGATGATGAGGTTTCTTCAGAGGTCTGTTTTACCAGAGGTGGAGATTGTTGCAAGAAGTCAAACAACATTAAAGTGAAAGACTGCGGATCCTACTTTATTTACGAACTACTAGAGGTACCCATTTGTAAAGGGCGCTACTGTGGCACAGACTAAATGTTATAAGCAAGTTATTCTGCACAGTGAAAGTATTCACAAATCGATTCATTGACACGCACATGTACATCAATGATAGCAGGGACTTAAAGAATATCATGTGATCCACTTTTTATGATCAGTGTTAAACAGTGAGTAGTTTGAACACAAGAGTACCTTTGGACCGCTTAGTTTGATCCTCCAAGTAAGAGTGCTCCTGAGTAGTTGTGACTGAAGGTAGTCAGTAATAGTGACTGACGTTTCTATAACCTTAGCGGAAATCATCATCAGAGTCGACTGACCAATAGTTGTTTATCCGGGTATAAGAACAGACTCTCCCCCCCCTTCCCGTCCCCCCAGCTAATGTCAACAACTATGGGCATATTAGTAAGCTTCTAAATAATCATAATATCTCTATCTGTTCCGATCGAGGTAATTCACTATGCAAGTTTTAAGCACTCTTGATGTTTACTCAGGTCGTTGGAAACTAAAAGCAGCTTAGGCGTCTTGTTGATAGAGACTGTAAATAATTTCTAGAATTGCATAATTGTTATTCATTGTTACATTAATACTCAAACTTTCTGATGACATAGTATGGAAAACTAGAACATTCTATTATGCTATGTAATTATGATGTATTTCTATCACAACAGTTGTGTTGTAAACTTCGAATTCCGGAACGTTTTGAAGTACTGACTGTAAATATATGAAAATCATGTATGTGCACTGCGGTGAAGAAACGAATATAAGAGATCCTCGTAGTCATGGACACTACTGAACTAGTAGTTGAAATAAGACCTGAAAAAATTTAAGGCCCGTACGGGATTTGAACCCATGACCTCTGCGATACCGATGCAGCGCTCTACCAACTGAGCCAACAAGCCAACTGGGAGCTGATGATTATGTTGGAGTAGTATCTTTTTTTTTTGTCGGAAAAGATCAACTATCTAGGAAGCTTTACCAAAAGATAGCTCCGTACTGCGATATACTTCAAAGATTGTGTATTTTGAGAAGATTTGAAGGCGAGAGTGAGTCTTTGGTGTCGGTAGAGAGCAAAGTTATAGTTTATAGTGGCTTTAAGTAAGTTTTTAAATGACAATTATTGTATTGCCTATAGGAGTAGGTCATGAGAAGGAATTATTACAATTTGTTTAATAAAAGTAGTTTAAAATTGTAGGAGTATAGTATTCGTTATTTTGATTAAATTATACCTTAACAGGTGAATCTTGTAGGAAAACGTTTTGGGTGAAATGGCTGAAATCTAAATACTGTCTGCCAGAAGCTATTATACAAGCCATTCTAACGAAAACTAAACAACACCAGAAAGAGGCCCGAAATGACGACCAGTTAAAGCCTAATTTTAAAACCTTTTCAGGCTTATTTGTGTATGTGTAACCGCTAGCAGAGAAGGTGTAATCTGTTACTCTGGTTGCTTTAGTTATAACTGACAATGAGCCTAAGACAAATAGCACGTCTAAGTAATCAGAGGTTTGCATGTCTTTGATGCACTTTAGAAAATTTAAATTGACTTTCCTAAAGGCTAAACCTTCTTATCGCCTGCTATTCAAATTCTCTACATGTAATAAGTTTAAGATTACATGAGACAATGAATTATTACTTTCCAGATGTCAGTAAACAAAACCAATTACACTTTATATTTTTGTTGTTGTTAAGGGCACTGTCGTTAGTGTTGTTGAAGTGCAAAGTTCATCATATTCCTTTGGGTGAATAATCGATAATCTTCGGAAGGGTGCCCAATCCGTGTTATGAAGCATAGTGACGACAAAAGAAATAACATTGACGATGTATCACTAAATGATCCAGTGTTCTGTGTCACACAACTCTCCGCGGGATGGTACCGTTTCGTGACAGCTGTAGGAACTAGAACTCCAACAACTTGCGTTGATAGTTATAAATGTGGTAAAACCAACCCAGGCTGGTTAATCCTTCAACTCCCGGAGACGATTAACCTGTTACTTCTCCCAACAAAATCCATTCACACTCTAAGCTTAGGAAACTTATCAGGAAGAAGTTGTTTACCTGATCTAACATCAAACCATCTAAACTTATTTATAAGGAAATGTGAAGCACTTTAAAGGGAGAATCAACAATCAGATCTTAGAGGTTAAAGGGTTAACTTGTGCTACTCCTGTAATGGAAGATGGGGAATTTGACAGGAAGGTCTACTTTAAACATAAAATTAGAGGCTGTTGCTACTGATCAGTTCAGATTTAAGTAGAAAGTTCTGGACTCTACCATTTATACAAATTTTTTCACTCACCAACTTGTGATCTTCGCCACTATGATACAGACTGACGTTGAGAAAAATAACTCCACGTAAAAAGGATTTATGAACCGCTATCTAAGTAGACGCCTATCACAAATTTAAAAAATTTTATTTCTCATCATAAAACTACTTACATTATTTTAACTCTAATTGTAATAGTAAATTATTGACCCAGGCGAGATACCTGTCTGACTGAATGGTAACCATCCTATAAGTCCCAAGGATTGGTCCGCTATGGCACGATTAAAGTATTTTACCAGTGTTACTCAAAAGATTTCTGAAAAAATTATGACATCAGCTATAGATACAAAATTTGTTTGAACAAGCTGTGAACTGTGCTTGAATGGTCCAGACTAAATTTGAAGCAAATAACTGCACGTAATGAGAGGATTCATATATAAATGCGTGCAGGTAGATATGTATCCTCCCCTCAGTCCTTTCCTTATGAACATGACGCGTGAGAATTTATTAGGTAATCAGATCTTCTTTGAAAGTCAAATCTTTTTCCAGGGTCAAATTAGCAGTTCGAGCGCATGGGGCAAGTTAAGAACGAATTAGACGTAGAACATAGCAGCCCATTGAACATGGCACGTTACCTAATTTAAATAGCGCTTATTACAATATAAAAAGAAAAGTAACACAAATAATTAAATAATTTACCGGCGTAACTGTCTTGTTGCCTTATCTAGTATCATCTCGTGTCTCGGGAAGAGCCAAAATCATTTCACCTTGGGTGCTTGCGATCTTGGTTATCTGCTTGCAGATTCTCCTAGCTTCTAGAACCAAGGAATGTTTCTTTTAAAAGTAAATTATCAGCACTGACCATTATGAATTCGACAGCGACGTCTTCTACTTTTGTTTGTTTCCCTTTGTTTTGTTTTATTTAAGGTACGTCTATAAACGAGTCTATGTAGCCGTTGAGACATCTTTGCGAGAAGAACTGCACGTAAACATGAGATTGATAAACTTATATCACTCTCACTTCCACTGACTTCATCCCCCATAATCTTTCAGCTAAGGAAGATCTACGTGCATTTATAGCCCAAAATAATTAATGATAAAAATAAATTTCCGACTTAAGCATTTTGAGAGGCGCGCAATAAGAGTGAAAGGTTTGAACAAATCAAAAAGTTCGTATTTGATTAACACAATTATGGCTGAGTTTAGATGTTTACATAATTCAAGTTACCAAGGGCTCGTTTACACTTGAAATTTTAAGAGAGCCATTGATCTTCTCTTCTTTAGCCAGCGGTTACAACAAAGTTATGCTGCTGTGCTGCAGGGACTGCATTCCAAGCTGTCAAAAGTGAGCCAAACGTTTCATTCACACGTAGAAAGCTTTGAACAAAGTCAAGGAGACTTAACAGCTGACAAAGAGAACACATTTATTTCCTTCAAGTAACACGCGTGAATGAATAAAGACTGCTATTGATTCTATTACTAAAATAGATGCTGAAATAATAGTTCCTGAGGGAGTTTCTCTCTCTACGAGTAGTTAAGCAAAAGTTTAAAGTTCATAGCAGGCATGGACTTAATGTCTCATCCACATGAATTGAACTAACTAGTGAGATCACCAAATTAAGGATATCAAAAAGCCCTCTCAATCAAAAAAACAAAAATTCAGAGGGTTTAACTCAGACTGGCTTCTTATAGTAAAGATCGACGCTGGAATGTTGCTTATCTTTCAAATAGGCCATCACCCGATTATATCAAATTACTGGTATGCTAAGAATTCCCGATTGATTTTTCAAAGAAACAGAGATATGTGTCTTCATTGATGCACATTAGCAAAAGCGAACTAAAAAATATTGTATTCAATATCAAGTAAAATATGGGGTCGAAAATTCCCTAGACGCGTTAGAAATGGTTTTAACTTCAGATAATTCTCATTTCTAATGAAATGCACGATTCAGTGTGTTTTGCTCCAATTTTCCTAATCGTAAACTCTATACATACTGCTATAGTGTTGCAAGTAAATTGAATTTTCTAATCTAAAATTTCTAATCTAAAATTTCGCTCACTCATGAGTATGATTGAAGATCGAATTGGATGACACAAAGTCCCGTTACCGATTGATTATAACCATTACAATTTAAGAAGAAATTAAATACAAGTACATTTACTTGAGAAAATATTTTCGGTAGAGACACTGTTTTGTGGGTTAAGTGGTTTTGCTACGGTTATTACAATCAACTCTGTGATTGGGTGATTTGGAGGAGTGGACTTAATGTGATAAGCTGCCTTAACTGTCCGATTACAGGTGTCAAATTAACTGTCCGATAAAGTTGACTGTCCGATTACAACTCTACAGACTAATTAGTGCTAATATAAAGCAGCTAAAGGACAAAAATCACTTGAGGAAATTGTAATGGTTATGACTGGTCGTGGAGGAGAGAGGGGCGAAACTGTCATGTTTTGTTACTTATACAACTTTTAAGTTTCATCACTCCATTGCCTTTGCTTAGTCCCTAAAAAAGCAACTGGTTCTTTACCTGTCTAGATGCAAACCATAAATGGTGCTAATCAAATCCGATTCAATTTCCCAAAGATTTCTGTCGCAAGATGGAATTTACATCTTCTCTTGCTTTCCCTGGCAAACGGCTCATAAACCACTTGATACGAACCGTAGAGTCCCCTATGCAAGACTTCTGTTCAGCTCTATGCTACATGGGACTCAACTGCGTCAGCTATAACGAATTAGTGACCAGCAGATCTCCAGTAATCACAAAATGTGAACTGAATAATTCCACACACAATGAACATCATCAGGATCTGAAGTCTTGGACAAACTACAGATATTAAGCAACAATGGTGAGTACATTCTTATCCTATTGGTGTTTTTCATGAGTTTGGTGATTTTTGATGGTTGATTAGTATCCTATCATGGCCATGCAAATAACATTACTTATCATTTGGTAGATTAGTATATAAAGTTGGCTCAACCTCGGATTTTTTTAGCTTGTAAATATTTCCATGGTAAGTTGTTTCGCTGTCATGTTGTTTGGCTGGTTGCGTAATGTTTGTTTGCAATTGGTTTGTATGTTTGAATGGTTGCCTGGCTGGTTGGTCGGTTGATTTTATCTCATGTGACATTTCAATTTTCAAAGTATCATTACCACTTGCCACTTCAATCGGCATATATGTACTTTTTAACCTCGTTTTCACATTAGAATACTTATGGACAGACTCCATGCCAGTATAATGGCACTTGTCAGACAGGATTTACAGACAAAGGTTACAGATGCCTTTGCCCACCTGAATACAAGGGCACCAATTGCGAGGAGAAGAACGGTAGGTAAAAAAGCATTTCTCATTTGGTGAAATACTTTTATGAAAAACTCTACCTCACCCTTGAAGTTGTCTATCGATGAATCCAAATGCCAGTCCTATTCAGCCAATTACTCAATTACCAGATGTCTGAATCCCCTTTTGTCTCTCCTGTTTTCCTATCCATCTTTCTGACTAAGCGGATGGCTGTCTTGCCATGTATTCTTTTTACCCAACTCACATTTTTTTGTTAAAAATCAATTCATCACATATGTGTTGGTTCTTTTCCCACAGTAAGATGGATACAGATGACGCCACTTACAGTTTGCTTTGAAGCAAGAGATGATTCGTATGGTTTCTTTCGAACTTCCAAAGCGGGTAACATCATTACATTCAAATTAACGTACAAATCTGGTTACGTCACCTGTGATGCACGAAAGTCAGGTTTTCAATCCAAATGGGGATGCCTTTGGAACCGTTTCATTCCCAACCAAATGGCTACTTTGATAACTGACAAAAACCGTAATCTTCTTCTCCCAAAGAGTGATTTCCTATCAGATTATCGGGACTGCAAGTTTTACAGCCTGCCTTGGGCCACAACCGAATCGCCACAACTGCACTTTGATAATTTCTCTACCCCGCTGATGGTGGAGACGAACCAAGAATTCCAAATCTGGTACAGCGAGGACTTGTTCAAATGGGGTTATGGCGATAATGGGTACGAAAAAACGTGTATTGCAGTGTATGGTTTGTATGTTTGAGTTGTCGCCAAAATTAGGAAGTACATTGAAGAAGAGAGTGCCAAAAATTGTTGTTCACGCCTTTATGACTTCAATATTACATAACTGCAACTAACTGCTATATGGTCTACCCGAGCATCTGCTTTCAAGATGACAATCTGTTTAAAATACAGCAGCCCGAATTGTTACACGTACTAGGAAGTTTGATCGTATGACCCCTGTCCTAAAAGAAAAATTGCACTGGCTTCCTGTTCGTCACTGTATAGTTTATAAAATTCTTTCACTGGTCTACAAGGCTATCAATGAAGCAGTGCCTTGCTACATTAGTGACAAACTAAATTATCGCACCTCTAAACGGACACTTACGTCCCTTCTCAATACGTTCTGGCGACCCCGAAAGCGAGACTAAAGACTTATGGGGAAAGGACGTTTGCTGTGGCGGCTTCAGGACTATGGAACTCGATCCCACTCGTAATAGCCATAGGATCTAGTTCTTCAATTAACAGTTAATTTCTTTAACTACTTAATAAACTATCAAAATGTGGGGCAGTGTGCTCCTAAAAATTTCCTCGATAGACCGACCGGAAACTTTAAAGAAGTTGACCAATTAGTGATGAATTTCTCTCTCGAGAAATGTAAAAATTAGAAAAATGTTTCAAACTTTGCCATGAGCATGTTTTGATGAATTAGCAGAGTATGTTGGGTTATTTTTTATTTCATCAAAATGCTCCATTTAAAGCTCTTTTCTTCTTTTCTGCAAATTTTTAGTACATGTAGTTTTCGCCGTGGCAATCAATAGCGCCGTATCGATTCGGCTGTCGATTGTAAATAATCAAAATTGATTTTTTTCCTTAGTATCATATCCGGTTCCCAGAAAATTGCTGGATTCCAGGCCTTATTTTCCTGTTATCTATGAGGTAATATAAGAATTTGCATCAACTCCAAATTCTGTGGAAAAATGTAGCGACACAGATCTTAGGGCAAGTGTTAAACTGTACCGCCCGAACTTTACCGCTGTGGAGTAGAGCTTTCTTTGAGTGCGAGAGAGCGTGACCACATTTGCACATTTACTAAGGCGTATTCTGTGAGCCTGGGATACCTGTGCCTTTATCGTTCATTTCTTCCTCGGTTGATAAATGTCCGAATGTGACTTAAGGTCTACCTCAAATTCCCTGTCTAAATCCTCTCGGAGTATTTTATTTAAATGGTTAGCTTTGAATTCGTTTCAGGCCATAAAAGCAAAGAGATTTCTCTCAAATCTTTGCAGCCGAGAATCTTAACTGGAAAACAGAAAAGAAAATTAATAAATATGATTATATGAAAATCATGTGTGGAAACTACGGATTTAGAAATTAATATGGAAGAGGTATTCGCAGCAGTGAACACAACTTACGCAGTAGTGAAAATAAAGCCTGAAAAGTTCAGGTCATACGGGATTTGAATCCATGAACTTTGCAATACCGCTGCAGTGCTCTACCAACCGAGCAAATGTGATTTTCATATATTCACTTCACGGGTTTATTACGAACCAACATTATGAGCGTTGAAAGGAAAACGGATTAGATCAAAATTATATAGGTAACAGACGGTATCCTCCCCTTTGTCCTCTCCTTATCAACATGACGCGTGACAATCTGCTAAAAGAGTTTATCAAGTACGCAGATATTCTTTGAAAGTTGAATCTTTTCAAGGGTCAAATTAGCAGTTCCAGGCTCTCAGAACCAGCGGAACCAGCATCTCCGCTGTTCGAACGCACGGCACAAGTTAGGGATGAAATATACTCAGAATATATCAGCCCATTAATGAAAATAGCGCTTTGATACATACGACCCTCTTACAGTACAAAAAAAAAATTTAGATTCTCGTAGCTTCTAAAATTGTAAAATATTGCTTTCAATTATGAATAATTAGCACTGACTTTTATGAATTTTACGCCGACGTCTTGTGCTTTTGTTTTTTTCGCTTTGTTTTGTTATATTTTTCTAAGGTACGTCTATAAACGAGTCTATGTAGCCGTTCAGACATCTTTGTGAGAAGAACCGCTCGTAAATGTGTGACTGATAACCTTACGTCAGTCTTGCTTCCAGTGACAAAAATCTACGCGCATTTATACCCCAAATAACTAATGATAATAATGAGTTTCCGACTTAGAGCATTTTACTAATAGATGCCGAAATAAAAACTCGTATGAAAAACCAGATCTTTGTTTGTGAAAGATAACTTTCTCCTTAGCTTAGAGAAATAAACAAAAGGTGGAGTAATTGACGTTGTTTCCCACTTTCTCTTCATCTGCAAGGTAATTTACCGGCTTGATCTGGATTGAGAGGGACGCAAAGGAGGTTGATAATCTCGAACTAAGGAAGGTTGATAAGGATATCGGAATTTGGAAAGAAAGTATATAAATAGGAATTCTGTGTCCTTAAATAAAATGACTTTCTCATCTAAGTAACAGAGCATCAACAAAGCACGGAACTTTTTCTCGATTTAAACTTGACGTGCGGAGAACAAGCTTTAAAACCTGTTCCTTTTTCAGACACCTCATTAATTACTTCAAGCCACATCCTTTATTCCATGTCCACCGGCTTCAGTGACGGCAAAGGAAGGATAAAAAATATAATATTTTGATCTTCTGGGAACAACAATTACACCTGTTCCTTTACTCGATCATCATGTGGTCAAAAAATTTTTCAAAACCTAGAAGCTCAATAATAACTCTGTTCACAATTATCTCAGTAGCGGAATATTTCGCATGCTGTTCAATCGCTAGAGTTTAATTAACACATTTTCAATGCGTTTTATTTACCCTAATCAGACCGAATGCCGCCAATGCTAAATTCCGAGCCAATAGCCCTGCAAAGTACAAAGTCGAATAGAAAATCTCCTAACTATATGATTAGAATTCTCTGCATACAAAAGAAGTAAACAGGCATAAAAATCTTTTCAGAAGTCACCAGCGATGATCCTTAGTAGCGGCTCAATTTAGTCTTTACCATGGCTTCTTCCAGAAAATTTTACTTGGTCGCCCTGTTATCTTCATTGGTAATTAAAGTTGCGGGTGAAGAAGGTGAGTTATACTTTCATTTCCTCCGAGCTGACATAAAATCATTACAGTTCAACTAAGTTAGACGCACACTCGATTTCATGTTCGTTATTTTCAGTTTTTTCCATTGATAGAAGGTAATGCAGTTAACTAAACTTGAAACCATCCAGCCTAAACTTACTTTTCAAAACTCTAAGATAATTGTAGAAAACATTTTTAGGTCGCATGAACGATAAGGCAAAGGCCGACGTGTTGACTTTTGGTAAATAATAACAACACATTTTTTTCTGTTTGGTGTTGTTAAGACAACCCAAATTCTAAACCGCCAATCGCAGCCCACACATAAAAAATACAGGTCTTCCTATTGTATGATTAAAATTAAAACGGACTCCTGGTTAGTTCGGTTACAATGCAAGGACAGGAGAAACTGGTGGGTGACAAAACTCCCCGCTATCGAGAGGCAACAAGGCTCTTCTTCGGTCTTCTCCCCTTCTTCTTATTTTTACGCTAATGGCCCTGAGGGAGTTTCTCTCTCTACGAGTAGTTAAGAAAAAGTTTAAAGTCTAGGGCAAGTGTGGAATTTATGTCTCATACACATGAATTGAACTAACTAGTGAGATCAAGAACTCAAGGATATCAAAAAGCCCTCAGCCAGGACAAAAAAATTCAGAGATTTTAACTCAGACTGGCTTCCTGTAATAAAATTCAATGCTGGAATGTTGCCTTTTTCAAACTGGGCCATGGTCCGATTGTACCAAGTTACCGGTATGCTAAGAATTCCAAATTGATTTGTCAAAGAAACAGAGATATGTGTCTTCAAAGATGCACTACGGCAAAAGCGAATAAAAAAAAATATTGTATTCAATAACAATGGAGTCGTAAAATACCCTAGACGCATTATAAATGGTTATAACTTCAAATAAATTTAATTTTTAATGAAATACACGATTCAGTGAGTTGTGCTCCAATTTTCTTAAGCGTAAACTTTATCCATTCTGCTACAGTGTTGTAAGTAATTGAATTTATAATTGTAATGGGACCGAGTGGAGTTTAATTTCGCTCACTCATGAATGCGATTAAAGACCGAATTGGACGACACGCAGTCCTGTTACCAATTAACCATAACTATTACAATTTAAGAAAAAAAAAAAGGAAAAACATATAAACTTACGACACGAAGTCCCGTTACCAATTGATCATAACCAACACAAATACATTTACATTTACTTGAGAAAATATCTTCGGTAGAGCCACTGTTTTGTAGGGTAAGTGGTTGTTGCTACATTTATCATAGTCAACTCTGTGATTGGGGGATTTGGCGGAGTAATTTGCTGCTTTACCTGTCCGATTACAGATGTCGAATTACAGTGGACTGTCCGATTGCACTTTCCGATTACAAATCTACAGAATAATTAGTCCTAAATAAAGCAGTTAAAGAACCGAAAACATTTGAGGACATTTCTCCACTGGTCGTGGAGGAGAGAGAGGCAAAACTGTTATGTTTTGCTACTTTTACAACTCGTAAGTTTCATTACTCCATTGGCTTTGCTTAGTCCCTCAAAAACGCAACTGGTTCTTTACCTGTCTAGACTAAACCATAAATGGTGCTAATCAAATCCGATTCAATTTCCCAAAGATTTCTGTCGCAAGATGGAATTTATATCTTCTCTTGCCTTCCCTGGCAAACGGCTCATAAACCACTTGATACGAACCGTAGAATCCCCTGTGCAAGACTTCTGCTCAGCTCCATGCTACATGGAACCCAACTGCGTCAGCTATAACGAATTAGTGGCTAGCGGATCTCCAGTAATCACAAAATGCGAACTGAATAATTCCACACACAATGAACATCCTCAGGATCTCAAGTCTTGGGCAAACTACAGATATAAAGCAACAATGGTGAGTACATTCTTTTCCTCTTTGTGCTTTTCGTTTATCCTTGGTTGATTTATCATTGATTGGTATCCTATCATGGCCAAGCGAATAAAATTACTTATCATTTGGTAGATTAGTATACAAAGTTAGAAAGCTCTACCTCGGGTTGTTTAGCTTGTGAATGTTTCGACGGTAAGTTGTTTCACTAGTATGTTGCTTGGCTGGTTGCGCAATGTTTTTTTGTAATTGGTTTGTATGGTTGACAGGTTACGTGGCTGGTTGTTTGGTTGATTTGATCTCATTTGACATTTCAAGTTTCATTTCAAAGTATCATTACCAATTACCACTTCAGTTGGCATATATCTGCTTTTTAAACCTCGTTTTCACACCAGAACACTTGTGGACAGACTCCATGCCAACATGATGTCCACCTGAATACAAGGGCATCAATTGCGAGGAAAGAAACGGTGGGCAAAAAACATTTTTCATTTGGTGAAATATTTTTATGAAAAACTCTACCTGACCCTTTAAGTTATCTTTCCATGAATCCAATTGTAAGTCTTACTCAGCCAGCCATTCGTCCGTCTGCTCCTCCAGATGTCTGAAACCCCTTTTGTCCCTGCTGTTTTCCTATCCATCTGTCTGACTAAGCGGCTGGCTGTCTAGATGTGTATTCTTTTTACCCAACTCATATTCTTTTGTTCAAAATCAATTCATCAAAGATATGCTGTTTCTTTTCCCAACAGTAAGATGGATACAGATGACGCCATCTACAGTTTGCTTTGGGGCAAGAGATGATTCGTATGGTTTCTTTAGAACTGCCAAGGTGGGTAACATCATTACACTCAAATTAGCGTACAAATCCGGTTACGTGACCTGTCATTCATCGAACCCAAGCTATCAATCCAAATGGGGATGCCTTTGGAACCGTCTCATTCCCAACCAAATGGCTACGTTGATAACTGACAAAAACCGTAATCTTCTTCTCCCAAAGAGTGATTTCCTATCAGATTATTGGGGCTGCAAGTTTTACAGCCTGCCTTGGGCCACAACCGAATCGCCACAACTGCTCTTTGATAATTTCTCTACCCCGCTGGCGGTGGAAACGAACCAAGAATTCCAAATCTGGTACAGCGAGGACTTGTTCAAATGGGGTTATGGCGATAATGGGTACGAGAAAACGTGTGCTGTAGTGTATGGTTTGTATGTTTGAGTAGTCGCCCAAATTACGAAGTACATTGAAGAAGAGAGTGCCAAAAATTGTTGTTCATGCCTTTATTACTTCAATATTAGATAACTACAACTCACTACTATATGGTCTACCTAAGCATCTTCTTTCGAGATTGTAATCCTTTTAAAATACAGCAGCTCGAATTGTTACACGCACTAGGATGTTGATCGTATGACCCCAATCCTAAAAAAAAAAAAGCTTCGCTGGCTTCCTGTCCGTCACTGTATAGTTTATAAAATTCTTTCATTGGTCTACAAAGCTATTAATGGAGCAGTGCCTTGCTGCATCAGTGACTCACTTAATTGTCACACCTCTAAACGGACACTATGGTTCTCTTTTCAACACCTTCTGGTGACCCCTGAAAGCGAGACTAAAAGATATTTTAAAACGTATCTTTCAAAAAAAAAGCTCATAACTCCTTTTAGTTTTATTAGATAATAAATATGTTTAATTACCTCAGAATTTTTTCAATTTATTTATTCCTGTATATAGATACAGAAATTTTTTTTCTCTTTCCCCCCTTTCTTTTAGCTTTTTTATGATCTTAACGCAAAGCACCATGGACAATTAGTGGATTTGGCGATGTATAAATACATTTTCTATCATCATTTATAATACATGTACTTATGACATCCGGAAAAAATACTCTAACTTTAGTGAGGTTCCTCTCTTCGATTCAAGAACGAAGGAAAAGAATGCTTGTCCTGGTAAAGGCCTTGCTTGGAATCGAGAATTCACAAGAATGACTTGTGAGATTTTAAGATATGCACCCTAAGTTAATAGAGATGAAATAAAAAACTTGAATATATGCTAGTCTATTTTCATTTTCGCTTTGCATCCGTTCCTACAATGGTTGGCCTCCGGGTTCATGGAACATTTGAGAATGAAACTGGCCAGTTATAATTCAAATTCTGCTTCTATTTTCTTATGTAAGATATCTCAAACTGGTATTAGTCCTGCGAGCATTCGCCCTTTTGAATTTTAAAGTTCAATTTGCTGCCCTTAACACTTACTGGAAAACAAAACTTGAAATCATTGATTTCCGAGAATGCTTTGTCATTCCCGTCGTACTCGTAGGTTTTCCACGGACTTCATAATGATTTTCATATCTAGAACCCAATGATGCTCTGCAGAAAGTAAGGGAGGCAAGAAGGTATTTAAGTATTATCAACTGAGTTGATAACCTCAATTAGCCTCCTTACAGAGTCTAAAGCTGGCTTCCAATCTACGTTATTAACTCAGTTGCTAAAACTAAATTACCCTGTGATACTCTCCCATCCACGCTGCACCAAAATTTCTTTAGAAACGTCCCCCTCTAATAAAAGGAAGTTGGGTTTCTTCTCCATAAAACATCTTATGCATAAACGTTTTGACTTATTTGGAAAATACTCACAGGGTAACAAATAGAATAAGAAAGATGGTTAGATTTTGAGCCCACTAAAGAAATAAATAAAGAAATTTTTTTCGTCTCGTCACGAGCGTGAGACAAGGAAAAACTTCTGAGTCCCCATGAGAATCGGACCTAAAATCTTCGGACTCCGCCCTCCGATGCTCTACAACTGAGCCACGGAGAGTCTGTGGTTGGCAAGGCCAACTCCGAAGTTCATGCATGATACGCGTCCGGCAAACTGCTAGGATCAGCAATGTCGTTAACGTCATGTTTTGTTAATAGGAAAAAGAAAGATGGTAAGATTTTGGGCTCGGTAAAGGAATAAAGGAAGCTGTTTTTTCATCTTGTCTCGGGCGTGGGACGAAGAAAAACTCTGAGCCCTCGCGAGAAATCGAACCTCAGATCTCCGGACTCCGTGTTCCGATGCTCTACTACTTATCCACAGAGACTCTATATGACTATAGACTTCTATCCTATATTAAAGTTCATATATCAGACACCCGTCCTGCATACTGCTACTATCAGGGTAACAAAGGTCAACAAATAACGTAACAACAGGGTAATTGCTTTCATCAAGAGAAAGTAATGGTCCCATTATTTCTTTTGTTTTAATTTTTAAATTTAAGTTTTACAGGAAGAGAGGTGGCCAATATTCGTGGGTCATGTGTAAAGAGTAAATTGTCGCGACAAATTTTCGCGGGTAAGTTGTCAGGTGTGAATTGAAAAAAAGGGTCGTTCAGTTAGAAAAAAGCCGTGAGTAAAGTACATTGTCGTAATAAAATCTGCTATTAATCTCACACCTTGAAATTCAAAAAAGAGATGGGGGAGAGAGGAGTCAGCTGAGAAGAGCTGAGAGGAAGGCAAAGGGCAAACAGCATTGGGGGCCTCTGGCCACGATTAGGATGGACTGAATCATGGTAAATAGTAATATAAATAGCAACACAAAATTAATACCAACACATTTCTTTCTTTAAAACTTAAAGAGTAATAATTCGACAAAAACTTTTTCGCGAACTGAAGGACGAAAGGTCTTGAATCCACGCTGTCCTCAACGAAAATAATGAGTCGGGCGGTGCACGATTTTTCATTCACTTTCCGTCATTCAATATCCTTTATTATCCAGATTAATAACTCAGATATTTAAAAAATAAACGAATGACATTGTAGTACAACGTCTATCACATATCAATTTCAGATAGTGCACGGTTGTCGTTCCCCGCTTCGCATATGTTGTAATCAAATCGTTTTTCTTTTTTTTTCAGATATGGTAGCGGATCACAGAGCAGTTTCGAAAGCACGTCCACAATATTATAGATCATAACGCCACATAAATTTAAAACTGCCTTTTTTTGGTTTGAATGTTTTTTTAAGGGCTTCGAGCACATTTTCCACGAAAAATGTAGATCGCAGTTATTAATGTAACTCCAAAAACTGACAAATTTTCGAATAATTGAACAGGATCATGACTTTTTTATTAAATTCATGTTTATTTTTACCAAAGTTGGTAATAAAATAATTATACGTCAAACATTCAGACGCGATAAATCTTTCGATGTGTTTATCTAATGCGCGGAATGCATTTTTTGATCTTTCACATTTTGAAAGTATTTGGATCAAAAAGTCCAATACAACTTGAAGGTTTAAGTTTCTGTTATCCTAAGAATATGGAATATATTCCCTAAGAGACCTTATTCCTTTTTATTGAGCACAGCGGAAAACAACTGTTTGCGTCACTTGCGCTAATGTCCATATAGAACTGACAGCTGCTGAGAGCTTTGTTTGATGTATTTTCATGATACGCTTTCCTTCATAATAATAGGTCGGTTTGGGCTGCTTAGTCCACTGCTGGGAGCTGGTGATCGACTTAAAACTTTTAGCACACGTGCGGGGTAGAAATAGAAGACCGTAATCTTGAATTGACTTGCTTGACGTTCGGTCAAGGTGACTGGAAAACTGCCAATCGTTTTCCATCGTTCGATTCATTTATGAGTGCAATCATTTCATATATCACTTTCATTCTCTTCGCTGATGCAGAACGAATAAAATTTACAAATATTAAGTATTGTAAACAGCCACGTTCAACCTCCACCCATGAATGAAACTCATTTTTGCAAAATTAAAGGGTATTTAACGAAGATTTTTAAGCGCATCCTACTCAGAAAGTTGGATATAAGATGCAAAACACAAACAACTTCGACCACCAGTTAAGTCAATTAAAAAATCCTACTTTCCCAACTCTGTTCTCTCAATAACATGCACATATTACACTGTAAAGTTAACTTCCATTGTAGTTTAGCAAACGGAATTTGATGTCTTTTCATCGAAAGGAGGTAGATTTTTACCGCTCTCAACCATCTCAGAGAATTTCGTTTTACCTTAGAACATTGCTGGAACATGAAAGAGTATTTTATAAGTTCTAAGGAAAGCTATTGACGCAAAAAGTCTTTAAGGACTAGTTTAATGTACTCTCTTCAAAAAATTTCACCAAAAACTTAATGACCCAGTATGGTTGGATTATTGGAAAAATTTGCATAACTGTTGCGTACAACTTGTAAAGTTTCTCAAGTTTGAAAATTTATGGCGTTGCAACGTTCGCTCATTTGCCATTTATCAATAACAACTTTGATTTGGAAAGATCCTTCTTAATCTTTTTCGTCGACTTCAAATGCCAAGATCAAAACTTTTTACAGAGGAAGAAATAGTTTTTGCCGTGTTATTTCTGGAAAGAACCTCATTTATACTCACAAAGGCTGGGTGTACATAACAGGTGGCATCTGTAAACAATTAAAAAAGAAATGATAACTTGACTACTATCCATCTGAGATATATAATGTTCAACTTTCAAATTTACTTATCTTCCGGGAAGGGTCGATTTATCATGTTTATACTGAATTTATCAGTAAAAACATTTTTAATCAGCTGCGTGATGTCAGGGAAAAATGGTACGTCTCATTGCGTATTAACATAAATTACCTCGACTCGAGGGAAAACAAAACTAACTGTTTCCCTCGGGACCAAACATTTAGTGTAGCAAATGCAATTTTTTTTTATAACTTCTCCACTATGACTTAGATAAGACACTTTAAAAAGATTGACAGATCGCTTCTCTTTACGGATTTTGTACCTTCTCCCCTAAAATAATATCGCTCCGGAGAATTCATGAGAATGCCTTGCACGATTTTATGCTATTCATCACAATCATAAAGAGATGAAATAAAGAAGCCAGACTATATGCTGGTCTTCTTTCATTTCTTTTCAATTTCTATTTTATCTTGCTTTAAGTTTTTGTTCGTGAGTAGATTTTGGTAACTCGATCTGTTTCAATTTTCCATCACATTTCTTACAACTTTTCAAACAGTAGTTAGCTTTCTGGTTTAGGAAACATTTAGGGATGAACCTGGTGTGTTGGAAATTTAGTTCCTACTCCTATTTTCTACTGTACGTTATCTCAAAGTCGTAGTAGTCCTGTAAATGTTCGCATTCTATGAACTTTAATGATCAGTTTGCTTCCCTTAACATTTGTTTGCAAAAAAATTTAAATTCCTTCCGCGAATCCTTTGTCATTAGCGTCAAGTACCTGCAGTTTTCAAATGGACGTTATAAGGATTTACATATCCAGATGTAGATGCTACTCAGAGGGAAATGATCGAAGTAGTTTTTTCGTTCATACAAGGCCTTATGAAAAAACAGTTTTAGCATATTATTAGAAAATAATCCTTGATAAACTCCTTTTTTTGTTTTCTTTTTTAAGATGGATGATAAAAAGCGCCCATCTATTGTGCTTTATGATTAAACGCCAGCGTACATCTGGAAGACAATAATGGTTAGAGTAGGAATAGTGGTAATTAGACCTAATAAATTATTAAATTCCCCATTATCCCCATAAACATCCTTGTTAACCTTGAAGCTTATCCGCAATTAGAAGAATGTATATACCAAAGAAGGCCTCACTGTCAGTGTGTTAAAGACCTTGGAACCTCGAGAACATGTGAGGACATATAAATCAAGCATCACTAACGTAAGAAATTACCTGAAGCTTGATCATGAAACTCAAAACACTTTCTTACTTAGATATAAAAGTAAATATGTTCATAACTAAATTCAGGGTCAGGAAACAAAGCAAAGAAAACTTGGAGAATCTCACACAATCATCGATCAAGCTTGAACTTGTCGGGGATAAGGAATTTAACTTATTTCAGATAAACGACCACCACCACGACCATTGTGCATAATTGAAATGATAGATAATATCGGAAAGTAATGACTCGAAATTTTCTTTTGATATAAGTTAAGCTTATCATTATTTTAACGCAACGTGGCTGAGATTAGGAATGCCCCACTTTATTTCATAATCCCTCTCAAGAATTGGAAGGTAAAGAGTCCAAAAAGAACGCTATTCACAGACGCAAATTTGATTACAGACAATATCGAAAAACAAGGAAAACAGGTTGTCATAGCCCTCTTAGATATGTTTACAGGATACGTCTGTTATAGACACGATATGCAAAAAGACGGTCGTCAGATTCCAAGAGAATAAAGGGAGTATTAAGTAGTTTAAGAACACCTGGTGGAGGGAGATATCCACACGCTAAATTTTTATAATATTGTTCTAAGGACTGATTTCGGTGTCTGATAGGTATGTTAACATGTAAAGATAAATAATTATTCTTAAGAGACCCAATTCTCTCCATCGAGTGAAGCGGATAACATTCATTTGCGTCATTTGCTTTAATTTCCACATAGAACTGACAGCTGCAAGCTTTTTTCTTTAATTTGTTTTCATAAAACGGTTGCGTTTACAAAAAACAGGTCGATTTTGGAAGTTTTATCCACTGATGAGGGCTAGTGATCAACTTAAACTTATGCCATGCGCGCGGGGTAAAAACAGAAAACCGTTAGCTCGAAGCAGGCACGCAATTTGTTTCATTTTTCATGATCGTAACCTAGAATGCATTATTGAATTATAGAAAAGTTGAGTCGCAAACGGCGAAGAAAGTTTTATCCTTCGATTCACGGATGAGAGCAACCTTATTTATATTTCTCCTCCTTGCTGATACAAAAAGAGTTAAGGTAACAGCAACTGGCAAAGACTAAGTCAAAAACCGACAACGATGGCTCGTCTTAATGGAAATTAGCATAAATTTCCTCTTTCTATGATCATCGGTCTAAATAACCAAAGACGATCATGTAAACTCGAATATGAAACTTTGAATTTTCAAGGACCTGTATAATGAAGAAAGCGAAAAAAGGTTTATAGAGGAGAATCAATATTTTTTTCATGACTTAGCGATCATGTTCATGTCACGGCTTTTGCTCTGTCTTCCTTAAAATAATATAGTTCAGGAGAACAAAACACACGAAAATGCTTTCTAGAAATCTTGTGTCTTCACAAAAGTCAAGTGTTCATCGATGCTTCCAATTTTTGTTCTCGTCTCATTATTGTTTTTGACGTTTTTGGAAAGGGAGGGGGGCTGGAGTTAATTATCTAGGGCCTTATTATACCAAAAATTAGGATTTTAAGATATAACAGCGGTAACAGCGACATAAAAAAAACAAAACAAAACAATTAAAAACATTAGTTAAACTTGTCTTTTCCCTACGCATTTTATGTGTTGACCTTCTTTATCGAAATAGATGTCTCAGCTGAAATAAGAAGGAAATCTCTGAGCGCGGAATTGAGACATGAAAAATTGTCCTAAATACCTATGTTCTCAGATAGGCAAAGCCGCCCTACGTGCCACACGGCATAATGGGCATGAGTGAGTGAGTCAGATAGGCAAAAATCCGCAAATGAATGTAGTATTAATTTTTCTCCATGTTCCCGTATTCTCCTCAGTGGGCTGGTTAAGTTACGGAAACATATAATTTTTCTTTTTTCTTCTTTTTCCTTTTTTTTTTTTTTTTCTATTATTTTTTTACAAAACAGCACAGTAAAAGTAAAGCTATAAGGAGAAAAAACCATAGAAACCGTTTCTTCATAAATTCCTTTTCTTAAGGAGACCGTAGAAAATGAAATGGAGGCAATGCATAATTCAAGGCACGAATAAAATTTAGTGAATGTTTTGCCGCCTTGATGTTCTACAAGCTTGCTGCTCAATGTTCTTACATGATTTTAAGAACCTCAATGCTGTAATGTTTCCGTGATGGTTAAAAGATTCCAAGGATTCTGTTATCGATTATAAAACGACGAATGTAATGCCATTTTCGAGTGACCTTGAGTTGTTATCAATGAGTCGTTTTCCTTCAACGGAAGCAGTATTGCCATGGCAGTCAGTGTTCAACTTCCCGAACTGATTATTTCATAAATACTTGAATAAAAACCATGCAAATCATAATTTATCCTTTGATAAGTGTAAGATGCAAGGTTCAGGATAAAGACTATAACATACACGATGCTTCGCAAAGGAAAGTTTCACCACAATATTCTGTATTTCTGGTCTTGCATTTCCTTGATTGTAACTTCCATTCTACATATGCACGTACTTACTTTGTTTCAAGGCGCCAATGAAACACATTTAACGAGAGATGAATCGTAATCGTTGGAAAATAAGCCCAAATGAACTTTATTCGAACAGTTTGGTCTATACACAATTGCAAAAATAGCACGATTTAATTTATCGCCTGCCTAAATAAAGTATTCTCTATGTCGTTGAAAACGCGAATAAGGCCAGTCGAAAATTAAAAGGCAACTATCTGATAACATTTCGAATAGTAAACAGGGCCTTTAGAGCGACGCTAAATGAGTTCCTTATTGAAAAATGCACGCCTCTTAGCTGAGGCAAACCCCATGTCTTGAAAGATGTCTTCGAAACAATTTCACAATTCTCTACTGGAACATTTTCTTGAATTCATGTAAAGTTCTTTGCTTCAGATACAAAACAAAAATGTAACGAATGTTGAAAAAAGGTCGTCTGTTTATAAGTTCTAAAGATTGTTTGACAGTTTTCAATTTCAGAAATTAAACCATTCGTGCATCGAGACTAATACAATTGAAATTTAAACAATAGCGACTTGAGGATTAGAAATGTGGATCACACAGTTTTTCCAACGTTTTATTTCTTTAATTAAATTGAAGTTCGAAATTATTGAGCTATTTTTCAGTGGCATATCATACCTATTGAGAGCTTAAACAATTTTTAAGTGTACCTTGAAAATTCGAGCAACTTCCACCGAAGAATTAGGCAAGCTGGAATGATAAGAGATAATTTATTAAAGACGTCATTTGGTGTCTCATAGAAAGACGTAAACAGCATCTGATATGTGCTTTGTCTGTCATCTTGAACAAAATATTTGATATGTTAAATAAAGGGGAAAAATTTATTGTTTATTCTGGTAAAAGTGCGCCTAAACTATGTTTTAAAACTCCTACAGAGTGCGTGAAGCCGACTAAATGTTTCATTGTGCACAAATTGTCGGGATGATTTTATCATACGGACGGAAAGAGTTATGCTCTTTGTCTAACTTGTGGTGACGAAGCCGTGGGAAGAAGCGCGAACGATTTTACAAGAATAGGAACTTTTGAAATAGTTTCGAATTATTATTACGTGTTGGTTTAACGTTGCTTGAGACAAGACAGAAGACAATTCAATAAACTTTGAGTAATATTAAAAAAAAGTAAGCAAAATTCAAGAAACTGTGTATGACGAAAAAAAATTAACATTTTTGCAGCGATAATAATTTATTTGAACTACATTGTCGACGACTCATTAAAAACTGTCAAGCTAAAAAATATTTAGCGATCAATTTTTAAGTATTTGGCGGAACAATGCAAATTTACACCGCATTTAATTTGATCTGTTTGTCCTTTACTGTCAACTTGAATTTGTATTGTAGCTCTGAAGCCTTTGAGGTTCGAGCAATTCATTTGAATTGCGCTTGCTTGACGTCTGTGAATTATGCTCATTGTGACTTTCGCGCAAAATGGAGCCGTGTAAACTTTGGTGGAACAAGTAAAAGGAACAAGGAAAAAGGTTGGCTTCACTCCTAAGGGTATGGTGCGATTTTAAAAGAAAATTATCTTGAGGTCTTTTTCAACGAAAGCAGATTATCGATGCTCGAAGTTTACTAGCTGAACCTTTACATGATTACTTCTATGCACCACAAAAGTTCTGGTAAATGATATGTTGTTCTGTTTATCTAAAAAAAATTACCAAAAGGTCGCTAAAGTTTGAACCCCGTCCAAAATGTTGAATGTGTTAAGAACAACTTAGAAATAATTATTCATCACATATAGTTTGGAAGCCTTGTATTTGAATCTTTCTTGCCCTTTTGGTTACTGAACTTTGTAGATGAATAAAGGGTTTAAACAATCTTCGGGATTTCTATTTCATAATTGAATGAGGATAATCAGCAGCTTATAAATGTTAATTAGTCAACTTGTTAAAGATTGTATTTTTCCTCGCTCATAAGGAGACTATGTTATTTAATCTGAACTTTTTCTCGAGTTTGAGTCGTTGTCACTTCACATTAGGAACCAAGATTTCGAAATGAAGATTTTTAATGCTTGAATCTTCGTTCTTCTATGGGGGCGTAAAGTGATCAGGCCTATCAGGAGGACATTTCAAAATGCCTTAAGCAGATCAAAGTTATCATTCCACAGAAACCGAAGGAGCCTTCGAAATTAAAGTTTAATGTTAAGAGTTGTGCTGATCTTCCTTGACGATTGGCATCCTATCGAGCCTTGTGCAAATTGTTTACTCACATCATAAACTAGAAAGTACCTGAACGAATTTACAGGAAAGGTTTTAATGTACGTGTAGTATTATTGCTGTATGGCTTCATCTGGTATCAAACAAGTTTTGTTGAGGGGAAACTCGTCTTTTTTCTTTCTATGATCCTATTCTCAATATTTTCAGATTCAGCTCAAGCAAAGAAGTATGTGGTGGCTGTTCTGCCATTTAAGATTCGTCTTTTTCGCTTCTACCATGGAGTTTGTCGCAGCTAATGATCAATGTAGGACAGAAATAAACATACAAGGAATGGCTCTCGAGAGTCATGTCTTTAAAAGGTGGTCACTGGCGGCTCCTCACCTTTGCGATGTCAAATGTGGACAAGAGATCACGTGCCAAAGCTATAACTACAATCGAAAATACCAAATATGTGAACTAAATAACCGCACCAAGGAGGCGAGACCAGACAATTTCCTTTCGGCACCCGCTTGGTTTTACATCCGACGATTGAACGGCAGAGGTAAGAAATCAAATGTCTCTCTATCTGTGTGATTTCTATTTCTCTTAAATCTTCTCCATCCTCAGCCTGGTTCCTTCTCGCCTGGAAGAGCTAAGAATAGGAAGTAAATGTAAAACATATCTTTACTGCGGCTCCCTTAGGTTCTATCCCTGAATTACCGGCGCTGTCTTGTCACGAAATAAAGGCGAGTGAAGGTAAACACACCATAAGCGGCAAGTACTAGCTGGATCCAACTAGGAAAGGAAAGGCGAAACTGATTTACTGTGATATGGTTAACGAAGGTAGGCCCTATAACTTTGTTTGAGCTATTTTATTTTGTGGCGAGTTATCAGTATCATGAAATTATTATAAATTATACTATTATTAATATCATTATCGTAATATTTGGTTTGGATCAGTTCTGGCGTGGATGCCTCTAAAGTTGCTCTAAATTAGTCCCTGTTTCTCTTTCAACATTCTAGATATGGATGAATGTAAATTTAACATCAGTGACTGCGACGTGAATGCAAACTGTACTAACACATATGATTCTTACAAATGCACATGTAAAGTGGGATACATCGGCGATGGACGCTCATGTTCAGGTAGTTTTAATATTTTCATATATAACTAGTTTTTGTTGATCGTCTCATAATTTTATGCAGCGTTATCCATGCATGTTTATGCAAAGAGTTACCACGATCTACATATTTTGTTACACATTTTGTAATGATAAGAGGAATTACATGACTATGGGTCATAAGAATGATAAAGTGCAAAATTTATCGATAGTTTCTCAGATATTTACGAGTGTAAAGGAAATCACTCTTGTCACATGAATGCTACCTGCACGAACACCAAAGGATCGCACGTTTGTACTTGTCACCACGGATATACTGAAAATGGAAGCGACTGCACAGGTACATAATGCGTTTCCTTTAGAATCATTCCCATTAGAAAGAAAAGCGCCATCATCTTTGCAAGAGTTGTTTTACCAGCATACCTTGTATAAGAAGAGATGAGTGTAGGCCTGAAGACAATGGCGATAATGACACCATTGTATTCAATAAACATTCAATGCTTACAGGACAGAACAACGGATTTGAACTTGGGGAAACCAAGAAAAAATCTGGTAAGTGGTAACGTGAAGTGCTCACGTCTAGAACCACAAGACAAAGACTTCTCAGCTTATGCCCCGAAACTTTTCTCCAATTGCATTTTTTTTTTATGTTTATGATTATTGATTATTACAGATATTGACGAGTGTAAAGGAAATCACTCTTGTCACGTGAATGCTGCATGCATGAACACCCTTGGATCACATGTATGTCAATGTCATGCTGGATATACTGGAAATGGAGAAAACTGCACAGGTAAATTTAATCTCTTCTCTACAATATAGTAGAATAGTCCTGCATCACACGTTCAACTACAGTGCTGCACCATCCAGTTGCGTTGCAAGACAATTAGACAATTTATCACTAAGAAACTCGGTCATTTTGTCCTCACGTGTTCACCTCCTCGAGTGTTCAAGTCGCTATCTTATGAGAATATAAACAGTTGTAATCTCTTGGTATCGAGTTGAACAAGAGAAGAAAAGTTACATGACCGCAAGCAACCATGTACTATTTTGATTATCATATAAACACAATAGGCCTTTACTGAGAATGAAAGGTGACTTTTTTAAAGAATGATATGATTGGTTTCACAATCCGCGAAAAAAAAATCGTAAAGCGCGTCGGCGATAAGGGTCAAGATGAAAAAATGTGTTGAACCATTACAGAAACAGACAAAGGGCGTAACTTTCTTTTCATAAAATTCTCAGTTGATTTTTTCCTTACCGAAAGAAAAATATTTTCATGTAAAAGACAAAAATAGGCCTTTAGTAAGAAAAAAATAGAATTTTTTAAAGAATGAAATTAGAAGTTTCACATTCCGCTAAAAAAAATTCTACCAAGGAAGGCTAGCAAGGCTAATCTTTGATGATTGATATCCGACTACAGTTTGGAACTGTGTCTAGAGAGAGATTCCACTGCAGTGGAAGTTTTTGTTTAGTCTAAATTAATAATTAATTTGTCACAATGATAAATAACTTAATGCTCTTTCACCTTGCAAAAGTTTAAAAAACGAATTTATATCTCACTCGTGTAACCACTAACGTTGTATAATTTTTCTTTCTTTCCCATTTTTTTAGATATTGATGAATGCCAAAAAAATACTCACAATTGTCACCTGAACGCTACTTGTCAAAACACAAATGGATCCTTTGTGTGCACCTGTATATTTGGATTTAACGGAGATGGACGGAACTGCACAGGTTAAGGCCTTTAGATTGTAATTGCCTGGTTATGACTTTAAGAAGTGTTAGTTTGCTTGTGCTTTTATTTTTAACTGTTTGTTTAATTTGTACGTACCTTCTCCGTTTGTTTGTTTTGATAAAGTAGTTATCCTTGCCTTAATAATTTTGACCAATGGTAGAAAATGATCCCAATTGAAAGCAAGAGGACGAAATGCACTCAATGCTCAAAATAAGGAGGTTTATACATGTATCATACTCCAAGAATCGTGATTGAAAGCCTGTCATTTCTCAGATATTGACGAATGTGCAAGAAATCTTTCTTGTCATGTGAATGCTAACTGTACCAACACAATTGGATCACATGTATGTACATGCCACACTGGATACATTGGAGACGGACAAACTTGCTCAGGCGATTTTGATAACTTTCCTTCAATGTTCAGAAAAGTCCTTTATGACCGAAGGGAGGCAACCTCCATTGCTGCTCTTTCTATACATAGAATCCCAGCTACTCAAAGCGGGAGGTAATCTGAAACGTCCTTTTAGCTCAAATTAAAAGGCCGGAAGTAGTCAATCATTTATCCTGAAATTCATCGCCTATTTAAAATTGTGGATTGTTTTGTTTTTTTCATATCCTTTGAGATTAGATTTGCAGTATTTTGGATAGGTATTCATTATATCTTGATTCACCAAAACATTTTTCATCATAACATCCAACTCTGGGTTGTGACGTGGTGCACTTGATCCCCATCAGACATTGACGAGTGTTCACAGATGAACATCTGAAATGAGCACGCCTCCTGCAGTAATACCTAGGGCTCCTACAGTTGTGCCTATAATCCTAAATACATTGGCTATGGTCTCTCCAAATCCATGCCTTATATATTTTTTAGAGATGGTACTGACTAAACTCGCTGTAAATAATGTTGAGTGAATGGCTATTCTTGTTTGGCCACGTAACAAATCACGTTAGTTTTTAGTGCCTTTAGTTTGCTTGGAAACATCCTTCGACAAAACATTGGGGATAAAGAAAGATAGATTTGATTTTTTACATCATATTTGTGGACTTGATGTGCATTGTTTTTGTCCACCAGGAGAGAAAATAATTTTTTCTCAATGATGCATAACTGTTTTGCAAATTGAATTATATTGATGATGTCTCAATTAAACAGAATAGTCTGATTGGTTAAAATCGATGTTGATCGCAGTTACGATTTTCTCACTCTGACCTAATAAGGTAATTCCTCAGCAAGAAAAAAAGTCATCTAACAATTTTTTTAGTCTGCCTTTAAATGTTTCCTACCAATGGCTGTTTCGAAAAATGCAATAAGAAAGACAGGTCACCTTGCTTGTTTGAGAGAAATGACGGGCAAAACTTACCTCATTTATGCCTCTACTAGAAATTTTTCACGCGCGTCATTTCAAGGTACATTTTTCGGTTGCGGGAAGCAAGGGTTTTTGAAGTAAAAATTAAAAGAAAAAACTTAAAAGGTACAAAGTCTCGAGCGTGTGGAAAATTTGATGTGTAATTTGTGGAAATTATTTATATATATATATTAGTAATTATTATCACTCAAAACGTTCCTCACGTCGTTGTTTTCAAGGTAATAATTTTCATCATCAAGTAACGGGCTTTGTGCACGCTTTTAGCTATGTCTTCTTTTTTTTTTGCCTTCGACAATTTTCTTAATTTCTCCAAGTTAAAGGGGAAGATTTGTACACAAAAATTTTGCAATGATAAAAAATAGAGGTCACCGCGCTCGTTCAAGAGCTAAAGAGCATTGTACCTGTTTGTATGGTCCATTTATTGAAAAACAATACCGTGTTCTCGGAATGCGTGCGCTTACTTGCCTGATTACGTGATTTTTATGCGCAGTACAGGATGCCCAGTGCAATACTGAGGAATCACCTTTAGACTTATAGCAAGATTCAGTTTGTTTTGTTTATTTAATGGAAGAATATTTGTCCAAATAAGGAAAACGTAGACAAATTTGAGTGTAGCCGACGAAACTACGAGCATAGCAACTTGACTTTTTACAACGCGAATTTTTGTCAGATGTACGATTTGATTGGCTATTAGGAAAAACTATCGTCCACAGCATGTGTTGAGAAAATATTAATCAGTCATGTTATAAACATACACCTTTTACCTTTGATAGAAATAGTAGAGATGGTAAGTTTTGAGCTCGGTGAAGAATTAAGAAACATGTTTTTTCGTCTTGTCACGAGCGTGGGATAAAGAAAAATTCTGAGTCACCGTGGGGAATCGAACCTCAGACCTTCGGATTTGCGCTCCGATGCTCGCAAATCTGAAGTTCGATTCCTCGTGGGGACTCAGAATTTTTATTTATCCCACAATCGTGACAAGACGAAAAAACATCTTTCTCAACATTTACCTTCCTCTGTAACGTTATTGGAGAGATATGCTTATAATATATAGGGCACTTTTTTCCGTGTTTACGTTTTCTCATTTAAACACTCGAGGCTAGGAAATGTCTTGAATGTTATGCAAACCCTTGACTGCGTAGCGGTTTCGCATAACTTTCTCAAATTCATCCAACCTCCTCTCGTGTTCAGGTGAGAGTATGTAAACATGGAAAAAAGGTTCTCTATTGCTTAAGCAGTAATCGGCTCCAACAAAGTTTTCCAGGCATATCTGCTCAGATCGAAGAAAAACTAATTACTTCACTTCAATTCCACTACGACCCAGAAAACTTTTTCACAGTCAAATAATTCTAGCCCTGCGGGAGCACTTATTAACAAGTTTGATGGCTTTACATTCATCAACAACATTTTTTGTGGTCAGCAGTCGATGACTGCAGGGCTTTATGAAAAGCGATCACTGAGCGATCGCGCCACAGTCACGCATTGAAATTCGTTGAATATGGTAACTTTTAAGGGATTTTGTATTGAGGTTGTATGACAAACTCGGCTATTTTGTCCCCAATCAATAAATAGAGAATAATACTTGGGTGCACTTTGATATGGAATTTCTCTTCAAATGTTCAACTTGTTATCTCGTGAGCGAGAGCAGCGAACGAGTAAAGTATCGAGCAAGAGAATATAAACTGTTATAATCTCTTGGTATCGAGATAAACACGAGAAGAGGAGTTCCATATCTGCAAGCGACCATCTATTATTTTGTTTATCACGTAAATACAATAGGCCTTTACTGGGAAGAAAAGTCGACTTTTTAAAAAAATGAAATTATAGGTTTCACAATCCGCACAATCAAAAAGTCGTACAGCGCGTCGGCGATAAAGCTCAAGATGAAAAAAAGCGTTGAACCATTACAGAAACAGACAATGGGCGTAGCTTTCTTTTCACAAAATTCTCAGTATTGACTTTTTCCTTACCATCCAAAGAAATATTTTCATGTTCACGGCCGAAATCGGCCTGTGGCAAATCTTTCAGTTGTCGATTTTCGTTCTCAGCCACGAGAAATACCATTACCCAGGTCAAAGACCTGACTTTAGGTTTTTCTTTTCGTATTTTGTTTTACTTCCCCTTCTAGGAAATTTTGAGTGACAGTGTCTGTTAGAAATACGAATTTTTCTTTTTATTTTGGCAGCTGTAATTCGAGAAAATCTTGACATGCGACCCTGGATTGATCTGATTCAGCTGATTGTGATATAAAACAGAGTAAAAATTATCGTAATATTATACGCGTGTTTAACAAGGATTTCCCGGCTCTTCTAAGGGCGGGAAATCGTTTTAAACCACCGCAGTTTATAAAATAGCTTTTTTCCTTAAGCTTTCTTATAACGAAATATATAAAACATCGCATTAACCGAAATTCAACTTTTTAGCCGATCCGTGCTATAATTACAGAAACCTGAGCGATGCTGACAGAAAGAGCACTTACAGCACACCCGACGGTGGAGAAAAATGTGACTACGATTCCTTAATATTCGGGGAATGGTATCGTTTCGTGGGAGATGCAGGAAAAAAAATGCCAACACAGTGCGTACCGGATAATAGATGTGGTACGGTCCTCTCAGGCTGGCTAAAAGGTGGTCACCCCACATTGGCAGATGGTGAGGTTTCCTCCGAGGTCTGCTTTACCAGAGGTGCAGATTGCTGCAAGAAATCAATTAACATTAAAGTGAAAGACTGTGGATCCTACTTTATATACCAACTACAAAAGCCACCTGCTTGTGATCTGCGCTACTGTGGCACAGACTGAATGTTACAAGCAAGTTGTTCTGCACAGCGAAAGGATTCAGAGGATTAAGAATTTCACATGATCCATTTTTTATGATTAGTGTTAAACAGTGAGTAGTTTGGACACAAGACTACCTTTGGACGACGTAGTTTGATCTTCCAAGTAAGAGTACTCCCGAGAAGTTGTGACAGAAGGTTGTTAGTAATAGTGACCGACGTTTCTATAACCTCAGCGGAAGTCATCATCAGAGTGATTCAACAGTTGTTGTTTATCCGAGTGTTAGAAGAACAGACATCCCCCCCCCCGGCAAATTTAAACAACTATGGGCATTAGTGAGCTTTCAAATAATCTTAGTATCACCTTTATCTATTCCAATCGAAGAGCTTCAATAAGTAAGTTTTAAGCTCAACTTTGAGCATTGTATTTTGCTTATTAAAAAAAAGCTTTGGACTCTTTATGTTTACTCAGGTCGTTAGAAACTAAAGCAGCTTTTAATACCCATCCATTCTGTGCAAGTAATTGTTATTCTGTCTGAAAGCCTTCCACTATGGGTCACGGCAGTCCCTGATTATGAGCCAGTTTTTTTATTATGTTCGGTCATGCTTTCATTGGCATCATTATTTACAAGGATTTTTAAATCGCATTAGGTGTGTTGTGGATAGAGACTGTAAATAATTTCAAGAATTCTTAGTCACTATGACATTGATACTCAAACTTTCTGATGACATAGCTTGGAAAACTAGAACATTCTATTAGGTATGTAATTATGATGTATTTCTGCCACAACAGTTGTGTTGTAAGCTTCGAATTCCGGAATGTTTTGTGAATGTATATAAGGACTCAGTCAGCTAGGAGTGGTAATTTAGTTTTTCGGGAAAGACTGACTATCAAGGGAGCTCTACAGAAAAATAGCTCAGTACTGTGATAACCTTCAAAAATTGTGTATTTTGTGGAGATTTGGAGGCAAAGGCGAGTCTTTGGTTTCCGTAGAGAGTTAAGTTGTAGTCTGTAGTGGGCTTAAGTAAGTTTTTAAATGACAATTTTTTATTGCCTATATGAGTAGCTCCTGAAAAAGAATTATTACACCTTGTTTAGTAAAGTAGTTGCAGGAGTATAGTGTTCCTTATTTCGATTAAATCATACCTTAACAGGTGAATCTTGCAGGAAAACGAGTTGAGTGAAATGGGTAAAATTTCAATGATGTCTACACTAGTAGCTCTTATACAAGCCATTACCACAAAAGACAAAACAACACCAGAAAGAGGTCCGAAATGACGACCAGTTAAAACCTAATTTAATAATATTTTCAGGCTTATTTGAGCGTAAGTGACCTGTAACAGAGAAAGTATATATAACTGTCACTGAGCCTGAGACAAATAGCAAGTGTAAGTGATCAAAGGTTTGCATGTCTTTACATCAATTATCGTACTGCCTAAAGGAGTGGCTCCTGAGAAAGAATTATTACACGTTGTTTAGTAGTAAAGTAGTTGTAGTAACCATAGTTTAACTGTCACTGAGTCTGAGAGAAATAGCAACTCTCAGTAATCAAAGGTTTGTATGTCTTTGCTGCACTTCATCTATTATCAATTGGATAGCTGCAATACAGGAAGCAAGTTATTTATTTCGTGTTTTCCGTTTTTACGCAATAATTATGGACCATATTCAGGTAGTTCTCCGCATCAGTCAACGATCAAGTGTCTGACAAGGATAATACTTTGTAAGAGATGGAAAAATAACTGAGATTGACTGTGAACAGTCACGCAGTTGAATACTGAGCAAACGAAAATCCAGAGAGTAACATGGAACCCGGGACCAACAGATTACAATTCTAGCGCGCCCTGGCCACTTGGTCACACTGCCGTCAAATTTGAGAACCCCAATGAAGAAGATTAAAAACTTTAATTAATTTATTAATTTATTCCCGTTTCAAAACTACAAAGTTTCAAACCAGTTTCCAGAGGCGGAGTAAGAAAACAAATAGTTTAAACAGATTCACACCGATTCTCAATTTTCCACAAACCAACAGGATTTATCAAAATGGATCGCTCATACGTTAGTTTGATTCAGAATTTGATATAGTGGCAAACACTTTGAACATGGCAGTCACGAAGTGTCATGATAGAGCTCATTTCAACAATTGGACACGTCAATTTCGCAATGCTTGGAATGTTGTGATAATATTCACTGAGGTTTGATCATTCTAAAATAAGACGTCACTTTGGTCAGCTATCTAGTCATATTTTCAACTTGATATTTTATTTTTAAACTCAAGAAAACATAGATAGACAGGCACTTCAAGCTCATGTGAGTTAGTGCAAGTTGTAAATAACACTTTTAAATGGTTGGGAAACTTATCGGTAGATTTTGTTGTAATGCTAGATTTAGCATCAAAGTTAAACTGTGTTTATTACAGTTTTTCACTGAGAAAAATTCAATGTTTGTTTGTTTGACTTTTTTTTCTGGTAGAATAATTTCTATTTGAGCTCATTAGGAGAGCTGTTATTACAAAAAAGCTGCCCTCGTTCGAATAATAAAAAAGACGATTACGGCGTGAAAAAGAAATCCTCAAATGTCACTCTGAGTTGCACGGGGAAATGTTATTCACGATTCCCATCATCTCATTTTTTCCTCCCATGTTTAAGAAGAAAGTTGAAAACAGAATATAATTTATAAATATATATTTATAATTTATAAACCTAAGAAACCTATCAGAATATGGTTAATCGTAGGTGGGCCAATCAAAGAAAACTGATAGAGGTTGATGAGTTCCGAGGATAAACTTCATAAATTTTGTAGAGGTGCTTGGCGAATTCAAATTAGCTTGACGAAAATTGTACAGCTTTTAGTCAATAATATGTATTAATTTTAGACGAACCATTTTTAAAGAGTGTTCTGCAGAGATTGAACATCAAAGTAAATGCGATGGATCTTTCAGCAAAACAAAAAGAATCTGTTGATCCGTTTTCACACAAGCACAAGCTAAACAACACTGTAAGTTTCTACGATTTTGATAGGCCTGTGCGGGATTTGAACCAATGACCTCTGCGACACTAGTGTAATGCTCTACCAACAGAGTTAGCAAGCCCACTGGGAGCTGTAACTGTGTTGGCCTCAACCCGTGAGGTGGTGAATCAATGACTGTGAATGTATGAAAGTCTAATATATGTGAATTGCGGATTAAGAAATGAATATGAGAGCGATCTGCGCAGTAATGGACACAACTTAAGAGTGAATGTCTCTAAAAATCAAAGAAAATAAAAAAATCGCGGACATGGTCAAAAAATCGTTTCGTCTCATTTTTTGTCTACAGGTAGCTATAGGTTCTACTTAAAGGGAAGCGAGGTTAGTTTGTGTAAATATTTATTTTAACGGAAATAAACCGTTACTAATTGCATGATCGAAAATGAGTGCGTGCGAGCTCTAAATTATGCAGTTTTCAGGCCGTCCTTGCATGAACTAAAATGCATCAGCAGGACTTCTCTAGCTATAAATAAACTCATGTGGCCTTCTATTACCAAGATATAGTGATATTTTTTGTATCGTTTCCTCCCTGACGAAACCACGGGTTAATTACCAGTGGACATGTTCGCCATTTTTAATGCATGTCTAACCCGGCCTAATGTAGTGTGACAAAAATGCATGTGGTAGTGTCTCAAAATCTCCAGCAATACTATGCAAGGTGGGTCTTCAAATTCATCATTTCATTTGTCTGGTATCTTCTGCTGTTTTGATATACCAACCAACCAAACTTCGCTAAAATTGTAAAGGGCGCCATATTGAAATGAACAAAATCAACATTGCAATGACACAAGCAAAGCATTGTTTGAGTCGCAGCTGCACTAAGCTTTTTATGTTTGCTTTGACATTAATAGTTCCTTACCTTAGAAATCTTTTATAGGCCCTTGTTATTCCGCATATTTTTCGAAATACTGTCCGTTGCAATTTGGTGTAAAGGGGGCCAACCGGCTAACTCATTGAAGCCACTGAGCCGGTGTCCCAGCGGATATGGACCCCCCGGTCCAAATCCGCTAGCGGACATGGACCTCCCCGGTCCAAATCCGCTAGCGGATTTGGATCCCCCTCCGCGGATCTGGACCCCCCAACAAAACTGAGTGAAAACATCATCCTTAACGTTCTAGTAAAAAAGGATGATACTTTACGTTCCAGAGCGTACTAAAGTATGTTTTCAATTCAAAACATGCGTATCGTTAATGCATACGAACTGGCATGCCGTCGGATGTTTCTTTTGACCAAGGGAAAATGGACAAGAATTTAGTTTAATGTCTGGAGAGAGGTCGTTTTTGAACCTTTTCCGCGATAGTCGAACACCGTTAGATTCAATAAGAAACAAACTTGTGACACTCATTTATTTTGTCATTGTTCAATACCCAAGTGTTGGGACGACATAGTACAGTGCGAGGGATTTAAGACTGCCTCGGAGGACGAGTGGCTCTGCATTGTCTGCAGATTGCCAGACTCTAGACGTCTTCGTAATTGTTAAGGTGTTATTTCGGATCCCTCAACAGTTAATAATCGCTAAAATTAGAAAATAAAATTGAGTTCGATGTAATAGTCTCCACTTTTGTTAGGACGTTGACATTAACGTTGATTTGCATCTGAAAATAAGCTGAGAGTTCCAATAGTTCAGAAAAGAAACATTTTTACCTATCATTTGTAATACGAGTAGTTTCTTCGTTCTTGTTCAAAAGCTGTTTAATGTTATTATTTTAGAAAATCAGACTGAATTATTTTTGTGACTGGACGCAATAGTCTCCACTATTGTTATGACGTTTCGTACCAATGTTGATTCGCATCAGAAGAAGCAAAGATTTATTGTGACAATTTTAATAGTTCTAATGCAGTAGTTTGTTCACATCTAATTCTTGTGTATACTGTACGACTCGCTATAATGAATGCGGTAGAATTGGAACGAAATGGCTTTTTTTTTTACCTTTATTGAGGAAATGTTGTGTTGTGATTGAAAAGAACATCGACAAAAAAGCTTGCAAATAGAATTAGTTACCAAATATGATACAGAGGATGCTTAAAAGGAACGTTTGGTAGGGGAGTCCAAATCTGCGAAGGGGGGTCCATATCCGCTAGCGGATTTGGACTGGGGGGGGTCCAAATCCGCTGTGACACCGGGATGAGTAAAATAAAGTTACTTGTTGTTGTCATTTTCTACAGCGTGTCGCAACCCAGTTACGTTTAGTCTACTTTGATCCTAATTTTGGTTTTTTTTGACGTCCCACTCAAAAAGGGTCCCCTACAAAACGGCAGGACGGTAACGCTAGGGATTTGCCGGATTTTAATTAATTTTTCACGGGTTCCTGTCACTCTGCGAGACATATGATAATCTGTCACGTAACAAGATCAACAAACAATTCATTCTGCCTCACATATAAAATCTAAACAAATATATTGTCATCAGGAACGAAAACGATACAAGACAGAAAAAGACTTTGCAAAATTTCACAAATACAAACCGTACAGTGAAAACCCTATGGAACGAAAATAACGATACAATTTTCCCACGGAAAACAAATGTGATCAGTTAACAAAAGTAAACAAAAAACAAAAGCGTAAGAATCGTCGATGATCGTCGAATCGTTAAGACAACGGTTGCTTTTACTCCAGCAGAAAAAGAATGTCTTGTTCTTTACTTGATATTGTTGGTGGCGTTTGTGGTGCAGAGGAACGCGCAAGGCATCAGTCCACTCAGACAGTGTCTCTGTCATCATGCAGCAAGGATATCAGAAGCCACAAGTGTTTTTTACATTTTCAAGTGTTGAGACAGAGATTGAACTTATCTTAGCAAGAAGCGGGATCCTCGTGAATGACCTATTACATCGATCAAACCTTGGAATCGGCTGGAGAAGAGCTAGTAGATTATGTTCTGTGCCACAGGATGTTTCGGGTCACAAAAAGGAATCTAAAGAAGTACCCGCACCAGAAAGGGGAATTACTTTGCAGGACTCAATACAAATTCTTGAACTTACGAAAAACCTCGTACCCATCGGATCAGGTAAGCGATTACAATGAGTCATGATCTTGTAAGAATTGACGTCCCTCTAGTTTATTCTCATTGTATGTAAGGATAAACATCCGTATAGCTTCTCGTTTCATACAGGGTACCTGGCGGGATTCACAGACTTCATATCCTAACTTCAAATCACTTCACTGTCGCGTAAAACAACGCCAAGTTTAACAGCAAAATTATTTTCATGTCTTTTCAGGATTTTTGCAAATATTTTTACGTCGGAAAACACTGGCGTTCACTCAACATTTTCATCTCCTTCAAAACTTATTCAAAACCAGTGATGGGCTCCTGTCAAAACTTATTAATGGCGTGGGGAACGTTGGAATTGAAATATTCACAGATATTAGAATTCCTTCTAACAATGTGGGGAAAAAAGGAAAGGAACGTAAAATACTGACTTATGACAAGGTTAACTACAGAATGTGTCATCAATTTAGGATTTGTGGGGCTTTTGCCTGGACCAGTTTTGTTCTTTTACCACATACAGAGCTATTTGTTAAAGGAGGATGTGTAAGGGAAAAAGTATAAATTAATTCTTTCTCTCAAAATATTAAAGAAATTTGTATGCGATGTCGACAGTTCCTAGCAAAAACAAAAAAATCAGTTACAATCGCAGAGCTTGGGTGCCACAGGAGGTGTGGAAAACACCATAGCAGGTCTAAGCGGTCTAACCTTGGTGAGTTTCTTCAAAGTGTACATGAAGAATTTCCATCCAACATAATTAATAAAAGTGGAAAACCGTAACGCATGCTCTGAATTCTCCCTTCTCCGCCCTTTCATGCCTAGGGATTCAACCCAGCTGGGAAGAGGGCGTATCCAGGCTAACTTGCATGCGCATGCTCAAACGCCGTCATTGCCGCCCGTCAACGACTAGGCAAAACCATACATGGCACAAGAATTGGATAGGCGTGCCCTGCCCTGATAGCAAATCACACTCCAGGATATATTCAAATAATTTAGGTTTTAAATTCTTATATGGAGCTTATATGGCTTCTCCACTTGTTTATCGAAATGCTTCACATGGAAAATAATACTGAGAGGTAACTGGATAAAGATATCAGAATAGGTTATCACTCAATAATATTATAAGGTAAAGAATAATTATCGACTATTAACTTCCGCCTTGCATGCGACTTGCGCTTTCATACACGACACCCTGCGCGTGCATACGGTTTATCTCATTTTTAAGCCATCCAAAGCAATGTGTTCAATTTTTCGTCAGGTTGATGAACAAGGGAGTGACTCTGATATTCCTGCCACTTGTGCTGTCACTGTTGGTGATGAAGCATTGCCAGAAGGTTCCACATCCAGACGGTAGAGCCTATTTGTTCCGCAAGAAGATTCCGAAGAGAGTGATGAAAGCTCCATTATAGACAACGAGTCTCAGGTGCAGCTAAATCGCTTGTTACAGCTTCGAGACGTCAGTCCAGTACGTCACACGTTATCAGTGCAATGGAATACAGCGCACGAGCGTACTAAACGCATACACTTACGGAAAGCTCAACAATGTATTTCTGCAATGCTGGATGTCCTGTCACCTGAAAAGTCACAAGAACTGTGGAGGAAGCTTTGTGATCGTCACGCTGTATGCAGCGAGAGTCAGGTTGTGGTCGAAGGCAGAAGTGAAAAAGAGACGGAGCTTCTTATTGCATTTGCTGAAAGCTACTTGAAAGCGCAACATTGGAGCACCAGACGGCAAATACTCTCTTTGATGGCAGACAAGTTATCCCGTGGGGAGATGAGGGAGTTTATTCCAACCGTTAATAGCTATCGCTACAACATTGCCCGATGCCACAGGCCGATACATGGAAGAGCTGCTCCTCTTCAAACCAGGAGAAAAGGAGAATGCGAATTGAACCTGTAAAATTAGAACATTTTGTTTCTTTCATAACGAGTCCACACGTTATTCAAGATGTTCCTTTCGGGGAAAAACTTCTGAAATTGTCGGCTGGCGAGATCATAAAACCAGTCAGTCCTGTAAAACATCTTTATTTAAGGCCTCATATTTTAATAGAATTACAAAACTGTGGAATATTATGTGTAAAGTAGCTCCTCCGTCTTCCTTAGGTACTCTTTCATCCTTTAAGAACTTTGTCACTAATCACTATTTTAATTTATTAGCAAATGTTTTCGATATTGACCAACCGTGTACCTGGTCAGTGTTTATAGACTGTTCCTGCCATAGAACTCATTCGCACTGACTTAAAACTTTGTAATATTTATTTATTTTTTATTCTGTAAGGAGTTTCCTTGCATGGGTACTCACGTCCCGTTCGTTACTCCCTTTTGGCAATTTTTTTTTTTTTTTTTTTTTTTTTTTTTTTTTTTTTTTTTTTTTTGTACGTGTAACTTCTCGTTTATTACTTCTGTAACTCAGTAGAATGCCAATAAAATTAATAAAAAAAAAAAAAAAAAAAAAAAAAAACCCAATGTATCAGAAAAATGATACCAGAGCGTTATATTTAAAGGCAAAGTAACCCAAGCAGTGCTGAATTTCGGGGCTCCTGCGACCATCTCCACAATGAGTCATGTGAAAAGTGTTATGAGTTACAGGAAGTATTGTGTACCATAGAAGATGAGTGTTCAAGTGCGCTCTCGTTAGCAGAAGATCAAGCTGACATGCAGCATACCATCAAACAGGCAAGGGATTATATCATTAGCTGGAAAGCCCATCAGCTACGTTCAGTCCACCAAGCTGAGGCGAAGCATTCAGTTTTAGCCAAACTCGACAGCCGACCGGTGCTGTTAGTCTAGGACTGGGCAATGAAATATATGCCCCGAAAATATCGAGAGGCACAGTCAGATTGGTTTGCGAAGCGAGGATTACCATAGCACATTAGCGTTGCCATAAGACGATCAGAGGATTCTGAGCACTTTGAATCCCAAACACTTGTTCGCGTATTTCAAAGCTGCGCCGAAGACAGTGTGACTGTGGCTTCGATAATGCTTGACTACCTCACTACCCTGAAAAACGAAATTCCAGAGCTGGAAATAGCTTATTACAAACAAGATAACGCTGGCTGTTATCACAGCGGAAATTCAATTATCTCAGCTAAGCTGGCCGGTGATGCTGTGGAAGTGGCTGTTGTAAGAAACGACTTTTCGGACCCTCGAGATGGAAAGGGGGTATGTGATCACAAAGCGGCAAAAATCAAGGGAGACGTTTGAAGGTACGTAAACGAAGGCAATGATGTCATCAACGCTCTACAGTTCAAAACAGCCATTGAATCTGGCCAAGGAACCACAGGGGTGGAAGCAAGTTATGTTGCTGCCAAACCGTCAAGCACCTTTAATATCAAATGGGATGGCATAAGCTTATTCAACAATTTTGAGTACGATGAAAGTGCCCTACGAGTGTGGAGAGCATTCAGTGTGGGCTCTGGTAAAGTAGTGCGATGGGCCAAGTTCGAAGGAGTCATGAAGCAGCCCGAAAAATTGGAAATCCTAGACTCTCCATCGCAGAATCCAAGTGGCGCACCGACGTTCAAGATTGTGAGACACTGGCATATTAAGAAAAGCTCTGTCAAAGCAGATTTCTCAACTGAAAGCGAAAACCGAGATCGAGGCTGTATTGGGAAATATAAGCCAGATGACATGCTTTTCCCGTGTCCAGAAGAAGGATGTGTAAAAGCATACAGTCGCTTTGCAAACCTCCAGACACACCTAAATACTGGAAAACACCAAATGCTGCTCGAACAGGAAACTCTCTACGATAAAGCTAAAAGAGAATATTCTACCAAGCCGACGGAGAGACCCAGTCGAATAACAAACGTTCAAGTTGCTGCACAATCAAAGAGTGACGGCTTGCCGCCTCTTCCAATGGGTTGGGCCCTGAAGACAATTAAGAAAAAGGTGCGTTTTACGAAGAAACAGACCGAATTCTTAACTGACCAATTTCGAAAAGGGGAGTATAGTGGACGGAAAAGCGATCCACAGGATGTTTCGAAAACCATAAGCCTAGCAAGAGACCAAGCGGGGGGACGCCGATTTCAACCTGATGACGTCGCAGCAGATTAGTGGCTTCTTCAGCCGTCTTTCAGCAAAGAAGCGATTAGAAGTTACAGCCGCCGGTAACGAAGCAAAAGCTAGTGAAGTATCAGAAGTGGACATGGAGAGCGTCGACGAGGGCGAAATTTCCGCCGAAGCTGAGAGTCATCTATCTGCAACGTGCGCAAATGTGATAAGAAATGTGGCTATTCAGCATCCGATTGTATATTGTGGTCTTAACATCTGCGAACTTGGTCCGGGAGTGTACCTACTCTTCCAAGTAACTGAGCACTGAACGTTTCACGAATAACTGATCCGCTGATTATAAAAGCGGTGCGTGTATTATTTACGAGAAGGCGTTGCGTGACAGCAGAGTCCTACATATCGGATTTCAGTCACTCGAGCTCACCACTGCTTGTGTAACCTCATGTAACCTCCTTATCTTTGTGTTAGACGATTTTCAGTGTATTCAAAACTAGCGATTGCAGAAGGCGCAGAAGGGATGCAAATGCTCGAGTCCATGTTCACCGGATGAGAAGTAAACGTAAACTAACGGCTTTGTGGCAATTTTAACCTTTTGAGTGCAATTCAACTGTTTAACCTATTGTGTATAGAATTATGCAGAATTGTGGCGTGATTCTCAGGGTAGCAAAAGTCGAAAATTGTTTCTCCTGTCTCCATATATGAAAATCAAGTGAAATGTAACATTTTAATATGTTTCTAGTCATTTTAACGGCCAGTGAAGATATAACTAACCAAAACAGTTATTTGTGTCCAACGCGTTTAATTTTTTTATTAAGCATCTCATTATGGCGTCATAGTAATTTAATCGAAATTCGGCTGGTGGTCATCTTTTGATAGTCAAAGGTCCCAAGAAATAAAACCCAAATCGTAAAGAACTATCTTTCAAGGCTTCTTGATGGTGTTATTGTAAACTTTGAGACACTACCACATGTATTTTTGCCAAGCTACTCTAGGCCACCTTTACCTTAATTTCAAAAGGCCGAAGATGTCTTCTCTTAATAGGGACGTAGCTCCTCCAAGAAAATCATGGGACAAAAACTATCATTTTGTTTCGATAATGCAAGTCCAACTCAATATTTCTGTAACTAAAAAAGTCCTCCCATTACATTTTTGTTAGCATGACAAGTGCCCGAAAAGTGCATAATTTCAGGATCGCGCTTGGTGAAATTTGAGTTATTTACCCCCGGAAATGTTAAAACAAATTATTCCCGTTTAAGTGCATATTTCAATAATCTAACCCCATTTCCGTTTGTTTACTAAAAAAGGCTACCCACAGGCAAAAAATTAACCAAATCGATTTTTGACCGTGTTCGCGACTTTTCGATAATCTGTTATTCTTATTCACATTTACTCTTAACTTTATATAATTACAAATCAAATTACAAAAAAAGAAAGTTTCCTTTCGTAGAATTTGTTTGTTAAAACAAAAATGGTGCTCCTTCCCCCCCTAAATCGTTCTACTGAGGAGTAAAACGGAAAAATTCTGCCCAGAGAATTTTATTCACAGAACTTTGAACGCATCTTATTGAATCAACAGCCTTATTGAGTCTCAATTGACAGCTGCGAACTTTATTGGCATTTATCGATGAATGGCGGTGGTCGAATTAAACTTTGTGATATTCTGAAAGCATACATGTGGAATTGCGCTGCTTTGGTTGAATCAATGATTTTTTAAGCACTTTTCACATTCATCCTCTCTACTGCATTGATGACGATCACTTCCATTGCAAACTGCAAATTGGTTTCCATCCCTCGATTCGTATTCATGTCATCTCATTTCGTTTTCTTTTATTTGCTGCCACTATAGTTCAAACGCTAGTTTGTAATCGAAGTTTACTTGAGATCCTATACATGTCCAATACACACCAACAGATTTCGATGGAAGACGTAGTTTTATATGAAACAAATAGAGAAGCCTTGTCTGCGCTCTGTTCTGTTGTAAAGCACGCAGGAAGCGGCCACAGCACGAAGGTGTAGGGAGAAACACTCGACTACGTTTCGTGTTTTCCCCCCACCTCTTGAGTGCATCAGAATACGGATAAACACCCAAGCAAATGTGGCAGCTCTTCAACAAAACATAAAGAACTGAGAATGAAAAATACCAGCAACAACAACAAGCAGAGTCCAAGTAGATGCGTGGCACCAAAGCCATTCGCAGGAAAACCAGATCAATCGTGACGGTTTTAACTTTACTCATAACTGGCTTAGTAATAAATGATGAAATTTTTCTATCAATATGGTAAAGTAGAAAAGAGAAACTGTTATATAAGTTGATTTAATCTTTACAACAAGTCACACAACATCATTGACATCAACGATTTTAACATTTAGTTGAAGAAGGGGCGGAAAGAAAGGAGATGTCCTTGCAATCTAATTAATATCTAAATAACTAAGAAAAAATGGTTTTAACTTATCTTACATTTGTTCAGTTTGTAAATTGAGAAAGTTTACGAATCTAGATGGTACAGTGCAGATGGCGAGGAGACAGAGGGGGATCTCGATACAATGCGCTTGAAGAGGACAAATTGTTTTTCAGTACGGCGGTTGGAATTGTAAGTTGCTATCCAGATGTGGGTGTTTAGGAACAAAAAATATGATAATATCTCAGTGCTTAAAGTGCGCTCCATTGATTTTCATGATAAGAGAATTAAAACTGTGTCGTATGCAAATCGAAATTTATTGAAAAGAAAAATTATTTTGTCTTATTTCTTTGGCAACAACGAATGGTGACTCCTACCTAAAAAAAAACGTAAAACATCTCATACATTAGTATTCATAGACATCTAAACGTGCGCATGTTATTGAATCAACAGCTTCATTGAGTCTACACCGACCGCTGCTAAATCATTATCTGTTATATAAACAGGTCGATTTGTATTGATTAATCCATTACTGAATGTTGGTGGTCGACTCAAAATTTGAGTCGCACTGAAAACATAAACACTTAAGTGCTCTGTCTGACGAATCATGGATTTTTTTTGTGTTTTTCACATTCACCCTCCTAACTGAATTGATGACTTCCAAGGCATTTGACAAAGGTGAGTTACATACTGCGAATTATTAATATTTCGATCGCTTAACTTATATGCGTGTATGCTGACTGCGTTCGACGGTTCAATTTCATTTCATTGATATATTTTTGTTTAAGCGGTGAGCTAATTTAATCTACTATACTTACATGCTGTTTTAAATTAAGGATAAGATGGATTGTTGCGCCAAAGCTTACTGACTGAATTCATCAAGCATGAATAGTTAGAGAAGAAATTCTTTCTTGTAACTTGGTTTTGTAAACATTAACAGATGCAATTTAACATTTGGGTGTCTGTATATCATCCCGCTCCGAAAACTTAAAAAAAGTCTCAAAATAAACCAAAAACCGCTGAAGCTAAGAATTCATTCAAACTTACTGAGTTCCACGCTTTTTCCTTTTTAATTATGTACAGTATAAATGAATGCCGCTACTCAAAAGTTAATTTGTATCGTAAAGAAGCGTATTCTGCCGTTTAAGAGAACCTTTTTTGTCGAAGAACGATTCCGGTAGATCATCGTTAATGAGAAGATAAACTTTTTCAAAGTAGAAATTTGTGTCCTATATTACGGTAGCTTATCTTTCCCTAGGTTTGAAATCAGTTATTTCATAAATTGAAGGAAAGCCCTCGACGCACAGGTTGCTCGGGTGTAGAACCTCGAATGACAAAACGCTTTTCAAAACAATTGCGCGGATGCCTCGAGCAGTTTGCAGATTTCATTTTTTTCCAAATATTTATCCTCACTGCAACGTTACCCTCGACATCAGTGACCTCACACAAAGCTTATTCTGCTTCTTATTCTTTGATGGTTTCATCAAAATTCTCCAATTCTGGAATTCTCTATTCTAAAACAATGATTCAAGTAATGTTATTTTTTGACATGTAAATCATTGCCCTTTACCTGAAGGGGTGCCATAAAATGTAAAAAGGGATAAATATGTAACTGAAATTGAAAACAAAATTCATAGAAAAGCGAAAAGATTATTAAGTCAATAATGAGACACCTTGTCGCCGGAGAATATGCAAGTTGACAAAAGATTTAACCCTGAATTGACACATTTCAATTAATCTTCACCACGATGCCAGACAAAAATGGTTGGTCTTGATGCAAATTAGCACGAACGTCCTCTTTTCTTGATAACTGTTCAATAAAAAGAGCCACGGGGGACCTCATCAATTATGTATTCCTTATTAAACTAACTATTGTCAAGCACCTGTATTTTTAAGATAATCAAAGCTATAAAAAAATTCTCGAACGTGATTGGTTGTCACCAATCCGATCTATATTGATAATAGGACCGAGTGGAGGTCAATTTGGTCTGTAATCGTACGAGTGGTAAACAGAATCAAAATTACTCAACAGCCAACTCAGCGCTTCATGGTCGTCCGATTTTGTCAATCACTCCTATGACTGCAGACCGAGTTGGACTTCACACGGTCTTATTACCATTATAAATAGGGAATAAGAAAAAGGGGAAAAGAACAAGAAGGAAAAGAAGACCGTCCCAAGTAAAATTTAAATATGGTGTTCAAGAAATCACCGCTTTTGCTTTTATTAACGCCTTTTCCCAATTATTATAATGGAATCGTTAAAAAGGAAAAAAAAACATTGCAACAGGACAGCAACAAAAAAAAACAAACAAAAACAGAAAACACCCTGATAAACTCTTTAAATAACAAACAAAAGATTACAAACAATTTAAAATCTCTTGACGTCAAATTACGCTCCATAGCTTCAGCAAAAACATGCTCATGCCAATAAAATAATCATTTTTGACATTTCTTAAGGCTTTATGTGTCTCCAAGAGATTATTTATAGTCTCTTGGTGTCCCCCTTTTAGTAGGTAGATTTTGTGGTGATGTTAGATTTAGCATCAAAGTTAAACTGCGTTTATTGCAGTTTTTCAACGAAAAATTTCAATGTTTGTTTGTTTGGTTTTTTCTGGCAGAATAATTTCTATTTGATCTACTATATTACTTTATATTAAAGTCATATGTGAATTGCGGATTAAGAAATGAATATGAAAGCGATCTTCGCAGTAATGAACACTACTTAAGCAGCAGTGAAAACAATTCAGGCTTACTCTGAGCTAACAAGCCAATTGGGAGCTAGTCATTATTTCGGTTCGTAATAAACCCGTAAAGTGAATATATGCAAATCATGTTAGCTCGGTTGGTAAAGCACTGCACCGGTATCGCAAAGGTCATGGTTTCAAATCCCGTATGACTTGAGCTTTCCGGGCTTTATTTTCACTGCTGCGAAGATCTCTTTCATATTCATTTCTTAATCCACAGTTCCCATACATGATTTTCATATATTTACAGTTATTAATTTTCATTTCTGTTTTGCACACAAGAACCTCGGCTGCGAAATTTGAGAGAAATTTCTTTGCTTTTATCAACCGCACTCAGAAGGCTATAATCCACAGCACTCAGGTTCGGGCGGTAAAGTTTGGCACTCACCCTAAGATCTGTGTTGCTACATTTTACACAGGATTTAGAGTTGATGCAAATTCCTATATTACCTCATACGTAAAAAGAAAATAAAGCATCGAATCTTGCAGTTTGCAAGAACCGGATATGATACTAGCAAAAAATATCCATTTCGATTATTTACAATTGACAGCCGAATTGATACGGCGCTATTGTTTGCCACATTGAAAATTACACACACTAAAATTTTTGCAGAAAAGGAGAAAGGAGCTTTGAATGGAGCATTTTGGTGAAGTAAAAAATAACCCAACGTACTGTGCTAAAAGATCAAAACGTGCTGATGGCAAAGTTTGAAACTTTCTTCTAGTTTCATTACATTTCTCATAAGAGAAATTCATCGCTATTTTGTCAACTTCTTTAAAGTTTCTGGTCGGTCAATCAAAGAAATTTAATCAGCACACTGCCTTACATTTTAATAGTTTATATGATAGTTAAAGAAATTCAAATTGCATTTTTGGAGAATAAATCGATCGAACATACCTCTTGTGTTGAGTGGTCAAGACTGCAGGAGTCGCAAATCATCGCAGAGACGTAAAGAGGTCCTTTACAATCCGACTGAACAACCCCAAGGTATATGTCTCACAATGAAAACTTCATTGGACTGGTTGAAGTAACGAAGTCCTCAAAATTTCAAGCCTTGCAAGTTCAACTTTGGTTACGGCCATTTCAACCCAAATTTTTAGCGAAAACACAATGATTTTACTGGCTCTGCACTAAGTAAAGAAGTTTCTATATTTGGCTCACCTACCCTGGTGTCTATTGGGTCATTACGCAATATTGTCAAAGAACACTTGTTTGACCAGACTTTAAACGCTTAACGCACAGAAACACGTCTAGTGCATGGGTAGCCGTTCAAGTCTATCAACTTGTATTATTGTGTAAACTGATGGTAGAAAATAAGATAAAGAATCATACACGGAAATTAAATAAGTTTTAGAAAATTATAGATGAAAGAAAAAAACTTCTGTCTTTCCAGTCCATTAACATAGATTAACTATGTTTATCACATAAACTGCGGTGTTATACAAGGATTTCCGGCCCTGAGAAAAGCCGTAACAACACACGTGAAAAAATATCGTATTTTTTCACGTGTGTTGATATAGCCAATCAGCTGCTTACACGTTACTCGCCTTTGGCGCCACTCGGTCAGGTTGGGGAATGAACGGCAAAGCCTCCACGATTCTCAATACAAGTTGTTTGTCGGAGTTTTCTCGAATTATGGCGGCTAAAACACTAAAATATCCGTATCGGTGGCAGACAATGAGGTTCAAACTTTCCAAGAAAGGGAAGAAAACCAATATACTAAAAGAAAAATCGAAAGTTGCGTATTCAGTGGCTTTGGTGTTAGCATTTCTCTCGTCTGAGAATGACAATCGACAACGGGAAGATTTGCGACTAGCCGATTTTGGCCGTTTACCTGAAAGACTTCTTCTGTCGGTAAGGATAAAGTCAATAAATGAGAATTTTTTTAATTGAAAATTACGATCATTGTTGTTTTTGTAATCATGATTCAACGCATTTTTCCTTCTTAAGAGTCAGCGCCAACGCACTCTACGATTGTTATTCCACAGGCAGCCCAAGCTCATGTCTCGAGAAAAAGTCAACGATTAATTCATGAACGCGTCACGCGTTGTGTGACTCGATGTTAAGTTACGAGAGGAACCTTTGAAAAATTGAACACGTTATTAGGAATAGTATGGGGAACGAAATATTATCGATTTATAACGATAAATATTTCGAAATATGGATATTTTGCACGTAAAATCAATAACACTTACTCACATCCTGTGTGTCCGTTGTAGTTTCTGGCGATTTCTTCCGTTTTAAGCTTGCTTTACCATCACTGTTATTCCTGTCAAAAGACGAAGTCAAGGCTGCACACTCCGATTTCGACCGCTGTCCACGCGGAGGTGGTTTGCGCACCGAAAATCCTCCCGATCGGCATTTTTCTCAGCCACATTTTACGATCTAAGATCATTGCACCCTGGGACATGTCTCAATACCAAAAATCCCCGCGCATTTTGCTGGAAACAAGCGTTTTGTACCTGAATTTCCAAGTTCGCTTCTTTCTGTAATTATTCGTAATTATTGCCATGGTTCAGTGACATTGTAGGGGGAACAAGGAAGTTCTTATCTAAAGTTAATAATCGTTTTGGCTTGAAGCCAGGTGTTTTTATGGTAACCATAGCTAGCATATTGTTATAAAAGAAAACACTTTTACCTCAAAAGCAGTGAAGACCAAAGAGCTTTGCATCTTAAAAGGTAAGAGTTGATCATATCGAAAACATTGACGGGTTATGTGAGTAATACTTTCCCAGGAAAATTCATATTCTTTACGAAAAGGATATTTAACCGCGGCTCCTTTAATCTTGCATACCAAAAGAAAAAGGTTGGCTTCACTCTCAAATAAGTTTATGGTGCGATTTTGAAAGCAAACTAACTTAGGGTCTTTTAAACGAAGGCAGATTATCACTACCCGGGGTTTACTAATTGAGTCTTTAAATGTTTATCTCTATGCAACACGAAAAAACTACCAAAAGGTCGCTTATTGGACTTAGCAGATAAATAAAGGTAAAGATATTCCTGTGAGACCCACTTCTCTCCATCGAGGGAAGCGGGTAACATCCATCTGCGACATTTCTGTTACTTTCCACATAGAACTGATAGCCCCAAGTTTTTTTTTTTTTTTTTTTTTTTTTTATTTTTTTTTTATGTTTTAATTGACTTTCATAGTATGGTTTCTTTCATAAAAACAGGTCAATTTTGGAAGCTTAATCCACTGCTAGGAGCTTGTGATCAACTTAAAACTTGCGCCATACGCGTGGGGTAGAAACGGAAAACCGTTACCTTGAAGCAGGCATGGAGTTTGTTTCATTTTTCATGTTCATAGCCTGGAATGCATTATTGACTAACTTGACTTTTGGAAAAGGTGAGTCGCAGACGGCGAATCATTTTTTATCCTTCGATTCACTTATGAGTGCAACCTTATTTATATATCTCCTTTATTCTCTTTTGCTGATACAAAAAGAGTTAAGGTTACAACAACTAGAGTCAAAAAGACTAAGTTTAAGTCAAAAACCCACATTCAGTGTTCACCCATGATTTGAACTCATATTTGAAAAATTAAAGGGTATTTAATAAAAATTTTTAATGTTTCTTATTCAGAAAATTGTATATAGATGCGAAACGACAAAAAAACTTCGGTAAATTCGAAAGACTTCATTGAAAATGGTTAGATTCCCATCTCTCCTCTCTCAATAACATTTAAGCATGACACTATGTTATGTTCAATTTCCCTGTGTTTTATTAGGCGGGAATTTGATCTCTCTGCATCGTTCGGAAGGACATTTTTATCGCTCTTAACCATCTTTGAGAAATAATTTTTACATAAGAACGGTGCTGACATATGGAAAAGAATAGTTACATTTTTCTTGTTGTATATTCGATCATAAACATAGCTTATCTATCAAAAGTTAAAATCGGGTATTTTGCAAGTCTCAGGGAAAATTATCAGCACAAACATGTTTAAGGATTAGTTTAAAGGTACTTACCTCAAAAACAGGTGGCATTTGTCGACCGTTATATTTTTTATTATTTCGATATTTCAAGTTTGAGAAAGATAGTGTTTGACTTTGTTTATTTGAATTCATTATCCCCGTGGAAAAGTCGAATTTTCCAATGTATACTGAATTTATCGATAGAGACATCTTGAACCCATGTAGGAATCTGCTGCGTGATGCCAGATAACGATGGCTTGTCTTAATGGAAACTAGAATAAATTTTCTCTTTCTTTGATAATTGGTCTAAATAACTAGAGGCGATCGTGTAAACTCATGTAAGAAACTCTGAATTTTCAAAGACCTGTATAATGAAGACAGCGAAAAAGGGTTTATAAAGACAAATGAAAGTTCTTTTTATGACTTACCGATCATGAAGAAGAAAAGGAACTTGAGAAAAATTTGCGGATAGGTTTTATTAACGGCTTTTGTTTAATCTCCCCTAAAATAATATCTTTCAGGGGAAACAAAACACACGAAAATGCTCTCTACAAACCTTGTGTCTTCACAGAAGACAAGTGATGCTCGATGCTACTTATTTTTTTGTCGTTTCACATTTAATTTAAACGTTTTTGGGAGGGAGGGGGGTTGGAGTTAATTATCTAGGGCCCTATTACATATACAAAATATTCAGAAATTATGATATAACAGCAGTAACAGTGACATCAAAAAAATAATTAAGAACTTTACTCAAATTTGTCTTTTTCTCAAACAATTTATGTGTTAACCTTCATTATCGAAATAGAAGTTTCAGCTGAAATCATTAGGAATCTCTGAGCGCGGAATTGAGATATGGAAAATTGTCCTAAATATAATTATTTTCTCAAAAGAAAAAAATCCGCAAGTGAATGAGGGGGACATTGGGATTTTCGGTTTTGCGGTTTTGCCTATTTTTTATATCGATTTTTCCGTTTTTAATCTAGAAAACCTCGGTTTCTCGGTTAAGGTGTTCATTGCGGTTTGCGTATTTTCCATTTTTTAGCATCTGGTTTTCGGTTTTCACGAAAAATATTTGATATCCGATGCGGTTTTCGGTTTTTCCTGTTTGACCTATTTCGGTTCCGGTTTCTCTCCGACCTGAGCGGCAATTACGCGCCTCGACTCATCTCGAATAGCAGCTAAACACAAATGTTATCGAGACGAATGCGTGACAAACCAATTGAAATATCGTAGAGATCCCTAGGTAGCCTACGTGTAACGGTGGGGGAACTTTAGTGCGAATTTTCACGCTCGAGGTCCTCGAGAGAGCAGCTGTTAATTTAAAAAGATACTAGAAGATACGAATGCCAAGTCCATGGCATTCATAAATTCTGTAATGAAATTAGTGTAGTTTACTCTGTTTGCTCCACTTGTCACCACTGTATCGGATCGATAAGGGTTTTAATAACTGGGATGTGAACATGTATCGGTTTTAATAGTTTTGCATGCGGTTTTCGGTTTTGATCGTTCTTTTCTCGGTTTTGGATGATTTCTAATAGGCCCCAATGCCCCCCCTTATGAAGGTAATGTTAATTTTTCTCCATTTTCCCGTGGTAATGGTTTAATTGAGATCACAGTTCTCTGTTCACCAAGCCTGTCATTTTGTGAGCTTAATACTTGGAATCGTGAGTTTATTTCCGTATGATAGGCAAAAGTTATTTTCTAACTATATTTTGATTGCTTTATTTCAGAGCGAGATCGCACAATGATGTTTCCAGATTACTTCTTCTTTTCTGACAAACGTTTGGTAAACCATAAAATCGAAACTAAACACGTCAAAGACTTGGATCAATGTGAGCTTTTCTGCCACATGAATGACAACTGCGTCAGTGCTAACTTCAAAAAGGAGCCAGAGAATGAAGGAATCGATTACATCTGTGAACTGAATAACGCCACTCATCTTGAACATGATACTGACCTGATAACTAATGCCGATTTTTATTATCGTGGCTCAAAGGTAAAATATAAAGTATAACTCAAATTCGATGAATCATGAAAAACAATCGACTTTAACAAAACCTCAGTTCGTTCATTTTTTCTTTTTTCTTTTCAGAACGCCTGCGGTAAAAACCTTCCGTGTCAAAATAATGCAACTTGTCAGTCCGGTTTCACAATCAAGGGATATCAATGCATGTGCCCTCCTGGATTCGAAGGAGAACATTGCGAAAAAGGTTGATTACAGAATGTGCTGATAAAAAATTTCATAGGGTATTTAAACCACCCCTATTCATATATCACGTTTGGTCGAAAGAAAGGTTTCCAAGGCTGATCTTTGACGACTGATATCCGACTACAGTTTGGAATGGTGTCTAGAGAGAGATTCCGCTGTAGTGGAAGTTTTTGTTTTGTCTAAAGTAACAATTAATTTATCACAATGATAACTAACTCAATACTCTTTCACCTCATAAGAGTTTAAAAATTGAATGTGATATCCCACTTGTCTAACCACTACCGTTGTAGAACTTTTATTTTCTTTCCAATTTTTTTAGATATTGATGAATGCCAAAAAAATACTCACAATTGTCACCTGAACGCTACTTGTCAAAACACAAATGGATCCTTTGTGTGCACCTGTTTATTTGGATTTAACGGGGATGGACGGAACTGCACAGGTAAAGGCCTTTAAATTGTAATTGCCTGGTTATGACTTTATTTATTTGCTCGTGTTTTTATTTTTAACTGTTTGTTTAATTTGTACGTACCTTCCCTGTTTGTTTGTTTTGATAAAGTAGTTACCCTTGCCTTAATATTTTTGACCAATGGTAGAAAATGATCCCAATTGAAAGCAAGAGGACCAAATGCGTTCAATGCTCAAAATAAGGAGGTTTATATATGTGTCATACTCCAAGAATCGTGATTAAAAGCCTATCATTTCTCAGATATTGACGAATGTGCAAGAAATCTTTCTTGTCATGTGAATGCTAACTGTACCAACACAATTGGATCACATGTGTGTACATGCCACACTGGATACACTGGAGACGGACAAACTTGCTCAGGTGATTTTGATAACTTTCCTTCAATGTTCAGAAAAGTCCTTTATGACCGAAGAGAGGCAACCTTCATTGCTGCTCTTTCTATACATACAATCCCAGCTACTCAAAGCGGGAGGTAATCTGAAACGTCTTTTAAGCTCAAATTAAAAGGCCGGAAGTAGTCAATCATTTATCCTGAAATTCATCCCCTATTAAAAATTGTGGATTGTTTTGTTTTTTCCCATATCCTTTGAGATTAGATTTGCATTATTTTGGATAGGTATTCATTACATATTGATTCACCAACACATTTTTCATCAAAACATCCAACTCTGGGTTGTGACGTGGTGTACTTGATCCCCATCAGACATTGACGAGTGTTCACAGATGAACATCTGCAATGAGCACGCCTCCTGCAGTAATACCCAGGGCTCCTACAGTTGTGCCTATAATCCTAAGTACATTGGGTATGGTCTCTCCAAATCCATGCCTTATATATTTTTTAGAGATGTTACTGACTGAACTCGCTATAAATGATGCTGAGTGAATGGCTAATCTTGTTTAGCCATGTAACAAATCACGTTAGTTTTTAGTGCCTTTAGTTTGCTTGGAAACATCCTTCGACAAAACATTGGGGATAAAGAAAGATGGATTTGATTTTTTTACATCATATTTGTGGACTTGATGTGCATTGTTTTTGTCCACCAGGAGAGAAAATAATTTTTTCTCAATGATGCATAACTGTTTTGCAAATTGAAATATATTGATGATGTCTCAATTAAACAGAATAGTCTGATTGGTTAAAATCGATGTTGATTGTAGTTACGATTTTCTCACTCTGACCTAATAAGGTGATTCCTCCGCAAAAAAAAAGTCATCTAACAATTTTTTTAGTCTGCCTTTAAATGTTTCCTACCAATGGCTGTTTCGAAAAATGCAATAAGAAAGACAGGTCACCTTGCTTGTTTGAGAGAAATGACGGGCAAAACTTACCTCATTTATGCCTCTACTAGCAATTTTTCACGCGCGTCATTTCAAGGTACATTTTTCGGTAGCGGGATTTAAGGGTTTTCGAAGTAAAAATTAAAAGAAAAACTTAAAAGGTACAAAGTCTCGAGCGTGTGGAAAATTTGATGTGTAATTTGTGGAAATTATTTATATATATATATATTAGTAATTATTATCACTCAAAACGTTCCTCACGTCGTTGTTTTCAAGGTAATAATTTTCATCATCAAGTAACGGGCTTTCAACTTTGTGCACGCTTTTAGCTATGTCTTCTTTTTTTTTTTGCCTTCGACAATTTTCTTACTTTCTCCAAGTTAAAGGGTAAAATTTGTACACAAAAAGTATGCAATGAAAAATAGAGGTCACCGCCCTCGTTCAAGAGCTAAAGAGCATTGTACCTGTTTGCATGGTCCATTTATTGAAAAACAATACCGTGTTCTCGGAATGCGTGCGCTTACTTGCCTGATTACGTGATGTTTATACGCAGTACAGGATGCCCACTGCAATACTGAGGAATCTCCTTTAGACTGATAGCAATATTCAATTTGTTTACTTAATTTCAATAGTATTTAATGAAAGAATAGTTGCCCAAAATTAGAAAGTAAGCAAAGAGAAAAAGGAAAACGTAGATAAATTTGAGTCTAGCCGACGAAACTACGAGCAAAGTATGAAATAGAAATTGAAGACTTTTGCAGGCAGAAATCCAACAACACTTAATGCGAGACTAAGAGTGACTTGAATGGAAAGAAAAACATTTTGTCAGTCGCTGGAAAAGGAGTCGTATATTTCAAACACTTTCGGTATTTTCTGTCAAATGTACGAGAATTCAGAGCTGAAATATTTCCATCCACACGGTGCTGGCACTTACCACAAGTTTCAGCTTGACTTTTTATAACGCGAATTTCGTATATGTGTTGTCAGATGTGCGATTTGATTGACTATATGGAAACACTATCGTCCAGAGCGAGAAAATAGATATCAGTCAAGTTAAAAGTAAACAACATTTACCTTCTTCTGTAATATTATTGGAAAGATATGCTTATAATATATAGGGCTCTTTATTTGTGAAAAAGTGTTGAGTCGTAGTGGAGTTGTAATGTAGTGAGTTCTTCTTCGAACTGAGCAGATATGCCTGGACAACTTTGTTGGGAGCCGATTACTGCTTAAGCAATAGAAAACATTTTTTCGGTGTTTACATTCTCTCGTTTAAACAATCGGGAGGTTAGAAAATTTCTTGAAAGTTATGCGAACCCTTGACTGCGTCTCAGGTTTGCATAACTTTCTCAAATTCTCCCAACCTCCTTTCGTGTTTAGATGAGGGTATATAATCACTACAATTCCACTACGACACAACAAACTTTTTTCTAGCCTTTGGCTGCGGGAGCACTTATTATTCCCCCAACCTCCTCTCGTGTTTAGATGAGGGTATGTAAGCACTACAATTCCACTACGACACAGCAAACTTTTTTCTAGCCTTTGGCAATTTTTGCGGGAGCACTTATTAACAGGTTTAATGGCTTTACATTCATCAACAACCTTTTCTGTTGTCAGCAGTCGATGATTGTAGGGCCGTATGAAACCCGATCACTGAGCGATCTAGCCACGTCACGCGTTGAAATTCGTTGAATATGATAACTTTTCAGGGATTTTGCATCGAGGCTGTATGACAAAGTCAGCCATTTTGTCCTTATTCAACAAATGGATAATAAAACATAGGTGCACTTTGATAACGAATTTCTCTTCGAGTTTTCAATTCGCTATCTCATGAGTGAGAGAAGTGAACGAGTAAGGTATCGAGCAAAAGAATATAGACTGTATCGAGTTGGTGTCGAGCTGAACACGAGAAAAGAAGTTTCATATCTGTAAGCAGCTATGTATTATTTTGTTTATCATATAAATACAATAGGCCTTTGCTGAGAAGAGAAGTAGACTTTTCTGCGTTGAACAATTACAGAAACAGACAATGGGCGTAACTTTCTTTCCACAACTTCTCAGTTATTGACTTTTTCCTTAGCGAAAGAAGAAATGTTTTCAAGAACACGGCCAAAATCGACCTGTGACAAACCTTTCAGTTGTCGATATGCGGTCTCTGCCGCGAGAAGTACCTTTACTAAGGTCAAGAGCGTAACTTTCGATTTTTCTTTTCATATTTTATTTTACTTCCGCCTCTGGGAAATTTCGAACGACAGTGTTCGTTAGAAATGTCATTTTTTTAGTGTTTTTAGCAGTCATAATCCTAGAAAATCTTGACAAGCAACCCTGGATAAAGAACGGACAACGCTTTGCTATTCATTTATTAACCTGACACAGGAGATTGGCGATATCAAACGCGTTAAAATTATTGTAATAATATATGCGTGCTGTTACGGCTTTTCTTAGGGCGGGAAATCGTTCGAAAACACCGCAATGTATATAAGAATTATTTTCCTTGAGCTTTCTTATAAAGAAATATATAAAACATCGCATTAACCGAAATTCAACCTTTTAGCCGATCCGTGCTATAATTACAGAAACCTGAGCGATGCCGACAGAAAGAGCACTTACAACACACCCTACGCTGGAGAAAAATGTGACGACGAATCCTCATCCATAAAATTCGGGAACTGGTATCGTTTCGTGGGAGATGCAGGAACAAAAATGCCAACCCAGTGCGTACCGAATTTCAGATGTGGTGCGGCCCTCTCAGGCTGGCTAAAAGGTGGTCACCCCACATTGGCAAAAGGTGAGGTTTCCTCCCGGGTCTGCTATACCAGAGGTGGAGATTGTTGCAAGAAATCAAACAACATTAGAGTGAAAGACTGTGGATTCTACTTTATTTACAAACTACAAAAGGTACCTTCTTGTTATCTGCGCTATTGTGGTACAGACTGAATGCTATGAGCAGTCGCTCTGCATAGGAAAGGATTCACAAATCGATTTATTGGCATGCACATGTACGTTAATGTATAACAGGGACTTTAAGAATTTCATATGATCCACTTTTATGATGCGTTAAACAGTGAGAAGTTTGAAGACAAGAGTACCTTTGGACCGCGTAGTTTGATCTTCCAAGTAAGAGCACTACTGAGAAGTTGTGACTGAAGGTTGCCAGTAGTAGTGACTGACGTTTCTATAACCGCAGCGGAAATCATAACCAGAGTCGACTGAACAATTGTTGTTTATCTGAGTATTAGAACAGGCTCCCCCGCCCCCAGATAATGTCAATAACTATTGGCATCGGTGAGCGTCCAAATAATCTTAATATCATCTCTATCTCTTCCAATAGAAGTGCTTCACTAAGTAGGTTTTAAGCACAACTTTGAGCATTGTATTTTGCTTATTACAAAACGTGTTGAACTCTTAATGTTTACTCGGGTCGCTACTCCAAAGGGGAGTTTCAGCTGATTTTCTATTGCAGAAACTAGGGCAGCTTTCCAAGACCTATGCCTTCTCTACATGTAGTTGTTATTCTTTCTAAAAGCCTTCCACGGTGGGCCACGGCGGTCCGTGATTATAAGCAAGTTCTCTGTGATGTTCAGTCATGCTTTCATTGGCTTCATCATATACTAGAATGATTAAATCGTGTTAGGTGTGTTATGGATAGGGTCTGAAGAATAATTTTTAGAATTCTTAGTCACTGTGACATTGATACTCAAACTTCTGATGACATGGCACGGAAAACTAGAACATTCTATTAGGTTATGTAATTGTGACGTATTTCTACCACAAGCTTCGAATTCCGGAATGTTTTAAAATACGTTATGAGTGTACATAAGGACTCAGTCAGCTGGGAACACTAGTTTCTTTTGTCAGAAAAGACCGAGTATTCAGGATGCTCTACCAAAAGATAGCTCGGTGCTGTAATTTACTTCATATATTGTGTATTTTGTGGAGATTTGGAGGCAATATTGACCCTTTGGTATCAGTAGAGAGCTAAGTTATGATCAGTAGTGGGCATGAGTAAGTTTTTAAAGGACAATTATTGTATAGCCTATATGAGTGGCTCCTGAGAAAGAATTATTACACGTTGTTTAATAAAGTAGTTTAAATTGGAGCATAGTATTCCTTAATTCAATTAAATCATACCTTGACAGGTGAATCTTGTAGGAAAGAATGTTTGTTGAAATGGGTAAAATCTTAATGAAGTCTACGCTAGTAGTTCTTATACAAGCCATTCCTACAAAAAACAAAACAACACCAGAATGAGGTCCGAAATGACGCTAGTGTTGTTGAAGCGCAAAGTTCATCATATTCCTATGCGTGAATAATCGATAATCTTCGGAGGGGTTACCGAACTTTAGGAAGTGAGAGGTTAATTTGTTGCGATATATCTTTCCTTTAGTGAGACATCAATCGCCTTCTGACACCTTTAATATATACTTATATTATCTAGGTTTGATTGGGTAATAATCTCAACTTTTTAAATGAGCTTCCCTCTTCAATTTGTCAAGACGAATTCCTGAGACAAACAAGTTGGTTGATCAATTGTCCCTTTGGTCACTTAGAAAAGGTCTCCTCTCAAGAAATTCCACAGAATTGCTATCTCTGAGACAAAATTAAACGATACAATCGACTTGTTATCAACATGTCCCGGGAAATAATAAACTATCAGACTAAAAAAAAAGGTTAACAACGTTTATTCGTAATTTCTCATCATAATCATTGCTTCCATGATTTTAACTTTGATCGTGATTGTAGATTAAAGCACTTGACCTTTTACTTGAACATTTACGAAAAAAAATTATGACATCGATATCAGCTCTATATAAGAAGCTGTTTCGAACTGTGATTGAGTGGTCCAGACTAAATTTGAAGCAAATAACCCCACGTAGTGAGAGAGTTCATATATAAATGCGTGCAGGTAGATGTGTATCCTCCCTTCAGTCCTCTGTCACATGAACGATCAGCCAAAGGCCGACGTGTTGATTTTTGGTAAATAATGACAAGACATTTTTTTCTGTTTAGTGTTGTTAAGACAACCCAAATTCTAAGCCGCCAATCGCAGTATACGCATAAAAAAATGCAGGTCTTCCTACTGTATGATTAGAATTAAAACGGACTCGTAGTGATTTCTGTTACAATGCAAGGACCAGAGAAACCAGTGGGTGAAGAAACTGCCCGCTATCGAGAGGCAACAAGACTCTTCATCGGTCTTCTCTTCTTCCTCTTCTTTTTACGCTTACCACCTTGAGGGTGTTTCTCTCTCTACCAGTAGTTAAGAAAAAGTTTAAAGTTTAGGGCAAGTGTGGAATTTATGTCTCATCCACATGAATTGAACTAACTTGTGAGATCACTCAAGGATATCAGAAAGCCCTCGCAGCCAAAACAAAAAAATTCAGAGATTTTAACTCAGACTGGCCTCCTATAATAAAAATGTTGCAATGTTGTTATACAACTCGTAGGTTTCAGTACTCTTGGCTTTGCTTAGTCCCTCAAAAACGCACTTGGTTCTTTACCTGTCTAGATGTAAACTATAAATGGTGCTAGTCAAATCCGATTCAATTTCCCAAAGATTTCTGTCGCAAGATGTAATTTACATCTTCTCTTGCTTTCCCTGGCAAACGGCTCCTAAACCACTTGATACGAACCGTAGAACTCCCTGTGCAAGACTTCTGCTCAGTTCTATGCTACATGGAACCCAACTGCGTCAGCTATAACGAATTAGTGGCCAGCAGATCTCCAGTAATCACAAAATGCGAACTGAATAATTCCGCACACAATGAACATCCTCAGGATCTCAGGTCTTGGATTAACTACAGATATAAAGGAACAATGGTGAGTACATTCTCATCTTATTTGTGCTTTTTATTTATCCTTGGTTTTGGTGAGTTTTGATGGTTGGTTGGTATCTTATCATGACCATGCGAATAACATTACTTGTCATTTGGTAGATTAGTATATAAAGTTGGCTCAACCTCGGGTTGTTTAGCTTGTAAATGTTCGATGGTAAGTTGATTCGCTGGCATGTTGTTTGGCTGGTTGCGCAATGTTTGTTTGCAATTGGTTTGTATGGTTGATTTGTTGCCTGGCTGGTTGGTCGGTTGATTTGATCCCATGTGACGTTTCAGTTTTCATTTTATAGTATCATTACAACTTACCACTTCAATTGGCATATATCTGCTTTTAAACCTTGTTTTCACATTAAAACACTTGTGGACAGACTCCATGCCAACATAATGGCATATGTCAGACAGGATTTACAGACAAAGGTTTTTGATGCCTTTGCCCACCTGAATACAAGGGCACCAATTGCGAGGGAAGAAACGGTCGGTAAAAAAGCATTTTTCATTTGGTGAAACACTTTTATGAAAAACTCTACCTGACCCTTTAAGTTATCTATCGATGAATCCGACTATCAGCCCTATTCAGTCAGCCACTCGTCCGTCTGCTCCTCCAGATGTCTGAATCCCCTTTTGTCCCTCCTGCTTTCCTATCCATCTGCCTGACTAAGTGGCTGGCTGTCTAGCCGTGTATTCTTTTTACCCAACTCACATTCTTTTGTTCAAAATCAATTTATCATATACGTGCTGGTTTTTTTCCCAACAGTAAGATGGATACAGATGACGCCATCCATAGTTTGGAGCAAGCGATGATTCGTATGGTTTCTTTAGTACTTCCAAAGCCGGTAACATCATTACATTCAAACTAACGTACAGATCTGATTACGTCACCTGTGATGCACGAAAGTCAAGTTTTCACTCCAAATGGGAATGCCTCCGGAACCGTCTCATTCCCAACCAAATGGCCACGTTGATAACTGAAAAAACCGTCATCTTCTTCTCCCAAAGAGTGATTTCCTATCAGATTATTGGGACTGCAAGTTTTACAGCCTGTCTTAGGCCACAACCGAATCGCCACAACCGCTTTTTAATAATTTGTCTACCCCCCTGACGGTGGAGATGAACTAAGAATTCCAAATCTGTTACAGCGAGGACTTGTTCAAATGGGGTTATGGCGATAATGGGTACGAAAAAACGTGTGTTGCGGTGTATGGTTTGTATATTTGAGTAGTCGCCCAAGTTAGAAAGTACATTGAAGAATAAAATTGTTGTTCACGCATTTATTACTTCAATATTAGATAGCTGCAAATCACTGCTATATGGTCTACCTCAGCGTCTGCTTTCAAGATTGCAATCCGTTTAAAATACAGCAGCTCGAATTGTTACACGTACTAGGAAATTTGATCACATGACCCCTATCCTAAAGGAGACCCACTGGCTTCCTGTCCGTCATTGTATAGTTTATAAAATTCTTTCACTGATCTACAAAGCTATCAATGGAGCAGTGCCCTGCCACATATGTGACTTACTTAATTATTTCACCTCTAAAAGGACATTAAGGTCCTCTTCTCAATACCCTCTGGCGACCCCGAAAGCGAGACTGAAGACTTGTGGAGAGAGAACGTTTCCTGTGGCGGCACCAGGACTATGGAATTCGATCCCACTTGGAATAAGATCTAGTTCTTCAACTGACAGTTTTAAAAGACGTTTAAAAACGTATCTTTTTTAACAAGGTTGTAACCCTGTTTATTTTATTTTATTTTTTTGATGATAAATATGTTTAATTATCTTATAATTTTTAAATTAGTTTATTCGTATACATAAATATATATTTTTTTTCCCTTTTCCCCCTTTCTTTCAGCTTTTCAATAATCTTAATGTAGAACACCATGGACAATTAGTGGATTTGGCGCTGTATAAATCTGTTGATTATATGTAAATCTTCGACTTGATTCAGCGATGTGAATACATGTAATTATGACACCTGGAAAAAATACTCTCCATTAGTGACGTTCCTCTCTTCGATTTAAGGATGAACCAAAACAATGCTTGTCCTGGTGAAGACCTGGCTTGGAAGCGAGAATTCTTAGAAATGACTTGTCTGATTTTACGATATGCACCCTGAGTATATAGAGATAAAATAAAAGGATTTGAATATATGCTGGTCTATTTTCATTTTCCCCTTGAACCTTTTCATACAATGGTTGGCTTCCCGGTTTATGGAAAATTTGAGAATAAAATTAGCGAGTTATAAATTCCAATTCTACCTCTATTTTTTTCTCTGAAGAATATCTCAAAGCGTTATCAGTTCTGCGAGCATTCGCCTTTTTTGAATTTTAACGATCAAATTTGCTGCCCCTAACACTTGCTGGAAAACAAAACTTACATTGCTTTCCGAGAATACTTTGTCATTTCCGTTGTACTCGTAAGTTTTCCATGGACTGCATAATGATTTTCAAGTCCAGATCTAATTAAATGATGCTCAGCAGAAAGTAAGGGAGGTAATTAGATAATTTTGCATTATCAACTGAGTTGATAAAGTAAATTAGCCACCATAGAGAGTTTAAAGCTGAAGTTTCGAGCGTAAGTACTTTGTTATTTGCTCTGACGAAGGGCTAACGCTCTAAACGTCAGTTGTAAAACTATTTACGGTAGCCAATTTAACATATCAACCACAGTTTCTTTAGAAACTTTCCCCCTCTGATAAAAGAGGAAGTTGAGTTTCTCCTCCATAAAACACCTTATGCCTAAACCTTTTGAGCTAAGTTATTTGGAACACACCCACAGGGTAACGAGTAGAATAGGAAAGATGGTAAGGTTTTGAGCTCGCTAAAGAAATAGAGAAAGATGTTTTTTTTCGTCTTGTCACGAGCGTGGGACAAAGAAAAAATCCGAGTTCCCATGATAAATCGAACCTCAAACTTTCGGATTCCGCGCTCCGATACCACTGAGCTACAGAGACTCTTTGTCGGGCGAGGCCCATTACGAAGTTCATATATGACAAGCGTCTTGCATACTGCTACTACTAGGGTAGCAAAGGTTAACAAATGGGGTTACAATAGGGTAAAAATAGGGTAACAATAGGGTAACAATAGTGCAACAAATAGTCCCTTTAATAAATTGCTTTTATCAAGAAAAAATAATGGTCTTATTATTTCCCCTTGTTTTTAATTTTAAGTTCAAGTTTTACAGGAAAAGGAGTGACCAATTTTCGCGGGTCACGTGTCATGAGTAAATTGTCGTTAGAAAATTTCGCGGGAAATTTGTCACGGATAAATTGAAAAGAAGCTGTGCGTATAGGACATCGTCGCGATAAAATCTGCTATTAATCTTATTCCTGGAAATTGAAAAAGAGATGGGGGAGGGAGAATTCAGCTGAGAAGGCATAAGGCAAACACCATTGGGGGCCTCTGGCCACTGCGAGGATGGACTGAATTATGGTAAATAGTAATACAAATAGCAACACAAAATTAACGCAAACATACTTCTTTCTTTTAAAATAAAAGAGTATTCGACAAAAACTTTTTCCCGAACTGACGGACGAAAAGTCTTGAATCCACACTGTCCTCAACGAACATAATGGGTCGGGCAGTGCTCGATTTTTTGTTCACTTTCTGTTATTCAATATCCTTTCCTATCCAGATTAATAACTCAAACATTTGAACAATAAATGAATGGCATAGTAGCATAACGTCTATCACATATCAATTTCAGATAGTGCACGATTGTCGGTCGTTCAACGCTTCGCATATGTTGTAATCAAATCGTTTTTCTTTGTCTTCAGGTATGCTAATAGATGCCAGGGAAAGTTTTATTACAATATCATAGACCATAACGCCACATAAATTTTGAAACTGCCTGACAATCATTTTCCATCGTTTGATTCATTTATGAGTGCAATCTCATTTCATACATAAATTTCATTGTCTTCGCTGATACAGAGAGAAGTAACAAATAAACCAAGTAAGGAAAACAGCTACGCTCACCATTCACCCATGACTGGAACTCATTTTTGTGAAATAGAATGGTGTTTTAACGTAGATTTTTAAGCGTATCCTACTCAGAAAGTTGGATACAAGATGGAAAACGCAAACAACCCCGACAACTACGAATCACGTCAGTTAAAAAAAATCCTATATTCCTTTGTAGTTTGATGTTTTTTCATCGAACGTACTTAGATTTTTACCGCTCTTAACCATCTCAGAGAAATTGATTTTATCCTAGAACATTGCTGGAGTATGAAAGAGTATTTTACAAGTCCTTGAACGAAAGTTATTGACGCAGAAATCTTTAATGACTAGTTTAAAATTTCACTAAAACTTAATGACCCAATATAGTTGGATTATAGGAAAAATTTGCATAAATGTTGCGTTAGACTTGTGAAGTTTTACTAGATTCAAAATTTAAGTTGCTGCAACGTCCGCTCGTTTGCCACTTATCAAAAATACCTTTCATTTTAGAAAAAGCCTTCTTAATCTTTTTCGTCAACCTAAAATGCCGAGGCCAAAACTTTTTACAGAGGAAAAAAGAGTTTTTTCCGTCTCATTCTCAGACGAACCCCATTTATACTCACAAAGACTGGGTATACATAACAGGTGGCATCTGGAAACAATTGAAAAAGAAATGATAACCAGACTACTCTCCATCTGAGATGTATAGTGTTTGACTTTTTTCGTTTCAATTTACTTATCTTCCGAGAAAAAGTTGATTTATCACATTTATACTGAATTTATCAGTAGAAACATTTAACCCGAATAGTAATCTGCTGCGTGATGTCAGGAAACAATGGTACGTCTCACTTATCATTAGCATAAATTTCCTCTTTTCAAGATAACCGGTCTTAATAGCCATAGGTGATTATTAAATGCAATTTTTTTATAACTTCTCCACTATAACGAAGGTAAAGGTAAAGATTGGCGGATCGCTTTTCTTTTATGGCAAACGTCACGAAATTACAGTCGAAGATGGTTGTTTATTGTGGGAAATTCGAGTAATAATTCTCAGCCAGCCTCGCGAACGTGTACTATATGAATTACACACTGGGCACCCAGGTATCGTCCGTATGAAGTCACTCGCGCGACTTCACGTCTGGTGGCCTAATCTTGACAGAGGTATAGCCACAATCGTACGGAAATGCGACAACTGTCAGAAGTCACGTAACAAGCCCCAACCGGCACCCTTACACCCGTGGGATTGGCAAAAACTGCCGTGGTAGAGAGTGCACATCGATTTTGCGGGTCCATCTATGGGTAAAATGTTTCTAATTTTCGTCGATAGCCACTCAAAATGGTTTGAAGTAGAAATGATGCCCAGCATCACTATTGAAGCGACAATCGCAAATCTTCGCGATATGTTTGCTCGGTATGGCATTCCACAACAACTCGTGAGTGATAACGGCTCACAGTTCACTTCAGAAGAATTCTGTAAATTTATGAAAGCAAACGGAATCAAGCACACACTTGTTGCTCCGTATCACCCTCGATCCAACGGCCAAGCAGAGCGTTTTGTTCAAACGTTCAAGCAATTTTTTAAGGCGGAGGATAGCGATTCGATTATGCAAAGTTTAGCGCGATTTCTTATCTGTTACCGAACGACACCAAATAGTACTACAGGCCAAACACCAGCCGAGTTGTTCCAAAATCATCGATTAAGAACGAGGTTAGATTTAATGCGTCCTGAGCTCGGTCGGAAAGTATTTGACAGGCAGACGGATCAGATGGCCAGATACGGTAAGATTAGTAAAGGAAGAGAATTCACCCTTTGGTGAAGAAGTTCTGGTGCAAAATTTCGGTGGTGAGCCGAAGTGGCTTGATGGCACTGTTACGGAGCAGCCCGGTCCCGTCTCCTATAAGGTTCTAGTCGGAGAACAACTTTGGAAACGACGTGTTGACCAAATGCACCAAAATCATTTAAGCAACAAAGATAGTAAACCAGAAATCAGTGTAACACATTCAAACGATACCACTGACCTCCAACCGGTAACGCCTCCGCAAGCGGACACCGCGGAAAAATCAACGCTAAAACCAAATGAAACCAAAAGTAGCGAAAATGATAACGATGAAGATACGCACGCAGCCGCGACAACCTCTTCATCAACCTCAAACACGCTATTCAACTCGACAGCGTAAAGCACCGCAGCGTTTAGGATTTAATATATAATGATTAGAGTAACCGATTACTAAGCCTTTGAAATAAGTGTGGGGGAATGTAGTGTTTGTTCCTATTTTGATAAATACCTTAGCTATTACATAATCTTTATTCTCTTGGTTAGCACACCTTTGACCGCAGTCATGTGATTATGCTCATATATCATTGTGTGTAATTAACTCGATGGTATTCTAATAAAGCAGTTGTGTAGAGCACTTGGTCTGTGCACGCTTTACTCTATAGTAGTATATAACGAACCCTAATACACAACAGTATCCAAGTTACGCGCGCAATCGCGCCTGCGCATTACCTTTTCCCTCGCCCTTCCATTACGTAATGGCTAAGATAGTGCCCGTAGTACTGTTGGCCGCGCATGCCAAAAGTAACACTTTGTACGGTCAATTTCGGCTTGATGGGTTACCACTTTTTCGTATAATTACTGGGCTACGCTTCGCGCGCTGCAAGCTCTGCTATAACTTACACTCGAAAATACCAAATATGCGAACTAAATAACCGCACCAAGGAGGCGAGACCAGAGAATTTCCTTTCAGCACCCGCTTGGTTTTACATCCGGCGATCGAACAGCAGAGGTAAGAAATCAAATGTCTCTCTATCTGTGTGATTTCTATATCTTTTAAACCTTCTCCATCTTCAGCCTGGTTCCTTCTCACCTGGAAGAGCTAAGAATAGGAAGTGAATGTAAAACACATCTTTACCTCAGCTCCCTTAGGTTCTATCCGTGAATTACCGGCGCTGTCTTGTCACGAAATAAAGGCGAATGAAGGTGAAGGGCTGAATCCAACTAAGAAAGGAAAAGAAAAACTGATTTACTGTGATATGGTTAACGAAGCTAGGTCCTATAACTTTGCTTGAGTTATTTTATTTTGTAACGAGTTATCAGTATTATGAAATTATTATAAATTAAACTATTATTGATATCATTATCGTAATATTTGGTTTGGATTAGTTCTAGCGTGGATGCCTCTCTCAAGTTGCTCTAACTTAGTCACTGCTTCTCTTTCAACATTTTAGATATGGATGAATGTAAATTTAACATCAGTGACTCCGATGTGAATGCAAACTGTACTAACACATATGGTTCTCACAAATGCACATGTAAAGTGGGATACATCGGCGATGGACGCTCGTGTTCAGGTAATTTTGAAGATGACATTATTGATATTTCGCAATAAAACTAATTTTTTTTAATTGTCTCATAATTTTAAGCAGCGTTACCTATGCATGTGCGTTACCTACCTGCACGAACACCAAAGGATCGTATGTTTGTACTTGTCACCCCGAATATACTGGAAATGGACGGGACTGCACACGTACTTGATGCGTTTCTTTTGTAACCATTCCAATTAGCAAGACTTGTTTTACTAGCATACCTTGTATAAAAAAGTGATGAGTATAGACCTGACGACAATGGTGATAATGACACAATTGTATTAACCCTTTCATTATCTCATTAGTAGTTCTCTTGACTGTCTGCCGTACAATTCTTCTGATGTTTGTTCTGAGAATTTGGTATTGAATCAACTAATAATCCACAAGCTGATAGTCTTCTTTATTACACCCATTTTGAAATCTCTGGCGGTCCCTGTAATCTGATTGGCTCTAATTGATGTGAGTTATTCACGAATCGCACCATTTTTTGCTTGAAATGGCATCTTTTTCCCAGGCAATGAGGAGGCTACACTAAAAACGAAACGACCAATCAGATCTCAAGGCTTGTTTAAAGTAACCGATCAAATTGCAGAAAAATGAAAGACAAAGAGTATCAACTTTTTTTGCAACTTTTGTTTCCAAAACTCTTACTTTTTCCCCCCCAAAAATGGATGAATTTAATTTCAGACCTGCTCAGTACTGCATCAACAAAATGTTTGAACTGACCAAGTCCTGTATCTGGGCGATTTTAAAATTGATGTAATAAAGTGGTAATTGAACCTCGTGTCGTCAAAAGTTTCTTTTGCAGAAAATTGCAGTGAGATTAATATCCAATTAGATGGCCATCCAATTTGCAGGGTTGAGCATGCCAAATCACTAGGTTTCATTATTGATGACCGACTTTCATGGTCTAACCACATCATAGAACTATGCAGAAAGATATCCTCGGCAATAGGTGCTCTGATGTGCATTAGGTCCCTCATTTCTCAGTCCACTGCAGTACAAATATATAACGCTTTAATCCAACCTCATTTCGATTACTGTGCCCCTGTTTGGGATGGATTGAGTTCTTATCTATGTGAGAAACTACAAAATGCAAAACCGAGCAGCTAGGGTTATTCTGCAAGCCAACTGCGAGGTAAACGCAAGCCTGCTTCTTGAAACTTTGAAGTGGGATCACTTCAAATGACTTGCGTGATTCTTTCCGTAAGTTAAACTTACCCAAGCCGCGTACTGACTATTTGAAACGTAGCTTTGGCTATAGCGGTGCCTTATTATGGAATTCTCTTCCTGAGAATATTAGGGCGATTAGATCAATTGGGCAGTTTAAGCAGGAAATCAACCGCGCACTTGAAACATTCGATTCCCACTCGGCAATCTTGTAAATCAGACCACATTTAGTATCTGGGCAACCGAGCTCGATTCATGTTCACCGTACTCGAATAGCAATTCGAGTACCATTTCAAACCAACCTCGGTTCAACGAGCTCGAAATGCAGTCAATTCTATTCGAGCTCGATTCAACTATATCGTGCTCGATTAAAAAGACGAGCTCGACGAACTCAATCTGCTCTTATCGACCTCAGTTATTTTTATCGAGCTCGGTGTGCCACGTATTCTATCGAGCACGGTTTGCCTCGCATTCTATAGGTTTCATATTGAGCTCGATTTGGTATCGAGCTCGGTTTAATCTTCATTCAGCAAATGAGAGGTAATCTGGTACCAAGACTTGGGAGGGAGCATGGGACGAGCGAGAGTGGCCATGTTTCTGGCAAATTTGTCGAGTTTAGTTCGTGAATTCGGTACTTTTTAGGAGTATGTTTTCGGTCGAATTCGAAAAAAAAGAAGAAGAGTGACAGAAGAAGAGCAAAGAATGATTTATACTGCTAAGGAGATGAAGGAAATGACACTAAGGTGAGCATTGGCTCTTTACGGGAGGGTGTTCCGAGTTGCTGGTTCATAGTTTCTAGTAACCTTTTGTTCAGTTTCAAACTTAAGCTCAATCCTGGAGTGTACGTTTCTCGGTTATTTTAAATCTCAGTTGTGTAATAAGAAAGTGTCTCCCTCCATTTTACCAACCCCAAAAACCCCACAAAAAAGTATACATAACAACATGCAACAATACACACCTTCTATTTTTATTATATGAGCTCAATACACTTTCGTGTTTCTATTTTAATTGGTCTTTTGTAACAAGGAAAAGGAACAGAACTCTAATGAAATATGAAAATCTTTTGGAGAATATGACAAAAAAAAAAGTCTGAAAAGTAATGTATGTTCATCCCTTGCAATCAAATATTAAGAAGAATATTATTAACTATACTGAACATATGCATGATCAGAGACCATGGTTGATTGACGACATTTCACGAAATTAAGAAAGTGTGGCGGGCTACTGTGATTGTTAAAAGAAGCTAAAGTACAGTTCAAGCTGTGTTTATCAGTGAGAGAAATGTATTTTTGAATCCAGATTGATTAAATGTTGCTAGATGAAGACAGATTTGCCAATTTTGTGAAAAGTGAGTAATTTTCAGGAATTGGTTTGATAGTTGAGAGCAAAGAGGTTTCCATTATTAACAGGTCTTAAAATGTTCAATCCAGTTATGAATGTGTTAATAAATCCACCAAAAAGCCATTAAACACCTGCAACAGTTCACTTTTAACAAAATAATCAATGCTTGTTGATTTAACCTTAGTTTTTAAATGGCCTGACCTAACCCTCTTTATAGACTGCAAAAACCATATTCTTAATTTGCAGTCATGACAAAAAAAAAAATAAGCAAGAAAGTTATGACTGTTAAGTAAGAGGTTAATAAAAATGCCAGTTGACTTTTTTTAATAACTGAATTGAACATTTTATGACCTGTTCATGAAATTAATGCAAGTTGAAGTAGTAAATAATAAATTTAACATCAAGGCTGCCATTTCCGTCCAGTAGACTGTCCACATTTGGTATCCTCCTACCTCACATTTCTCCTTCCTTCAGGGACACTATGTCCGAGTCTAGCACTTGCTCATTGTCACTTCCAGGGGCCATTACAATTCTTCAAAAAGAAAATAGAATATATATTTACATATCATAACATTGTTCCACTCAACAATCATTGTGTATTTTTATGCCAGATATCCGTATTGTCTCTCAGCTTAAACAGGAGTAGTACATGGGTGGGTTTGGCTTTGAACACAGCAGTTAGCAAGTTCTGGCACAGTCATACACAAATAGGTATAATGAAATGTTTTTTTCATGCAACACACAGACAGCAAATCTAGTGTTATGCATCATTTCTTCTAAAGCCCCCTTAGTTATAAAGGTGATTTTTTTCAAACATAATATCAATTTTCCTTTGACAATCTATGAACAAATTCTCATAACCTTTGCTCCTGGTTTAGTATAATTCGATTTGTGATGAAAATAGTGTTGGTCACTCTTGGGACATGGAAGAAGGCAAAGGTAGCATTTTCCTTTAAGTGCACTCACAAACACTCTGCATGAAATAATTAAAGTTCTTACTGAATTTCCCCAGTAACTGGATGGGATGCTGAGAGCAGCTGCAGGAACAATTTTGTTGTCCGGAGTACAGTCCTCTCCATCTGCAGTTGTCATCTATAAATGGCCCACTTGTAAGGGGCTTGTCTCCAATGGCATCTGAAGCTTGTTGTCTCCTGCTCTCCACAAAATTTGGAATTCTCCAGCAAAAGGAGACAACCCTTTCCACTTTGGGCTCTATGGGTTCTATGTTGCATTTCTAAAACAGAAAGGGATTTTATGGATATTATGAAATGCACCAGAAAAAAAGATTTTCAATGTAAGATTTTGAAGGTAAATGCAACAGTTGCCATCCTTTTTTCCACATACTTCGCTGGTTTTGGCATTTAAAAGAGTGCATGTTTATTGATTTTTAGGTTGGTGAAAAGGCAGCTTACCTTGTAGTATATTATTCCTCGCAGTCGTTTGATTTCTCCTGATTGGAGAGCAAAATGCGAGGTACTTGCTTCCTTCAAATGGACATTCATGTCCTTCTTTTTCACAATTTTTTTGCAGCCAGGTACTTGGCACATTGAAGCCTTCTCTGGGCATTTGTGTAGATGTAGGTTGATGTTCATTCTACAATTCAAAAAGAGGTATGTGTTAGTTCTAGATCTTCCATTTTGACTGGTATCATATATTCCAACAGTGGTTTGATGAAAAAAAAAGTGGGAAAAACATGACACCTCAAGGGTCACGCCAATTGGCTCTGTAGATAAATTGACCTTGATATAAACTTTGGGGCTTTGGGGAGAGCGGTGGTCAGGGGGACTTAAAGTAATTGGAAGTATCACTAGGCCCCTCTCTTAGATCCCCACTGAAAAATAGGCATTATTTCTGTTTCTCAAATCGTTTCTTGCTTATGAAATTTAATTCCTCTCTGTCAGTTATTTTTAAGGAATGCAGCTGATCGCGTGGCACCAGACACAAGTTAGGACTGCTCGTAGTCCTCGATTTGGATAACACGAAGGATAAGTTTGTCACCTGCTATTGACGATTGAAATGATAAGAGAATACAGCAATACTGCAATTCATGCTAAAAATTACCGAAAAATACTTCACTTATGACAATCGCCTAACACCAAAATATCGCAATGCTGAATTATCCTAATTAATACAACATACCGTGGTAATGATGCTCCACATCTCAAGGGGCATAGAACTGCAGAGTTTCTGCATAAAGATGTACGGTGGAATTGTAGTTTTTCCCTGGTTACGCTCAGTTGGCATCCTGAACATGCGATCCTTTCTTTTGGGCAAGCGTGTGCTGTCATTTCTTCCCGTGCCGCCACATGCTGGCATCCTTCGTTGGGGCACCTCTCTCGTACTTTTGGGCAATGTCTGAGGTGATCGTTGGCATCGCTATAGTTGCCCTTCCACTGGCAGCCTTGGCTGTTACATTTAAGAGGCAAATCTTGGGTCGCCTTATCCATTGCCACATTTAACCTCAGCTCTTCTTTTCGGAACGTTGCCCGACACTGGGGACACAACGGTGTGGCTGTCGATTCTGCCCAAGTTTCCATGCAATTTTTGCAGCCAGAGTGCCCACAGGCAAGGGTAACGGGCCTTGACACGATGCCATAACTGAAAAGGAATGTGGCGGTATAATAGCACTGGAAATGAGCGGTAACAAAAACGATGGCAAAATATGACAGCCAGCAATGATATTCAACTCACCAAATACAGCATTCCAAATCCACTGTCCTCAGAAAAGTTAATTCGTTGGACTTGGAAACCACTTCGGTCTTTTGATGAGACATTGTTACGGACTAAAGGATTTTCGATCACGGTCTGTCGTAATAAAGTTTCCTTGTCAGTGGAAGCTGCTCAAATAACCTCTGATGACAACGGTGTGATTTTTATAGGTCAATATTTCCGTTGTGCGGTTAATAAATTAATTTCCTTTGTTTAGGTTCTGGTATTGGCGGTAATTGGTACCCTTATTATTGAAATCTTCATTAAGGTCGTGAATTTAATGGGATGCTTTGTCTAGTCGGTTTAGTCCTTCATATTTAGTTAAGGGGTTCCTTAGTCTCTTACCTAAACCTGCTCCATTATTGATGTCTGTCCTTTGTAATAATGACATTTTCACGGAGGGGACACCACGCTAAAGGCTCGAAAGAGTTTCAGTCACGTGACGTCATCAAAATTAGAAAATAAGAAATTATCAATCCCTTTTGATGAGGCATTTTACGGAATATGAGATCTTCGATGACGGCCTGTCACAGTAAAATTTTCCTTCTTTATAGTATAAGCTGCTCAATTAACCTCAGATTACAACGAGAGTATGATTAGCTTTTAAAGGTCGACATTTCCGTTGTGCGGTTAATTAATTAATTTCCTTTGTTTAGGTTCTGGTATCGGCGGTAATTGGTACGCTTATCACTGAATTGTTCAGTAAGGCCGTGAAGTAAATGAGATGCTTTGTCTAGTCGGCTTAGTCCTTCATATTTAGGTCGTCTTCTAAAGGGGTTCCCAAGTCTCTTGCCAAGTCTCCTAGGACCTTTCTGAAAACCACAGTGATGTAATGAAATTTTCCTGATGAAAGATTGCTATTGTTATTATTAACCCACTCCATTATCGATGGCTGTCCTGTATAATGACATTCTCACTGAGGGGATGCCACGCTGAAGGCTAGGAATAGTTTCAGTCGCGAGCGCGCTTTATCTGGTTTTCACGTCACGTCTTCAAAATTAGAAAATAAGGAATTATCAATCCCTTTGAGATTTTAGTTCGGTTAGTTATAAGAACTGTTGAAGACTTACTTCTTACAAATTTCCAGCTTGTTAGGGTTTTCGTCTTGTGAGAAAGCAAGATTGAATTTCTAAGCTTTGGCGCCAAGCGACATTAAAAGGCGGCCAAGAATGCTGTCACGTAGGTTTAAAAAAGTGACATCCGCTTAGATTTCGCGATCTGAACAGTCCTAGTATGAGAATAAGTACTCATATAGATGATTATAAGTCCGCTGAAGACGGCTACAGGATTTTATGTCTTTTTGATTCTTGACTTTATTTGTTGTACGTTTTGATGATGGCGTGACAATGAAAACCGGCAACTTGTGATACAAATCTCACACGTGCAGTTGAAGCATATTCGTAATTATCGTATGGCCCGTCTGGCCCCGCTCGCCTAATCCCCTAGAAAACCACAGTTAAAGCTGACGTGTACAGGGCCGGACGGGTTGACTTAAGCCGGTCAGGAAAAAGCCGTTTTTCAAGAAATTGGGAGTTTCTTGTTATGACTTGAAAAAATAAATAAATGTCGGTTTGCCGGCCGGAAGGTTCGTATGGTGAAAAACTATGATCGAGGTCTTGATGTATATGCAGCATTTTCAAGACCGAGGTCACAGTTTTTCACCATACGGACCAACCCTTAGCCGGTAAATAACATACATTTTTTTTTAACTTGACGAAATTCTTTCCGAAAGAACCCGAATGATTTAGGGCTGTAAATACGGCAAGATCTTCCATAAACTGGACAATTTTTTAACGAATAAATGGTAGTTAAAAAAGAGGTGATGCAAATTAAAGAGAGATGCCTTACTGAAACATTTTCATTTGCGTAATGATAAAGGTGATTTAAAAGGCTTCCAAACAAACTTTGAAACATTATTTTTACCAGTATCTGTCACTGTCTGACACCTGTCAATTAGAGAGCGCGTAAGAAAAGAAACAAAAAAAAAAGTAAGAACATTTGAAAAACAACGGAACTAGTTTGGCAAGGACTGTCACGACAATGTTTCCTTCAAAAACATTCAATGACCTAAGGGAAAGTATTATTCACTGTCATCGACCATTCATTCATGTACGAAGATTTCACCTCTGTTCATTAAGTAAACGGCGAGGAAGGTAATTGTGAGTAAATTCAAATTTTTTCTATAACAGCGCCGGTGCTGGCCCTATTTTAGTCCTATTGAGCCGCTATGAACAAAATCCTTATTTACGCACGCCCGTGCGTAAAAATAAGATGACGTGAGCATTTTTTAACCTGGCTTCAGAGTTTCCATCCTGTTAAGCTGCGGTGCAGTTTTCCTTCTCTTTGAAATATGGAAGAAACCAGAGAAGAACTGGCCAATTTTTCTATCGGCATTGACCGTTTGGGTCTTGATCCAACAAGCAACAGAAATAAAGCAAAAAAAAAACTCCCAAGTTGCACGTTTCGCAAATTTGTCGTAAGACCAGCTGGAGCAAATTTTGGCCGAAAGACAGACATTCACTGGGAATAAAAAATAGTCACCAATTGGTCATAAACGACATTCAAAGGTAAAATTTCCGTTTTTTACTGTCGTTTTTAAATTTGTTCAACCTGGGGAATAAAATACACAGTAAATTGGAAATTTACCAAAACCAGAACAATCACAATTGCACTCTATCACAATAAAAGGTTTCTTCGCGCAGATTCTTGTTGTTGCTCTGTTATAAAAGAATTTGCTCATGCTTTTAGCTGTGCGTATATCAGTTGAGTTATGGATGCACTTGGGAAGTTTGGAAAGCACTCAAAAGCTAGAGTTGCTCTTGGCTGCGCCTCGAGCTACTCTTACACATTTTCGTGCTCTCCAAACTTCCCGCGTGTATCCATAACTCGATATACGCACGCGCAGCATGAACAAATTCTTAAATTTTGAAGTTGTGCAAGTTTGCTCATTAGTTTGCTGCAATGTCGTGTGTAAATCTGGTCTTTCCTCTACAAAAACTAAATTCGAATGGCACACTCCAAGGGGATTTAATGCGCCATTCTCTCAATAAATTCCTTCAGTTTCTGTTTTGCAATTTACGGTACAAATGTCCAAATTGAACGGACCCGGAAAGACTCACAGAGAGCGTATATTTGTTGTAGAACTGAATGTAAAACTTCGCTCGCTCTTTCGCTACGAACAAATTGTTTGAGAAAATTCAGATATTAAATGAATGAAAATTCCACCTTTCAGTTTAACTGTCATCAAATACCTCACGTTTTAACTTTTTAGGTACTTTTTGTGAACGATTAAAATTAACTGCTGACGGTTTTTATGCCGCTTGTCAACCAACGTAATGACACTATTGCTTATACAAATTCATTCTGAAACCAATATTTTTCTGTCAACCATAGTGATTTGAGAGAGAGAAAAGAGAGGATTCATAAGTTATTTATCGGCTTGAGGTAGTGACCGACGTGTCTGCCTAAAAATACTACCCAGAAGGAAAAGCGAGATATATTTATAAAAATGGCAACGAAATTTAGGATGTACTCAGCGATTCACGAAGGCGTCACCGTGGCCCGTGGGCAGAGATAAGAAAATACTGACTGGGTAAAGAACCAATCAGACTGCAGGATTCGTTACCGTGCCCTCTGAAAAAAAAGTAAAGGAAAAGTTTAAATTTCAGAATTTCTTTTTTGTGCTCGTGTAGCTGAGTGTGCCCGGGCCGGACGGGAAAATATTTGGCTCTCGATCATGAGACACGGACCTCGTTGCGTTCGGTCCGTACGTCATGACTTCGAGCTAAATATTTTCCCGTCCCACCATAATACTGATTTAGTTTTCGATTTTGGAGGCACGACTGGATGTGTCCTATGGTTTCCATGGTGACAATTTTTTTCCTTTTTTGTTTACTTTATTTTCTAAACGTTCCCACAAGCTTGCAGCTTTAAACCTCACCATGTTTGAATAAGGTTTATTGTAGTGCACATGCATTGTATTTTTAAATTATCTGGGGAAAAATGATGTTATGGTGTTTCTTTAATTTCTGTGCCGAATTTTATACTAGTAGTATACTTTACTACTATACTTATTACGAAGAGCCAAACTGTTTTGAGAAATGATTTGAAGAACTTTTCTCGAAAAAGGGCAATCTGTTTTGAGCTATCTTAAAATGAAACGCTGTAAACTCCGTTAAGAGAAAAATTTGCTTAAAAAAAACCTTTTAAAATACCTTAACCTTTTTCAGGGAGTTTGACATACGAATCGGTCCCTGAAGGTTAATATTGTTCTCACTTTAACACTGACAAGAGCTAACCCCTTTTTTTTTTTACTGAACAGTGTTTTCAGTAAATCGGGCACCTGATACCCGGAGCTATCGCAGGTGTTCTGTCCTGAATCACCGAGCTAAATTTATTCTGGTAATTTTGCGTTAACAACTGAGTTGAAAACGTAAATTGGTCACCGTAAAGGGTAAAAAGATAACATTTCGAGCGTTAGCCCCTCGTCAGGGCGAAGGGCGAAGGGCTCACGCTCGAAACATCAGCTTTTTTACCCTTTACGGAGGCTAATTTACGTTTTCAACTCAGTTGTTAACACTGAATTACCTGCTATACTCTCCCACCGACGCAACACCACAGTTTCTCTAAAAACTTACTCCCTTTATAACTTTATTCTGGTTTCTGTTACAGATGTCTGAGCTCGCAAGGAAAGCCTCCTACTTGAAATCTTATAGAGCGTTACCACTCACGTTGCATACAAATTTATTGGAACTAAAGAAAGTGTTCACTGAAGAAAAAAGTTCAACTCCCACGGGATTGGTTTGCTACACCAACATGGCCGCCGTTGGATTGTTTTGGAACACCGATATATGATAGGGTTGGGGGAGGGTTAGTCATCCTTAATACTTACTGCTGTATTTAAAGATCAATACTAAAAGGCTTGTTCTTGTTGTGTTTATAGCACCTCGAGCATGGGAGGTAGCAGATAAGACGCCCGCGGCAGACACAAAAGAGACATCATGTTATCATCAACGGGTTTTTGGACTGGAAAAGCACTTCTGCAAACTCAGCGGAACCTGTAGCAAACTAAACTGTAGAGACGTTTAGCCACCTAGGGTTTCATGAAATGACAAACAAGTTCAGAAACTTTGATCTTAAAGCGTTTTCTTGTAAAATAATCCTTTCTTCAAATAGATCTGTGCAAATTTTCTCATATTTGTTATCTTGGCTAAATTTGAGCATACGCCTGTCTGAAAAAAAATGTCTTATTACATCCGCTTCAGGAGCTCTGTGCGTATTTGAAATCATGTTGTTTTTAAGAATAGTGTGCCTTAAAACCAATAACGTTATATTGGTATAGCTTTGGAGTACTTCAGGGTTGTCTAGTGATCTTTGAATTGACCGTATATCAATTTATTGTAGTCGAGTGTAAATCTTCAAAGGGCCGCTACTTTCGGGGGGGGGGACGGTTACTTTCGGGGTTCAATAGAAAGGTAAAAAATTAACGTTACTTCGGGGAACAGTTATTTTCGGGGAGGGCGTTTCTTTTGGAATTCCGCGGTATCTTCGATTCATATTCAAATCGTTTTTGGAGTTCCTCCTACGGCCGTCCATCGAGGAGCAGCGCTTTGGATATGACCTTCTGTAAACGTACATGGGGGCTACGTTTGGTTTTTAGATTTTATTAAACATGGAATAGTCGTAAGTAAAACATTTAACAGTTACCGCTGGATCACTGGATATCATGATTGAGTTATGCGAAAATTGCTCTTTGAGTGACAATGAAAATCAAATTTATTAGTTTGCGAAGACTCAAAAACGTAAATGAACAAACATAGTCTTTTGTAATATGATTTGACATTTTTCTTTCCCATTGGTCACAGGAAAGATGCGAAAACGTAATAAAATCAAATCTGACATAGGGAATCTCGTTCGAATTAAAAACAAGTCATAATATGTCGCCTACATTATTTTTGGTCCACCTACACTCAATTTGTATATGAAATCCTAAGGCGGAAATCTAGGGAGGCTGAAAGGCTAGTGTGTCGATCGTGAAAGAAACGTAATTCTAAAAAATGCTTTTGGAAAGTTAAAAGGCTTTATACCACTGACCGATGTCAAATTTTGCAAATTTTAGCGATTATAACTTTTGGCAAACGTTGAATTGAAAAAATCCGCTTCCGTTTTGCTGATCGTTTTCATATAAAATCATCTGTCTAAACACGACATCCACAAACTCCCACCAGTCTGCTATGTCTGTAAAATTTGAGCTCAGTCGCATCGAAAGTAGCCAAGATATAAAAGTTTTGAAAGATGTAGCAAAAGAAAAATGGGATCAATATCAGTATCTGGGCAACTGCCCACCTACCCCTCCCTTAACCCAACATTAACCCTGACTTGTTATCAATTGACTGTTGTTGAGTTAGGGGAGGGGTAGGTGGGCAGTTGCCCAGATACTGGTATTGATCCGAAAAATGTTAGCTTGCGAATTTATTCAAGGCCAAGTGATTCCCGTGGCCTTAAAACGAACAAATTAAAGTGCTGGGTTGGTAACTGCATACAGAGAGGGCAACATTGCCAGAAAATTTTGCATAATTTGCCTGTAAGGCCCCCCTCTCCATTGACGCCACATCTGTTCGTCGAGGTATGATTGAAGATCTTCTTTTTTCATACCTCTTCGTATTTTTTGCCCTAACTTAAGATTATTCCAGCAGGACTCTACCTCCTGTGTGTGGACACCAGTAACAGGATCAACAAAGTGTCGAGCATGCACGACGATTCGGTGCACGGCGACGTTATTTATACGGTGTTCCATGCCTCTGTATGAAGCCCAGTCATCGGTGTAGACTTCTGTTCCTGGTCGGATACACTTCGAGATTATGGGGTCAAGTGTCGCGATATCCCGTCTCTCTACAACCTGGAAGTAACCCCGTGCTGGACTAAACTCGGTAGTGACTATACCAAATACCCACGCGTCTCTGGCTGCTCTTCTTCCTCGGTTGAACTAAAAAGAGACGTACGGATTTGTTACTGCACGTCTTTTTCCGTGACCAGAATGAACTTACTGCAAAAAAATTTTTAGGTAAACATGAGAATAAATTAATGTTGAACATCCTCCTTTACCGTTGTGGTAAATGAAAATGGGGTTAGCTTTACTTTGCGTTTGATTCAATTGGCCCATCAGCCTGGCAGTTAAACAACCCGGAGTACTTTTACTCCCACTGGAAGGAATGCTAGCCTATCTCAGTAGACCCTTGCCATTCACTGGTACTCATTCATAAACTGACAGAAATAGACACTATTTGAGTCCAGATATTTTCGTTTAACAATGATCTAACTGCCGATTACTTGAGGTAATAATTTAACTCGCTTACTTTGCCTCGTTTTAATAAGTACGCGTCCTTGGTATGCTAGTTTCATTTGGTTGCTTGCTTTCTTGCTTATCTGGATTATTTAGTAGGTTTTGGGTCATCAGTTTCGAAACTTTTCAATGTCACATTAACCTTAACGGTTAAGGAGGCTCCAAAGTGTTTTCAGCCGCGCGCGCCATTCTGCTTGTCAAACCCCGTCCAAACGAGAAATGTTTGGCGATCAAACATTACTCAGTGGCCAAACTTTTTCCCGTTTCGACACCTTTGTTTGATCGAATTTGATAAAATTTAAATGACGACAAGCATTTGATCAAATATTGTAAAACATTTGCCTTGTTCAAACATGTTTGACACCGTCAGGCCACTAAACACAGTATCAAAATGTTTGGTAACCAAACGATGTTTGATCGTGTTTGGTCGCCAAACATCTCCCGGCCTAATAGATTAGGATCAAATCTGCATTATAACGTGCGTGCGCTACATATGAAATCTTGCGCATGCAGTCGACGCGCACTGACGCAAATGATAATCTAATCATGCCGAACGTTCTGAGTTTTGCTATGTTAGAATATTTTCGCTTCTGCTCGTTAGGTATTCTAATTTTTGGTGAAAATCAAAGTCAGTTGGCACATTTTTTTTAACTACTGTAGGTAAGGAAAAATGAGAAAGCCGTAGAAAGCAATGGTGGCGAAGGAAATTTTTTTTCTTTTAATCTGGCCGACAGAATTTTTCTACCCGAAATATTTTGAAGAATATTCATGCGTACATATATGGCAGAATGAGGCGATTTTACATTCCTGTTCTTTCAATATGACGGTTGTGACCACTTAAAGGACCAGTGAATGTGTTGCATGGTTGCCAAGGAAAAAATTATCTCATTAACGCTGGTGCGACGAGCTGAGCTGTATTTAGGACATAATTTGTAGAATTTGTTTTGAGCCACCTAGGATTTCTTCTAAAATTCCCGAGAAACTAGCAATGGTATGCTCGGCTTTTTTCAGTGTTTCTTGGAGCTTTTGGCATCTATTTAGCATTCTTACCTTAGCCTTGTGATTAAACTTGCTTTCGTCACACTTAACGGCGGCTCCTGGTCCTCCAAATGGTGTGAACGGCCTCTCGTCCAGATCTCTTGAACACACATCTTGCAGCCGTCGGTATATTTTTGAGACCAGGCCTGGGTTGAGGTTTAATCTCCGCGCTGTTTGTCGCTGGGAATCTTCAGAGACAAAATGGTAGATTGTAAGGAGCAGCATACCCAGCGGCACGCGGGAAACTCTTCGAAAAAAAACTGTTGGTACGCAAGCTTCTTCTCTTTTTACAGCCGCTGCAGCGCCTATTAATAGGGAAAAAAAGAGACGCAATTTGAAATGCATACGGGCATAACAGACCTTCTCACTCGATTCGATTCGTGTTGGAGGAGTGGGAGGTATATGGCGGTATTTTTATAAGTAACACTGCAGTTACACTGTACAGAGTTCTGCAGAACTCCAATCGCTCTGACGAAGGCCTAACGCTCGAAACGTCAGCTTTTTACCCTTTTTACGGTGGCCAATTTACGTTTTCAACTCAGTTGTTAACACTAAATTACCTTCTGCAGATAGAGTTTGCCATAATACCAATCATGAGAGATTGGAGGAGGACAATAGAGTGAGCGAGGTAATACACACTGCGCGGACCTTTTGCATTTTTCAAAGATGCCCTTCAGTGACTTACCAAAGGTACCCATCAACATGATTGCCGTTCCTCTGTATCAGTACCATGTCCTCGTTACATTGAGCACACCGAAGCGTATCGGCCAACAGAGACCGCCGTTGTAGCCACTGAATCAAGTTCATACGCGGACCCCGTTGTAGATCTATAAATTCATTTAGATTCATGACTTCTCAATTACGAGAGCGTAGTTCACAGTGAGCGCGAAGTTCAACTAAGAAACTGTTGTAGCAGCTTTTTTGGGCTCGTCTTCGGCGCGAGACCTGTGGAATTCACAAGTCACAAAACAAAGAACGCAAACCCGAACAAAAACTCAACACAATGAGGAACAGAAAACAATAGCTCCAAAGGAAAGGAAAAAGTTATCACACCTTGTTTTGCATCATCTTTTGACTTATTCATTAACTTTACAAAGCAAAGAGAACAAGGCAAAGTCCTTCCGCGAAACTCTAAATGCAGCTGATATTTAAAAAAAACAAACGCGGAAAAAGATCGCACTTTCCTTTCGACAAGCTTCTAATAAAGTAGTTAAATAAAAAATTCAGAAATAAACGTAGAACTTTTTCAGTTGGTTGAACGGCTTGTCACCTTCGTGAGAAAATCGGGAAACATTGTTTTTGACGCTTTAAAGTACAAGTCGTGTGTAGGCTGCGAACTAGCCTGTGTGCAGCCGTCTACTATTTCCTCTTCCTTCTGGGTGGGAAAATACAGTCAAGCTGGCCAGCCGCGAACAGGCACCTTGTGGAATGCGCGCTTGTTGAGATTATATTACAGTTTGTTCTCTAAATTCTTGTAACATTTCTGGAGATCAAAACTTTAAGGCTGAACGTAATGATTTTAGACGGGTAGAGGGTTTTTTTTCGGTAGGCCGCGGTGTTAGGCGAAACGTCCGGTTACCGATGCATCATGCATCGAGCGTATTGCTCGTACGATTTCAGGACCAGATAACGCGAACGACTGCTTGCAGAGTTGCCTGAAGACAGTTTTCAGCACAGTTGTTACAGTTTTAAGCACAGTTAATAAGTGACTTCATTCACTTACTTGCCATAAAAGTCTTTTGTAGTTTTGTCTTTTTAAAACACGCCGCGCCGAAAATAACAAAAGGCGTTCAAGTTACTAATTAAGTGGCATCAGTTTTTCTATATTCTCGCATACTGACCCCACGCTTTTCGGAGCGTTGCCAGACACAGATTCCTCGTTGGGTTGTTTTGTTAGTCCTCCTGTGATTTACCAGGCAAGATCGGCAAGATCGTCAACATGAGCCACGCGACTCGTTCCCTTTCTAGAACTTTTGTCCTTTTAGACAAAGGTTGAATGCTGTACCGAGCAAAGCTGATTTGGGTCGAATGGTGACTACGGGAAAAGTAAGAGATATTTCTTTCTCAAAGAGCCAGGACGCAGATGCCATCGGCACCAACCTGACTGCCGCATTTCCTTCCTTAGCAGGGAAAGACTTAGCAAGGTACGTACAATTCTTCACAGTATTCTAGGAAACGTGGTTTGAAGATAGCAGTCGCATTAAGTAAAACACCATGGTTTGAGTTAAGAGTAAGCAGCTTTCTTGTAAACGACACAAACGCGAAATGACAAGACCTTAGCATGACGCCACAGCTCGTTTAGCAGAAACGCTACAGCTTTCTCGGCTTTTATGACAACAGTCAATCACTGTTGCCGCTTACAGTTATAACCAAGGCAAAGGATAGTCAGCAAAATAAGGGGAAAAAGGCCTAAAACAGTTGAAGAAACAACGCAGAATCGAGGATTTCCAAATCATTTATTTGACACCTTTAATGTAACAGAAGTTGAATAATAATAAAGGGTAAGTTTCTAAAGAAACTGTGGTGCTGCGTCGGTGGGAGAGTATAGCAGGTAATTTAGTGTTAACAACTGGGTTGAAAACGTAAATTAGCCACCGTAAAAGGTAAAAAGCTGACGTTTCGAGCGTTAGCCCTTCGTCAGAGCGATTAGCATAATAGATTGCGGCTGCTTCGTTCCCTAGTCGTCTTCCAACGAGGTGCGCATGGTGAGATGGGTAGGACCCTTTGCTCACCTTGCCCATGATGCCTAATCTTTGCTGATGATATAGCTCTCATCAGATGTTGTTTTTTAACACCATATACTTCCAAAATGTAAAAAGAGTTACTTCGACCCATTTACAGGTCTCATTATGTCATTATTCCACTGTTATGCCACTCAAGTTATCCTCACTGCTCTGACTGAATTTACATTTTCTTCCACGTTTCTTTTCATTACACAGTCTTGAAGTTATTAAATCGTATGCCCGTGGCCATGCCATGATGAAGGTGGCCGACGGCCTTCCCAGTGGTGCCCAGATCTTAGAGCATTTTGGCGGACACAGAAAGAAGAAAGTTTTTTTGTACCTCCCTCCTGGTATTTCTTTGACTGCTAATTGCATATTATATAAACATTAACTATGATCTATAAGCTACGTCAAATGATTATGTCATACTTTGAATACTAATACAAAAGCCTTGACCATAAAGCACACAACTAAGTGACAAGTGCAGTCCAAAAGTGTGAGAAGAAAAATCAGCCATGAGTGAGTGTTTCTCCCCACACTTCTAAACACGCTCCAACCACTTCTTTTTGTACTTTGTAACCCAAGAAAGTTCGTTCAAGCCATTGTTATTTGATCTGCGATAAAGTTTACATTTTATTTCTAAAGAAATTGGCTCATGACTCCAAGTAATTTTGTCGAGTATATTTCTCGTGAAATTGCAACAAACATTATGTACTTTCACAAGTTTCCCTCTTAAAGAGCACATCTATTCCTTCAATTCCTTATCCTGGAGACATACTTTTTTTATGGGCCACTTTCCCTCTTGGCTTGCAAAAAAGCAAACTGAACTATGGCCTTAAAGCAGCCTGTGATGTATTGGTGCAGAGTTTCCATCTTCACACTAGGAAACGTAGAAAAACGTAAAAAACACAATTATTCTAGCGACCTCTAATCTTATTATTCGATTTATCCATAGCCAACACCATGAATTCAAACAGCCAAGCAAATACTAGTTCAGCCTCTACTAGTGCTTGTAAGTTGACTTAACATTCCATAAACATGCAAACAAGAACCCAATGAAGCTAATTAATACAATACTAGAATCAATATTGACATCTGACATGCAAAAAAAACACAATTATTATAGCCACCTCTGATGTTATCCTTTCAATTCATCCACAGCCAACACTGTTAATTCCAACAGCCAAGCAAATACTAGTTCAGCCTCTTCTAGTGGATGTAAGTTGACTTAACATTCCATAACAAGCAAACAGTAAATCAGTGAAGATAGACATCAATTGCTGAGGACCATTCCATTTAATAGACACACCACCCTTACTGATGGAAAAAGTCACAATTTATACCCAAAGGAAAAAAAAAAAATACCAAAAGGCTAACTGATGCTTCACCCCCGATATAAAAGTTCTTGACCTCTTTCAAAAAAAAAAAAAAAAAAAATTTATATCCCAACCTTTTAGAATATACGGTAAAGATAAAAGATGCCCTATAGCAACCCCCGCCCCCAAAAACTTATTTATGGGGAACAGGGTGTCTAAACACCATACCTCTGAGAGCAGATAAGGGAGGTGGGGTCCACAGGGTTCCCAGCTTAACATGAAGAAAACTATCATTATTCCTCGATTTCAACACCTGAATCAAACATCTGTTGACTGCTATTATTGACTGCTTACCTTTGATCTTAACATTTTGATCCGTCTACAGCCAACAATACAGCCACTATTGTGACTAATGCAAGGTCTGGAAGGCCAATAATGACCCCAGATGTGTCCAGCTTACCTCTTCCTACAAGTACAAATGGATGTGAGTTAAATATTAAACAGTGTCATGGCAGTTGCAGTAAAACAGAAGCAACTAACCTCATAAACATAGATTAAAAAAAGACTTTTTAGTATTATGATGAGCTATGACAGTTTGAGCATTTGACATATTAGTCTAATGTGAAACGTTGAAATGGTGTTGAGGCAAATTAATTAAATGAGAGATGACTTTGTTCTTTAATTAGTTAATTTGCCAACACATATTAACAGAGTCCAATTGAAGGAAAGGACACATTGAATCTAAATCAGCATATTCAAAAGGCCGCACTTATGTCAGTTAAGTTTTCTAACACAAGAATATATTTTGTGTGGCAATATGACTACAGTAGGCAAATTAATTCTTGAACATTTGATTCATGTTTCCATCCCCAGCTAAAAGTATTTGCATTGGGGCGAGGTCACTGGTAAAATAAAATTGAACTAAATATTTTAATAATACATCATTTCAACTTCAAAACAAACCATTTCAACATTTCAACTTCAAAACAAGCTTAGAAAATTAACTAATAATGACACTCTTTAACAGGTCAGGTCAGGAGGCCGCATGGCTGAGTGATTTAGTGTGCTAGATTTGAAATCTAGTGGTCCTAGGTTCCAGTCCTCTAGCTATCTGGATTTTTTCTCAGTAGTTTGTGAGTTTAACCCTTTGACCCCATAGTGTATGTACTTAGCCAAATGGTCAGCCTCCTACCTGATAGGATTCTTAATGGTTTATGTTCTACTTCTGATATTTGTTTATTTATTTACAGCACAACAGCACAACAATTCAAGTTCCACAAGGCCTATAATGACCCCAGCTGTGTCCAGCATGTCCCTACCTTCAACTGGATGTGAGTTAAATATAGAAACAAATGAATTATCAACATAGTAAACCAAAAAGAGAGACTTTTTAAATAGTGTGAACAAGCCTTTTTTCCCCACAAATAAAGAGAGCTAGCAATTTCTCAGGCCACCAGTTTAAGCATCTAACATGTTAGTCTCCAACTTGAGTATTTCAGGCAGGAAAAATCAGATTATTCACTTATTTTTCTTGAAATTTGTACCTTTTGTCATCTTTCCCACCTCCCTAAAGAACTTCCAATAAGGACCCTTCATGGGTTGGCATTGAAAAAAGGGAGAAAAAAACCTGCTCATGACCACAAGATAGAAATGTATTTTTAACCAACAGAGAAACATCAGCCAATCAAATATTACCCTCTAAAAGATTAGATGTCATCAGTGACAACAAAGCATCCATAATTTCCTAACAATTCATCAACACTTTATTTTTGTGAGCCCTGCTGGGGAAGATAGGGGAGGTGGTGCCCATAGAATTTCCTGGCTTGTGACAAGAAAACCATCATTACTCCTTGATTTCAACACCTGAATCAAGCAACTAATGACTGCTATCATAGAGTGCTTAATTACCTCTGATGTTATCATTTTGATCTATCCACAGTCAATGCTGCATCCCCATCAATGGCAACTGTTGTAACCAATGCAAGTTCCAGACAGCCAACAGTGACCCCAGCTGCATCCAGCTTATCTCTACCAACAAATGGACGTGAGTTACACATAATAATCATTTCACAACAAATAATGAAAAACTAACAAAAATGGAATCAAGAAATTGCCACTTCAAACAGAAGTATCTTTTCCTAGAAGTGTTAATTTTAGAACTGATGGGAAATTTCAATGCTGTTGTGTAAGGGGTTTTTTGTCTGACAATTTGATTTTCAATCAACACAAATTTAGCATTCTTAAGTTATATTATTTTGCCTGGAGTGTTACGATAATTGTAACAATTTGTGCAAAATTAGCCTATACAAATTTTACTTTTTAAGGGGAAACTAGAAGGTACCTTACCCAGATGGCCAGAAACTCAATCAGGGCTGGTGAGTTTTACTACTTTACCCACAAATGTATATTCAATATTCTGCATAAGATAGAAGAAAACAAGAACTTGATTGAACAATGAATGAATGATTAGACGCCACTTTTTCAAAAGCCATATGTAGCACTTCCCTCTTTTTAAAGTATGAATAAAACTTGGCTTTCGCACCTATGGAATGCTTAAAACCTATGCACTGAGCTAAATGTGAGTATTTTGTTTTGTCTTCTACATGTAGATGTATATCCACTCCAAATTGATGATTCAGATGGTAAGATTGTAGACTATGAATCCAGTTGTGATGTTTTGAATGTGGCTTTATAAATAACACCTGCTGATTCCATTGAACAAACATAAAATTTTCATAAGGGTTCCAAGAGAGATTTGAAAAACTAACATTTTGGAAGGAGCTGAGAAAACACATAGACAGACATGATCTAACAAAGAAAAGAAACTTCAAAGATAAGGATATAGCATAATATCCACCAAAAAACAATTAAATTAAAAGGAAGATAACTACTTTCTTCCATGGTAACAGAGATTGGTAGCTTAAAGAGATGACATAATACTAAGTGACCTTGCTCACCTCAAGCCTCCTGTAGTTTAGTGGTTATAATAGTATCCTTCCAGAGTGCAAAGGGTAACAAGCTCCAATGTCATCTGCAGTCAGATTTTTCTGTCCCATGCTCTTGACAATAAATATACCTGCTACAAGTGAATGTAAGTGCTTAATTGATTGGCACATTAGTTATTAAGTTTATTAATGATTTATATTTTAATCCTGTATTTGCATCTTGTGTGGAAGCAGTTGACCCATCTGCCGTAGATAATTATCGTGTGATACACCTGAAACTGTGTTGTGTTGTTTTTTGAACAGATGGTGTCATTGCTTTAGATGAAGTCAATGACAATGAACTCGACAGAAGCTATTTAGCTAGTAACCCAGTAAATGTTGACTCAGGTAATATGATGATGACTGATTAAAGAACATTTAAATGCTCGTTTTTTTGCAGACCCCAACCCCAATCCTGATTTGGATTAATCCCTAGGGTGGCAATGGATATTTTCTGAAAACTGCATGTATATTATGCTAGAAATCTAGTTTATTACTACAGGTAGTTTACATGGATGATTTCCGATTGTATCATAAATTTCCATTTAAGAGGCAACTTAATTGTGCACCCTAGGCCAAGCCAAGTTTACACATGAGGTGTGAAGTAAATCAACCAAATTTATGTGAGAAATGAAAGAAATTAATTTTTAAAAAAAGACAAAATTTTAACTCCGTGATTTTTTTTCCCTTTCAACATAGCATGTCATCTAACTGGCATACATCAGTGGCAAAAAGGTATGTTTCTATAAAATGGATTATAAAACACATACACTTTGAAAAACAAATGTTGAATTAACTTCAACATAATTTTAATTACTTAATGTGTTAATTAAAATTCAAGAGATGAACAACTGTGTCTCATGTAAATGGAGAATAGAACATTCTACTATGCTACAGTATGGTGTGATATAGACTGACAGATTGACTCACTCATTCAGTTTCGTGGCATAAAGGAATGCACAACAACTAATGTCTTGATATTCATTTCATTTTATGCCACTTCATTTCAGCTGGGATTGTAAAAGAAGACCAAAGTTCTTTGGGAATTCTCAATCAGAATGCTCAAGGTATGTTGGAAATATTGTCAATAATTCAATGCACTTTAATGCACAGCTCTCCCTGGATGATGACAATAGAAAATTTCCACTAGATACAAAATAATATCTTGCCAAAAGCAGCATTCTAGCTTAAAATGCATGACTGAGGCTTCCTTATATCTTATGTTGCTATCTGTTTCATATTTTCAGCTAAATATATTTTGAAAAATTTTTTATTAATCCCCAGTTCACATTTCACTGTAGACTATAAGCACTGGTAGATTAACTGTTTAAGTACAGACAAAACAGGAATTCAAATCCAAAACTACAATTTTTTTGCCCTTCATTAGGTAAAAGGAAAAAACAAAACAAAAAACAAAACAATACAAAACCAATATAACCGGTGATTATCTTTTGATGAGTAACATGTGCAATTGCATTTTACTATTAGTGAAAAAAAAAAAAGGAGAAATAGATACCTTTTACTTTCATTCACACACTCTTAGGCATTAGTTGGCCATAAGCAAACTACAACAAAAGTTTAAAAAAAAAAAAAAAAAAAAAAAAAAAAGCTGGGGAAGATTCTGGCACAAACATCCTTAATGGATGACAGTTCAATTGAATACCATTACTGTTTGTAAACCACACTCATAATAATTTTTGTAGTGCCATTGAATGATATGGACAGAACACAGGAAGTGCTTTCCTGTGAACACGTGCTCATGGAGGCAGCATCAACCCACGAGGACATTCTTCTGCCAATCTTTTTGACCTTGACATATGAGGAGGTTTGTGTTAACTCTTTAACTCTTAGATCAAATTTGTAATTCTCCTTACTGTCAACCATACAATCCTTGTCATGTTAGTTCAGGGAATTTAGTATTGGATCAACTCATTATTCCCAAATTGATATTTTTCTTTATTCTCATCACTTATCTGGTTGATGCTGTGTTGATATTGTAAGGATAAATTCTGTCTAGGTCACTCATGGGAGTTAAAGGGTGTCATGGCAGTCAATTTAGTTCCTGTTATATGTTTGCCCATATAGCTTGCAATTTTTAGGTAAAATGTTTATAGTAAATACAGTTAGCATACCCATGTGTCAATGTGTTAAATTACTGACAAGTAACATGTATTGACAATCACATTTGAAAAAAAAATTAGCCTGTAAACTTTTGTGAATCTAAATTGGTCATTATGTTGGAACAGACCCTTTTGGAAAAATATACTTAAGTTACTTTTTTGCTTAATATGATCAACTTTCATTTCTCTATCTGACATATAATCCTATTCTATGCATTATTACAATGCACTGTGTCGTGCCATTATACAAAAGAAGTGACATGTCAATGTAAAATTTGACATGTTAAGGCTATATGTTAAATTTTATTCTACTTTAATCTATAAAATTTGTGCATCTAGATGTGTCACCAGGCCAGGTCCGACAGGAGGAGCATGGTCATAGTGATCCTCAAAGGTGACAACATCCCTGATGTGATAAGGTGACTATCAATGATTCTTAAGGTTATTTTTATTACTAAAAGCACCCTGCACTCTACTAAAACAGCCTTTTTTTCTTACACCGAGTCACCATGACAAATATGCTGTAGATCACACTCAACAGATATCTTTTTTCCTCATTAAGATACACATGGCATGAACAGTGGCTTAAAATTTCATGTGGATATTGCTTCAAGTCACAGGGGGTGACATCAGTGGGTGGTCATGGCGACCTAGTGCAATGTATGCCCACATGACAATTTTTAAGAATGAAAGTGGCCCCAACTGACTGGTTTCTATGTTTACAATCATACATTATGTTAAAATTCAAAGTACAAAGATCATTCAATAAACATCACAGAGGTATTCAAGATTTTTCCATATCCATTGTACAATGCACACATGCTGTATTTCACATTATGTAGTGATTAAATTATTAATCAAAGATGTTTCTCCTTTATCAAATCATCAGGATTCTGAATATTCTACGCAGAAGTAATGGAAACGCATACTTTTGGATAACAAAAGAAAACTCAAAATCTGGGAGAGAAGGTATTGAATAACTGTCCACACTTTTAGTTTTTTTTGGAGATAAAAGACAACAAAAGGTCAAAGTTTAAAAACTTCCTAAAAATTTAACCAGCTAAACATCAATATTTTAGTAGAATATTTCCATTTTATTGTGATATTGTGTAATGTGAAGAGTGTGTGCATAGATACGTTTCTTCATTATTAAAGGACTTTGATAGGGTTGATCTCCTGTTCCCTTGCAGGATGTATTTCAAATAAATTGTTTCACTTTCTGCAGAAATGAGCCAACCAGTATTTCCTGTTGTTTCATTGTCTCTGTTATGTTTCATTATGCTATGTTTGGTACCCCATGACAACCTTCATACTCCAATAATAGATGCAATAATGACCATAATTATCAATGTTCTCAAACTCTTCTTACCATTTTATGTGCGTTTGTTATGACAGTGAAAAGAAAATTTGGAAGCACAGGGTCGGATTTGCTAATAATGGCACCCACAACTTCTCGGCCTATACTCATAGAGCGTTTTTTTGCGGTGAGTGTTTTAAGAATTTGTTTTACAAGTCAGTATATGTTAACTAAGGGAATTTTGTATAATAATTGTAAAATTAATTTAACTCCCAAAATATGATTGTTAAGTCTCCTCTCCAGCTGCTACACATTTCCATGAAAATTAGTTATGAGAATTTGGTGTTGCATCAAGATACAGTAATAACTTCTACCTGATAAGTCTGAGTATTCTCATTACCTGTTTACTGGACAGTTATAATTTCCCATGCCATTATCAGGCACTAGTATTATTACCTTCACACCACAGCTTAACCCAGTACAAAAAAGAATCTTGGTGTAAATTTGGTATGTTGCTTTACTACATATTTTTGGCTGCTTTCTAAGAGTAAATATCACAGGTTAATATTTATCTGATTTGACTTTAACAGAATTCTTTCACTTTTGACTCTTATGACTAGGAGACAACCTACAATTAGCACGAGAAGAAGATATGGTGGATGCTATGAAAAGGGCAGCAGATGCTGTGGATGCATTCACCAGGGAATGGTAAGAGGTCTTTTATATTTGATACGATAAAGGTAGAAATATTTCCAACTTGTTACTCATTAGCAACCTTATGATCGTACTGAAAATTTCCATAAACATATATAGCATCAGATACTAAGCTGTAATCATGTTAAATAATGTCTTGTTTACAACTTCCTATTCTAAAAACCCAGGTATATCTTTATAATATGCATATGTTTTGATTATCCAGGCAGATGTACATTTGTAGCACCAAATCAAGGTGAATGCTGATGAGATACACAAGTTGAAAAGAATGATTCGTCTCACGCAAAATTTAATTATTAGGGAGGAGGAGGGCGGTTAAAATCGATCAAAATTGCAAGGATGTTATTCATGATCTTTCTATATTTACCAGCCTCCTGCCATTAAGCATGAACTTACAAGAAAATCAAAAGAGAGCAGTACTAACACCAGGGTATCAGCTGTGACACAAACTAAATTATGAGTATTTGACATAAGAAAGGGAGGCTTATCAATTTACCAACAAATTTATGGTAACAGCTGGCTATTTATTGTTTCCAACAGGGAGAGGTTAGAACAGGAACGCTCATTAAAGAGGGAGCAGGAGATTTCAATGCAAAAGGCAATCGAGAATGACAAGACGAAATTGGTAAATATCATTTCCCAAAAAATTATATTGCAAAGATAATGCCCATATCAATGATATCAAGAAAGTCCAGCAATGAAATAAGGATCTTTGTTAGATGACTTCCTTCAAGACTCTAGGAGCATAAATAACTACTAAGCAGCAGAAATTTCAATACCTTTTATACATTTTCAGCGAAATATTAATTGAGTTGTCATGTATTTATTTATGATCAGAAAAAATCAAGCAAGAAAATAAGGGAGGCCCGACAAGGCAGGGTTACCCAGTCCAGTCTAGAAGGAGAGAAGGTGACAATTGTCCTATGCCACTCAAATGGCAAGGAAAAACGCCAGTTCAATAAGGGTGCTTTCTTCCAGGTATATATATGTATATATATATATATAATGATACAGTTTGTTGCTTTAAAAAGTACTTCTTCTAAAATGCAGACATATAGTGATTGCCTGATCATTTTTTTTTTAATGTAAACTTTTTTCCTGTTTTAATGACATAGGAGGTATATGACTGGGCAGGCTCCAATGAATGTCTACCACTTTATTTTACTATCCAAAGAGGTAGGGAAGTGGTAAGACATGGAGACCTTTTGGAGAGAACAGAGGTCTTGCACATTTGTGAGAGAGTAAGTAAACAATTAAGTAAGTAAACGATTTGATATCGAGCTCGGTTTAATCTTCATTCAGCAAATGAGAGGTAATCTGGTACCAAGACTTGGGAGGGAGCATGGGACGAGCGAGAGTGGCCATGTTTCTGGCAAATTTGTCGAGTTTAGTCCGTGAATTCGGGACTTTTTAGGAGTATGTTTTCGGTCGAATTCGAAAAAAAAGAAGAAGAGTGACAGAAGAAAAGCAAAGAATGATTTATACTGCTAAGGAGATGAAGGAAATGACACTAAGGTGAGCATTGGCTCTTTACGGGAGGGTGTTCCGAGTTGCTGGTTCATAGTTTGTAGTAACGTTTTGTTCAGTTTCAAACTTAAGCTCAATCCTGGAGTGTACGGTTCTCGGTTATTTTAAATCTCAGTAGTGTAATAAGAAAGTGTCTCCCTCCATTTTACCAACCCCAAGTTTATCCCACAAAAAAGTATACATAACAACATGCAACAATACACACATTCTATTTTTATTATATAAGCTCAATACACTTTCGTGTTTCTATTTTAATTGGTCGTTTGTAACGAGGAAAGGGACAGAACTCTAATGAAATATGAAAATCTTTTTGGAGAATATGACAAAAAAGTCTGAAAAGTAATGTATGTTCATCTCTTGCAATCAAATATTAACTAAAGAAGATTGACGACATTTCACGAAATTAAGAAAGTGTGGCGGGCTAATGTAATTGTTAAAAGAAGCTAAATTTTTAAATATAAAATAAACAAACAGTTCAAGCTGTGTTTATCAGTGAGAGAAATGTATTTTTGAATCCAGATTGATTAAATGTTGCTAGATGAAGACAGATTTGCCAATTTTGTGAAAAGTGAGTAATTTTCTGGTATTGGTTTGATAGTTGAGAGCAAAGAGGTTTCCATTATTAACAGGTCTTAAAATGTTCGATCCAGTTATGAATGTGTTACTAGATCCACCAAAAAGCCATTAAACAACTGCAACACTTCACTTTTAACAAAATGATCAATGCTTGTTGATCTAACCTTGGTTTTTAAACGGCCTGACCTAGCCCTCTTTATAGACTGCAAAAGCCATAAAGGGGATAAGAGACTTAGATTAAGTGTGATAAACAGTTAAGGAACTAAAGTGCTCCTTTGACTACATGGTATTTGTGGCTAATTTTCAGGAAGCTTAACACTCCTAAGTCTCAATGTGAACAGTTTCCTCAAAGTGAGATTTTTTTCCTCAAAAAAAATAAAAACAAAACAACAACAACAACAAAACCTCCAAGAGAGGACAAAGTCCTTCAAACGAGGAGCGTATATCACAACATACAAGAAATAGTAATAGCTGACACAAGTAAACCAGGCCATACTGCATGTGCAACACTAACCCTATAACTCCCATGAGTGACCAAGACAGAATTTCTCCTTACGATAGTAACAAGATAAGTGATGAGAATAAAGAAAAAGATCAATTGGGGATAATTAGTAGATCCAATACTAAATTCTCTGAACTAACATTAAAAGAATTGTATGCAGTTGACATTGAATAGAATAACAAATTTGATCTGGGAGTTAAAGGGTTAACTTTAATTTCAAATCATAACTATTACTGCATAAAAGTAACAACTTGTACATCAGTTTCTGAAAAATTGAAAATCAAAGGTAAACAAAAACAAAAGTGCAGCTGACCAGGGTCCCTTTAAAATCCTTTTTTTAACAACTGTCCTCCTTTTCTTTTTTTTTTTTTTTGCTGTTGTTCTTCTGTCCTTCTTTTTTCCTTTTCCTTTCAAGTTTACTACTGGTATGTTCCTTCTCCTCTTCTTCTCTATGTTCCCTCTTTTCCTCTTCTTCTTCATCTTCTACCTTCTCCTCCTCTTCCGTGTTCACTTTCTTTTTGGCCACCAGTACTTCCTGTCCTTCCTCTGGAACAAAAAATATAATTTTAGAGGTTGTAGTTGACAAATAATTGTCTTTTTTCTTGCTGTTGATTTAAATTATATATTACCCTATTTGTAGGATTCCTAGATAGGACAGAAGTGCTTTATACATTGCCAGTTTAAGTAAGGGCCTAAGCAAAAAGGACCTGTAGGAAACGCCCATAATCCATGGTCCTCGGGGCAATAACACTCCGTAACGCATGCTTTCTAATAGAGTATGATCATTTTGCGTGACTTGCCGATTAATTGCTTTTGGCGTAATGAATTTTGTGATGAAAGACTGCCATTGCCTCATAACACAAGGAGCTGTAATGATATATTATTATAACATAATCCCATAAAATGCAGTAGAATGCCAGTGGATCAACTACTGTCAGGGCTGGCCATTTTTACCAACATTACAATCTGGATCCTTACTAGTAGGTTAAATACTGAGTATTATACTCTTATCTATATGCTTCTTACCTGCTTGCGCAAGAACAATTCCAGGTACTGGGAGCAATTCCTGAAATGAGATAAAAAAAAGGGAAGTATGCCACCCACAGGAGTCACGTCTAACTTACTTTTAACAACTAACAACTTAGCCATAGCTCACAATAAAGATCACCAACAGTTAAACCAAGACATGACTGGCTCCAGCCCTTATTCCCCTTAATAGCATGATCATTATTATGAAGAGATAGTTTTATAAATTTAAATATAAAAAAGATAGATACTAATGAAACTTACATGAACTTATCTAATTCCATGACCTCATGTTTCAATGGTAAATCAAAGTGAGACATTCAATACCATTTCTTAAACACTCAGTAAAAGATGTTACTAAGCTAATTACATAAAAACATGATCTCTATTTCATTATGTCTCTAATTAACTTATGTTGATAAGTTGTTTATATAATGTCATGACCTTTATTTAAAACTATGTGGTAATATATACTGTCAGTTGCTCAACCCTGCTGTTGTAAGTATTATTTGATTAGGTGTTAATGTTAGTGTTATGCAGGAGGAAGCCATGACAGTTCTTTTTATTCACGAAAGTTTTTTTGTTTATATGCTATTTGACATGTCTTTTATAAGTACTTCAGCCTAAATGTGTTCAGTTAACATAAGTACTGTCACAAGAGGACCAGTCAAGTAAGTCTGCACCAAGTATTGCTGCTTAGGGAGAGCCTTGTCCCAAGAACCAGTCAGTCTGCCCCAAGTGTCCTGGCTCACGAAGAACCTCGTCCCAAGGGACCGGTAAGTCTGCCCAAGTGTCGCGGCTCACGAAGAACCTCGTCCCAGGGGACCGGTCAGTCTGCCCCAAGTGTCGCGGCTCACGAAGAACCTCGTCCCAAGGGACCGGTCAGTCTGCCCCAAGTGTCGCGGCTCACGAAGAACCTCGTCCCAAGGGACCGGTCAGTCTGCCCCAAGTGTCGCGGCTCACGAAGAACCTCGTCCCAAGGGACCGGTCAGTCTGCCCCAAGTGTCGCGGGCTCACGAAGAACCTCGTCCCAAGGGACCGGTCAGTCTGCCCCAAGTGTCGCGGCTCACGAAGAACCTCGTCCCAAGGGACCGGTCAGTCTGCCCCAAGTGTCGCGGCTCACGAAGAACCTCGTCCCAAGGGACCGGGTGCCCCAAGTGTCGCGCCCCAAGTGTCGCGGCTCACGAAGAACCCTCGTCCCAAGTGGGACCGGTCACGAAGAACCTGTCCCAAGGGAGTGTCGCGGCTCACGAAGAACCTCGTCCCAAGGGACCGGTCAGTCTGCCCCAAGTGTCGCGGCTCACGAAGAACCTCGTCCCAAGGGACCCGGCTCACGAAGAACCTCGTCTGCCCCAAGTGTCGCGGCTCACGAAGAACCTCGTCCCAAGGGACCGGTCAGTCTGCCCCAAGTGTCGCGGCTCACGAAGAACCTCGTCCCAAGGGACCGGTCAGTCTGCCCCAAGTGTCGCGGCTCACGAAGAACCTCGTCCCAAGGGACCGGTCAGTCTGCCCCAAGTGTCGCGGCTCACGAAGAACCTCGTCCCAAGGGACCGGTCAGTCTGCCCCAAGTGTCGCGGCTCACGAAGAACCTCGTCCCAAGGGACCGGTCAGTCTGCCCCAAGTGTCGCGGCTCACGAAGAACCTCGTCCCAAGGGACCGGTCAGTCTGCCCCAAGTGTCGCGGCTCACGAAGAACCTCGTCCCAAGGGACCGGGACTGCCCCCCGGTCAGTCTGCCCCAAGTGTCGCGGCTCACGAAGAACCTCGTCCCAAGGGACCGGTCAGTCTGCCCCAAGTGTCGCGGCTCACGAAGAACCTCGTCCCAAGGGACCGGTCAGTCTACCCCAAGTGTCGTGGCTCACGAAGAACCTCGTCCCCCGGTCAGTCTGCCCCAAGTGTCGCGGCTCACGAAGAACCTCGTCCCAAGGGACCTATCAGTCTGCCCCAAGTGTTGCGGCTCACAAAGAACCTCGTCCCAAGGTACTGGTCAGTCTGCCCCAAGTGTCGCGGCTCACGAAGAACCTCGTCCCAAGGGACCTGTCAGTCTGCCCAAAGTGTCGCGGCTCACAAAGAAATTATTATCTTTAAAACATGACAATGTAACATGCTATTTGTAGGGTTTTGATAATAAAGGCATACCTCAATAATTTTACGTGACATGTCAATGTGCATTACTTCCTTTACCTCATTTTTATTTCCGGTGTCTCGATCTTCATCTGTTGTGACGATAATTAGTCTTAGTATGCAATATTCTATAATTTTATATAATTAATTAGTTAATGGCGAACTGTCATCCGACTGCATGACAGTTCGCCATCATTAATTTTATGGTAATGTATTTCCCATCCTACTTCGATTTGATAAGATGAGCTAGTTGTTGGGAAAAATCTGTGAACCAAACACTTTTGAACTTTATATTTTTATTTCTTTTTAAACTTATGCTATTTGCTGTAATGGCTCAAGCAACACAGGTGATGGTTATTAATTCATGAAATGCAATGAATTGTGTGGTGACCTCTAGACTTAAGCCAGTGAAAAAAGTGTTAATGTAATAAGCCTGTCAACACATAACATGATATATGATAGTGTTGATTTTTGGAATTTAAAGGCAATTTCTTGTGAAATTTGTTAAGAAACATGTTTTCCTTGTATTTAGGAACATTGTTAAGTCCTCATCTTTATCTCAATTTCAGCTTATTATTTCTGAGAAATGCAGGTTACCTGCAATTTCCTTTTGGATTGCATTAACCCATGTTAAGACTGGGCCTGCTTTTTCTTGTCTGGTCTTAATATACTTCATCATGATCTTAATTACATGTCTTCATACTTTTGCTTCCTTTTTGTCCAGTGTCATTTGAAGGTACTTCATTTTTATTCTTCAAACTGTTTTTTCATTTTCTTTTAATTATTTTTGATATAATATTTGTATTCATCACCTGGTAGTGTGGATGACAGTTCGCCATCAGACTGCAAATCTGGGACATTTCCTTGGAATGTCACCTGTGGTAAAAATAAGGAAGGCCATTAACTGACCCAGAAGTAACAAGTCTGATTTCCTCACCATTAGCAACTTCAAAATTAATGCTTAACCCTATGAATAAAACTAGCTCATAACCCAAACTGTTAACCTGGGCATACAAAATGGATTGTCAAAAAGAGTAATGACCTAATTGAAAACATTACGCTGGGTTGAAAAAGGTAGAATTACATATATGCTTAATTGGATTGATTGATTAATTCTGCAGCATTTGAGACATAAGCTCTTAAAAATAAATGAACAAATAAATCTTCTAACAGGTGACAGAGATAATTTTGAAACAATTTTATAAAAAAAGAATCATCAGTAGTTTTATCCATTACAAGTAGTGTACACCAGCAGTTGTGGATACCAGCAGTAAATTGCCAGGCACAAAAGACTGAAGTGATGATTCTAATTGCTTGGTTTACTTTTTCAACGATACACTTCCTTTTTTTCTGTGTTGATCACTTGTGCCATGTTGCTTCATATCAGCATACACCTATAGGCAGATAATTTACTGTAAATTGGCCAATTCAAGCATGCACTTTACTTATGTTGCATAGATAATTTTACTGAATGTAATTATTTTTTCCTAACCTTTGATCCCAGAAGTGATTCAATTTCTGCCTCATCCTCGATAAAAAGGATAAAAACAACATGTTAACAGAATCAAGACAAGGTTTGATACTTAAATTACACAGTTTAAGGTATTTAACAGGGCGGCTGTTTGAACATTTTACCATAGTGACTTTTAAATCTTGCGCAGGTAAATTGGTGGATATGCAAACAATGAGTGATTTTTGTGCTAAGAACTGCCAGGTTTTAGCACATCAGTTGTCATATTTTGCTTAGAGTTAGAAATCATGATTGAAAGGGTATTTTGAAATTTAAATTCAAACATTTACCTTCTTAAAATAACACAAGTATATTTTAGACTTGAATTCAGGTTTCTAGTACTGTTATAATTTGTTTTATGTAATATTATTGTTTACTTACTCTCTCACAAATGTGCAAGACCTCTGTTCTCTCCAAAAGGTCTCCATGTCTTACCACTTCCCTACCTCTTTGGATAGTAAAATAAAGTGGTAGACATTCATTGAGCCTGCCCAGTCATATACCTCCTATGTCATTAAAACAGAAAAAAGTTTACATTAAAAAAAAAAAAATGATCAGGCAATCACTATATGTCTGCATTTTTAGAAGAAGTACTTTTTAAAGCAACAAACTGTATCATTATATATATATATATATATATATATATATATATATATATATATATATATATATATATATATACATATATATACCTGGAAAAAGCACCCTTATTGAACTGGCGTTTTTTCCTTGCCATTTGAGTGGCATAGGACAATTGTCACCTTCTCTCCTTCTAGACTGGACTGGGTAACCCTGCCTTGTCGGGCCTCCTTATTTTCTTGCTTGATTTTTTAATCTGACATAATAAATACATGACAACTCAATTAATATTTCGCTGAAAATGTATAAAAGGTATTGAAATTTCTGCTGCTTAGTAGTTATTTATGCTCCTAGAGTCTTGAAGGAAGTCATCTAACAAAGATCCTTATTTCATTGCTGGACTTTCTTGATATCATTGATATGGGCATTATCTTTGCAATATAATTTTTTGGGAAATGATATTTACCAATTTCGTCTTGTCATTCTCGATTGCCTTTTGCATTGAAATCTCCTGCTCCCTCTTTAATGAGCGTTCCTGTTCTAACCTCTCCCTGTTGGAAACAATAAATAGCCAGCTGTTACCATAAATTTAAGGATGTTTGTGCCAGAATCTTCCCCCCAGCTTTTTTTTTTTTTTTAAACTTTTGTTGTAGTTTGCTTATGGCCAACTAATGCCTAAGAGTGTGTGAATGAAAGTAAAGGTATCTATTTCTCCTTTTTTCTTTTCACTAATAATAAAATGCAATTGCACATGTTACTCATCAAAAGATAATCACCGGTTATATTGGTTTTGTATTGTTTTGTTTTTGTTTTGTTTTTCCTTTTACCTAATGAAGGGCAAAAAATTGTAGTTTTGGATTTGAATTCCTGTTTTGTCTGTACTTAAACAGTTAATCTACCAGTGCTTATAGTCTACAGTGAAATGTGAACTGGGGATTAATAAAAGCTTTTTCAAAATATATTTAGCTGAAAATATGAAACAGATAGCAACATAAGATATAGGAAGCCTCAGTCATGCATTTTAAGCTAGAATGCTGCTTTTGGCAAGATATTATTTTGTATCTAGTGGAAATTTTCTATTGTCATCATCCAGGGAGAGCTGTGCATTAAAGTGCATTGAATTATTGACAATATTTCCAACATACCTTGAGCATTCTGATTGAGAATTCCCAAAAGAACTTTGGTCTTCTTTTTACAATCCCAGCTGAAATGAAGTGGCATAAATGAAATGAATATCAAGACATTAGTTGTTGTGCATTCCTTTATGCCACGAAACTGAATAGTGAGTCAATCTGTCAGTCTATATCACACCATACTGTAGCATAGTAGAATGTTCTATTCTCCATTTACATGAGACACAGTTGTTCATCTCTTGAATTTTAATTAACACATTAAGTAATTAAAATTATGTTGAAGTTAATTCAACATTTGTTTTTCAAAGTGTGTGTTTTATAATCCATTTTATAGAAACATACCTTTTGCCACTGATGTATGCCAGTTAGATGACACATGCTATGTTGAAAGGGAAAAAAAATCATGGAGTTAAAATTTTGTCTTTTTTTTTTAAAATTAATTTCTTTCATTTCTCACATAAATTTGGTTGATTTACTTCACACCTCATGTATAAACTTGGCTTGGCCTAGGGTGCACAATTAAGTTGCCTCTTAAATGGAAATTTATGATACAATCGGAAATCATCCATGTAAAACTACCTGCAGTAATAAACTAGATTTCTAGCATAATATACATGCAGTTTTCAGAAAATATCCATTGCCACCCTAAGGATTAATCACCGTCAAGTTGATTTGGGGTCTGCAAAAAAACGAGCATTTAAATGTTCTTTAATCAGTCATCATCATATTACCTGAGTCAACATTTACTGGGTTACTAGCTAAATAGCTTCTGTCGAGTTCATTGTCATTGACTTCATCTAAAGCAATGACACCATCTGTTCAAAAAACAACACAACACAGTTTCAGGTGTATCACACGATAATTATCTACGGCAGATGGGTCAACTGCTTCCACACAAGATGCAAATACAGGATTAAAATATAAATCATTAATAAACTTAATAACTAATGTGCCAATCAATTAAGCACTTACATTCACTTGTAGCAGGTATATTTATTGTCAAGAGCATGGGACAGAAAAAATCTGACTGCAGATGACATTGGAGCTTGTTACCATTTGCACTCTGGAAGGATACTATTATAACCACTAAACTACAGGAGGCTTGAGGTGAGCAAGGTCACTTAGTATTATGTCATCTCTTTAAGCTACCAATCTCTGTTACCATGGAAGAAAGTAGTTATCTTCCTTTTAATTTAATTGTTTTTGGTGGATATTATGCTATATCCTTATCTTTGAAGTTTCTTTTCTTTGTTAGATCATGTCTGTCTATGTGTTTTCTCAGCTCCTTCCAAAATGTTAGTTTTTCAAATCTCTCTTGGAACCCCTTATGAAAATTTTATGTTTGTTCAATGGAATCAGCAGGTGTTATTTATAAAGCCACATTCAAAACATCACAACTGGATTCATAGTCTACAATCTTACCATCTGAATCATCAATTTGGAGTGGATATACATCTACATGTAGAAGACAAAACAAAATACTCACATTTAGCTCAGTGCATAGGTTTTAAGCATTCCATAGGTGTGAAAGCCAAGTTTTATTCATACTTTAAAAAGAGGGAAGTGCTACATATGGCTTTTTTGAAAACGTTGGCGTCTAATCATTCATTCATTGTTCAATCAAGTTCTTGTTTTCTTCTATCTCATGCAGAATATTGAATATACATTTGTGGGTAAAAGTAGTAAAACTCACCAGCCCTGATTGAGTTTCTGGCCATCTGGGTAAGGTACCTTCTAGTTTCCCCTTAAAAAAAGTAAAAATTTGTATAGGCTAATTTTGCACAAATTGTTACAATTATCGTAACACTCCAGGCAAAATAATATAACTTAAGAATGCTAAATTTGTGTTGATTGAAAATCAAATTGTCAGACAAAAATCCCTTACACAACAGCATTGAAATTTCCCATCAGTTCTAAAATTAACACTTCTAGGAAAAGATACTTCTGTTTGAAGTGGCAATTTCTTGATTCCATTTTTGTTAGTTTTTCATTATTTGTTGTGAAATGATTATTATGTGTAACTCACGTCCATTTGTTGGTAGAGATAAGCTGGATGCAGCTGGGGTCACTGTTGGCTGTCTGGAACTTGCATTGGTTACAACAGTTGCCATTGATGGGGATGCAGCATTGACTGTGGATAGATCAAAATGATAACATCAGAGGTAATTAAGCACTCTATGATAGCAGTCATTAGTTGCTTGATTCAGGTGTTGAAATCAAGGAGTAATGATGGTTTTCTTGTCACAAGCCAGGAAATTCTATGGGCACCACCTCCCCTATCTTCCCCAGCAGGGCTCGCAAAAATAAAGTGTTGATGAATTGTTAGGAAATTATGGACGCTTTGTTGTCACTGATGACATCTAATCTTTTAGAGGGTAATATTTGATTGGCTGATGTTTCTCTGTTGGTTAAAAATACATTTCTATCTTGTGGTCATGAGCAGTTTTTTTCTCCCTTTTTCCAATGCCAACCCATGAAGGGTCCTTATTGGAAGTTCTTTAGGGAGGTGGGAAAGATGACAAAAGGTACAAATTTCAAGAAAAATAAGTGAATAATCTGATTTTTCCTGCCTGAAATACTCAAGTTGGAGACTAACATGTTAGATGCTTAAACTGGTGGCCTGAGAAATTGCTAGCTCTCTTTATTTGTGGGAAAAAAAGGCTTGTTCACACTATTTAAAAAGTCTCTCTTTTGGTTTACTATGTTGATAATTCATTTGTTTCTATATTTAACTCACATCCAGTTGAAGGTAGGGACATGCTGGACACAGCTGGGGTCATTATAGGCCTTGTGGAACTTGAATTGTTGTGCTGTTGTGCTGTAAATAAATAAACAAATATCAGAAGTAGAACATAAACCATTAAGAATCCTATCAGGTAGGAGGCTGACCATTTGGCTAAGTACATACACTATGGGGTCAAAGGGTTAAACTCACAAACTACTGAGAAAAAATCCAGATAGCTAGAGGACTGGAACCTAGGACCACTAGATTTCAAATCTAGCACACTAAATCACTCAGCCATGCGGCCTCCTGACCTGACCTGTTAAAGAGTGTCATTATTAGTTAATTTTCTAAGCTTGTTTTGAAGTTGAAATGTTGAAATGGTTTGTTTTGAAGTTGAAATGATGTATTATTGAAATATTTAGTTCAATTTTATTTTACCAGTGACCTCGCCCCAATGCAAATACTTTTAGCTGGGGATGGAAACATGAATCAAATGTTCAAGAATTAATTTGCCTACTGTAGTCATATTGCCACACAAAATATATTCTTGTGTTAGAAAACTTAACTGACATAAGTGCGGCCTTTTGAATATGCTGATTTAGATTCAATGTGTCCTTTCCTTCAATTGGACTCTGTTAATATGTGTTGGCAAATTAACTAATTAAAGAACAAAGTCATCTCTCATTTAATTAATTTGCCTCAACACCATTTCAACGTTTCACATTAGACTAATATGTCAAATGCTCAAACTGTCATAGCTCATCATAATACTAAAAAGTCTTTGTTTAATCTATGTTTATGAGGTTAGTTGCTTCTGTTTTACTGCAACTGCCATGACACTGTTTAATATTTAACTCACATCCATTTGTACTTGTAGGAAGAGGTAAGCTGGACACATCTGGGGTCATTATTGGCCTTCCAGACCTTGCATTAGTCACAATAGTGGCTGTATTGTTGGCTGTAGACGGATCAAAATGTTAAGATCAAAGGTAAGCAGTCAATAATAGCAGTCAACAGATGTTTGATTCAGGTGTTGAAATCGAGGAATAATGATAGTTTTCTTCATGTTAAGCTGGGAACCCTGTGGACCCCACCTCCCTTATCTGCTCTCAGAGGTATGGTGTTTAGACACCCTGTTCCCCATAAATAAGTTTTTGGGGGGGGGTTGCTATAGGGCATCTTTTATCTTTACCGTATATTCTAAAAGGTTGGGATATAAATTGATTTTTTTTTTTTTTTTTGAAAGAGGTCAAGAACTTTATAATTGGGGGTGAAGCATCAGTTAGCCTTTGGTATTTTTTTTTTTTCCTTTGGGTATAAATTGTGACTTTTTCCATCAGTAAGGGTGGTGTGTCTATTAAATGGAATGGTCCTCAGCAATTGATGTCTATCTTCACTGATTTACTGTTTGCTTGTTATGGAATGTTAAGTCAACTTACATCCACTAGAAGAGGCTGAACTAGTATTTGCTTGGCTGTTGGAACTGACAGCATTGGCTGTGGATGAATCGAAATGATAACATCAGTGGTAGCTATAATAATTGTGTTTTTACGTAAGATGTCAATATAGTTATTCCAGTACTGTATTAATTAGCTTCATTGGGTTGTTGTTTGCATGTTCATGGAATGTTAAGTCAACTTACATCCACTAGAATAGGCTGAACTAGTATTTGCTTGGCTGTTGGAATTAACAGTGTTGGCTGTGGATGAATTGAAAGGATAACATCAGAGGTGGCTATAATAATTGTGTTTTTTATGTCAGATGTCAATATTGATTCTAGTATTGTATTAATTAGCTTCATTGGGTTCTTGTTTGCATGTTTATGGAATGTTATGTCAACTTACAAGCACTAGTAGAGGCTGAACTAGTATTTGCTTGGCTGTTTGAATTCATGGTGTTGGCTATGGATAAATCGAATAATAAGATTAGAGGTCGTTAGAATAATTGTGTTTTTTACGTTTTTCTACGTTTCCTAGTGTGAAGATGGAAACTCTGCACCAATACATCACAGGCTGCTTTAAGGCCATAGTTCAGTTTGTTTTTTTTGCAAGCCAAGAGGGAAAGTGGCCCATAAAAAAGTATGTCTCCAGGATAAGGAATTGAAGGAATAGATGTGCTCTTTAAGAGGGAAACTTGTGAAAGTACATAATGTTTGTTGCAATTTCACGAGAAATATACTCGACAAAATTACTTGGAGTCATGAGCCAATTTCTTTAGAAATAAAATGTAAACTTTATCGCAGATCAAATAACAATGGCTTGAACGAACTTTCTTGGGTTACAAAGTACAAAAAGAAGTGGTTGGAGCGTGTTTAGAAGTGTGGGGAGAAACACTCACTCATGGCTGATTTTTCTTCTCACACTTTTGGACTGCACTTGTCACTTAGTTGTGTGCTTTATGGTCAAGGCTTTTGTATTAGTATTCAAAGTATGACATAATCATTTGACGTAGCTTATAGATCATAGTTAATGTTTATATAATATGCAATTAGCAGTCAAAGAAATACCAGGAGGGAGGGTAAAAAAAACTTTCTTCTTTCTGTGTCCGCCAAAATGCTCTAAGATCTGGGCACCACTGGGAAGGCCGTCGGCCACCTTCATCATGGCATGGCCACGGGCATACGATTTAATAACTTCAAGACTGTGTAATGAAAAGAAACGTGGAAGAAAATGTAAATTCAGTCAGAGCAGTGAGGATAACTTGAGTGGCATAACAGTGGAATAATGACATAATGAGACCTGTAAATGGGTCGAAGTAACTCTTTTTACATTTTGGAAGTATATGGTGTTAAAAAACAACATCTGATGAGAGCTATATCATCAGCAAAGATTAGGCATCATGGGCAAGGTGAGCAAAGGGTCCTACCCATCTCACCATGCGCACCTCGTTGGAAGACGACTAGGGAACGAAGCAGCCGCAATCTATTATGCTAATCGCTCTGACGAAGGGCTAACGCTCGAAACGTCAGCTTTTTTACCTTTTACGGTGGCTAATTTACGTTTTCAACCCAGTTGTTAACACTAAATTACCTGCTATACTCTCCCACCGACGCAGCACCACAGTTTCTTTAGAAACTTACCCCTTTATTATTATTCAACTTCTGCTACATTAAAGGTGTCAAATAAATGATTTGGAAATCCTCGATTCTGCGTTGTTTCTTCAACTGTTTTTTTAGGCCTTTTCCCCTTATTTTGCTGACTATCCTTTGCCTTGGTTATAACTGTAAGCGGCAACTGTGATTGACTGTTGTCATAAAAGCCGAGAAAGCTGTAGCGTTTCTGCTAAACGAGCTGTGGCGTCATGCTAAGGTCTTGTCATTTCGCGTTTGTGTCGTTTACAAGAAAGCTGCTTACTCTTAACTCAAACCATGGTGTTTTTTACTTAATGCGACTGCTATCTTCAAACTACGTTTCCTAGAATACTGTGAAGAATTGTACGTACCTTGCTAAGTCTTTCCCTGCTAAGGAAGGAAATGCGGCAGTCAGGTTGGTGCCGATGGCATCTGCGTCCTGGCTCTTTGAGAAAGAAATATCTCTTACTTTTCCCGTAGTCACCATTCGACCCAAATCAGCTTTGCTCGGTACAGCATTCAACCTTTTGTCTAAAAGGACAAAAGTTCTAGAAAGGGAACGAGTCGCGTGGCTCATGTTGACGATCTTGCCGATCTTGCCTGGTAAATCACAGGAGGACTAACAAAACAACCCAACGAGGAATCTGTGTCTGGCAACGCTCCGAAAGCGTGGGGTCAGTATGCGAGAATATAGAAAACTGATGCCACTTAATTAGTAACTTGAACGCCTTTTGTTATTTTCGGCGCGGCGTGTTTTAAAAGACAAAACTACAAAAGACTTTTATGGCAAGTAAGTGAATGAAGAATGAAGTCACTGAAAATTAACTGTGCTGAAAACTGTAACAACTGTGCTGAAAACTGTCTTCAGGCAACTCTGCAAGCAGTCGTTCGCGTTATCTGGTCCTGAAATCGTACGAGCAATACGCTCGATGCATGATGCATCGGTAACCGGACGTTTCGCCTAACACCGCGGCCTACGAAAAAAAAAAGAACCCTCTACCCGTCTAAAATCATTACGTTCAGCCTTAAAGTTTTGATCTCCAGAAATGTTACAAGAATTTAGAGAACAAACTGTAATATAATCTCAACAAGCGCGCATTCCACAAGGTGCCTGTTCGCGGCTGGCCAGCTTGACTGTATTTTCCCCACCCAGAAGGAAGAGGAAATAGTAGACGGCTGCACACAGGCTAGTTCGCAGCCTACACACGACTTGTACTTTAAAGCGTCAAAAACAATGTTTCCCGATTTTCTCACGAAGGTGACAAGCCGTTCAACCAACTGAAAAAAAAGTTCTACGTTTATTTCTGAATTTTTTATTTAACTACTTTATTAGAAGCTTGTCGAAAGGAAAGTGCGATCTTTTTTCCGCGTTTGTTTTTTTCTTAAATATCAGCTGCATTTAGAGTTTCGCGGAAGGACTTTGCCTTGTTCTCTTTGCTTTGTAAAGTTAATGAATAAGTCAAAAGATGATGCAAAACAAGGTGTGATAACTTTTTCCTTTCCTTTGGAGCTATTGTTTTTCTGTTCCTCATTGTGTTGAGTTTTTTGTTCGGGTTTGCGTTCTTTGTTTTGTGACTTGTGAATTCCACAGGTCTCGCGCCGAAGACGAGCCCAAAAAAAGCTGCTACAACAGTTTCTTAGTTGAACTTCGCGCTCACTGTGAACTACGCTCTCGTAATTGAGAAGTCATGAATCTAAATGAATTTATAGATCTACAACGGGGTCCGCGTATGAACTTGATTCAGTGGCTACAACGGCGGTCTCTGTTGGCCGATACGCTTCGGTGTGCTCAATGTAACGAGGACATGGTACTGATACAGAGGAACGGCAATCATGTTGATGGGTACCTTTGGTAAGTCACTGAAGGGCATCTTTGAAAAATGCAAAAGGTCCGCGCAGTGTGTATTACCTCGCTCACTCTATTGTCCTCCTCCAATCTCTCATGATTGGTATTATGGCAAACTCTATCTGCAGAAGGTAATTTAGTGTTAACAACTGAGTTGAAAACGTAAATTGGCCACCGTAAAGGGGTAAAAAGCTGACGTTTCGAGCGTTAGGCCTTCGTCAGAGCGATTGGAGTTCTGCAGAACTCTGTACAGTGTAACTGCAGTGTTACTTATAAAAATACCGCCATATACCTCCCACTCCTCCAACACGAATCGAATCGAGTGAGAAGGTCTGTTATGCCCGTATGCATTTCAAATTGCGTCTCTTTTTTCCCTATTAATAGGCGCTGCAGCGGCTGTAAAAAGAGAAGAAGCTTGCGTACCAACAGTTTTTTTCGAAGAGTTTCCCCGCGTGCCGCTGGGTATGCTGCTCCTTACAATCTACCATTTTGTCTCTGAAGATTCTCAGCGACAAACAGCGCGGAGATTAAACCTCAACCCAGGCCTGGTCTCAAAAATATACCGACGGCTGCAAGATGTGTGTTCAAGAGATCTGGACGAGAGGCCGTTCACACCATTTGGAGGACCAGGAGCCGCCGTTAAGTGTGACGAAAGCAAGTTTAATCACAAGGCTAAGGTAAGAATGCTAAATAGATGCCAAAAGCTCCAAGAAACACTGAAAAAAAGCCGAGCATACCATTGCTAGTTTCTCGGGAATTTTAGAAGAAATCCTAGGTGGCTCAAAACAAATTCTACAAATTATGTCCTAAATACAGCTCAGCTCGTCGCACCAGTGTTAATGAGATAATTTTTTTCCTTGGCAACCATGCAACACATTCACTCGGTCCTTTAAGTGGTCACAACCGTCATATTGAAAGAACAGGAATGTAAAATCGCCTCATTCTGCCATATATGTACGCATGAATATTCTTCAAAATATTTCGGGTAGAAAAATTCTGTCGGCCAGATTAAAAGAAAAAAAGATTTCCTTCGCCACCATTGCTTTCTACGGCTTTCTCATTTTTCCTTACCTACAGTAGTTAAAAAATGTGCCAACTGACTTTGATTTTCACCAAAAAATTAGAATACCTAACGAGCAGAAGCAAAAATATTCTAACATAGCAAAACTCAGAACGCTCGGCATGATTAGATTATCATTTGCGTCAGTGCGCGTCGACTGCATGCGCAAGATTTCATATGTAGCGCACGCACGTTATAATGCAGATTTGATCCTAATCTATTAGGCCGGGAGATGTTTGGCGACCAAACACGATCAAACATCGTTTGGTTACCAAACATTTTGATACTGTGTTTAGTGGCCTGACGGTGTCAAACATGTTTGAACAAGGCAAATGTTTTACAATATTTGATCAAATGCTTGTCGTCATTTAAATTTTATCAAATTCGATCAAACAAAGGTGTCGAAACGGGAAAAAGTTTGGCCACTGAGTAATGTTTGATCGCCAAACATTTCTCGTTTGGACGGGGTTTGACAAGCAGAATGCGCGCGCGGCTGAAAACACTTTGGAGCCTCCTTAACCGTTAAGGTTAATGTGACATTGAAAAGTTTCGAAACTGATGACCCAAAACCTACTAAATAATCCAGATAAGCAAGAAAGCAAGCAAACCAAATGAAACTAGCATACCAAGGACGCGTACTTATTAAAACGAAGCAAAGTAAGCGAGTTAAATTATTACCTCAAGTAATCGGCAGTTAGATCATTGTTAAACGAAAATATCTGGACTCAAATAGTGTCTATTTCTGTCAGTTTATGAATGAGTACCAGTGAATGGCAAGGGTCTACTGCGATAGGCTAGCATTCCTTCCAGTGGGAGTAAAAGTACTCCGGGTTGTTTAACTGCCAGGCTGATGGGCCAATTGAATCAAACGCAAAGTAAAGCTAACCCCATTTTCATTTACCACAACGGTAAAGGAGGATGTTCAACATTAATTTATTCTCATGTTTACCTAAAAATTTTTTGCCGCAGTAAGTTCATTCTGGTCACGGAAAAAGACGTGCAGTAACAAATCCGTACGTCTCTTTTTTAGTTCAACCGAGGAAGAAGAGCAGCCAGAGACGCGTGGGTATTTGGTATAGTCACTACCGAGTTTAGTCCAGCACGGGGTTACTTCCAGGTTGTAGAGAGACGGGATATCGCGACACTTGACCCCATAATCTCGAAGTGTATCCGACCAGGAACAGAAGTCTACACCGATGACTGGGCTTCATACAGAGGCATGGAACACCGTATAAATAACGTCGCCGTGCACCGAATCGTCGTGCATGCTCGACACTTTGTTGATCCTGTTACTGGTGTCCACACACAGGAGGTAGAGTCCTGCTGGAATAATCTTAAGTTAGGGCAAAAATACGAAGAGGTATGAAAAAGAAGATCTTCAATCATACCTCGACGAACAGATGTGGCGTCAATGGAGAGGGGGCCTTACAGGCAAATTATGCAAAATTTTCTGGCAATGTTGCCCTCTCTGTATGCAGTTACCAACCCAGCACTTTAATTTGTTCGTTTTAAGGCCACGGGAATCACTTGGCCTTGAATAAATTCGCAAGCTAACATTTTTCGGATCAATACCAGTATCTGGCAACTGCCCACCTACCCCCCCTAACTCAACAACAGTCAATTGATAACAAGTCAGGGTTAAATGTTGGGTTAAGGGGGGGTAGGTGGGCAGTTGCCCAGATACCGATATTGATCCCATTTTTTTTTTGCTACGTCTTTCAAAACTTTTATATCTTGGCTACTTTCGATGCGACTGAGCTCAAATTTTACAGACATAGCAGACTGGTGGGAGTTTGTGGATGTCGTGTTTAGACAGATGATTTTATATGAAAACGATCAGCAAAACGGAAGCGGATTTTTTCAATTCAACGTTTGCCAAAAGTTATAATCGCTAAAATTTGCAAAATTTGACATCGGTCAGTGGTATAAAGCCTTTTAACTTTCCAAAAGCATTTTTTAGAATTACGTTTCTTTCACGATCGACACACTAGCCTTTCAGCCTCCCTAGATTTCCGCCTTAGGATTTCATATACAAATTGAGTGTAGGTGGACCAAAAATAATGTAGGCGACATATTATGACTTGTTTTTAATTCGAACGAGATTCCTTATGTCAGATTTGATTTTATTACGTTTTCGCATCTTTCCTGTGACCAATGGGAAAGAAAAATGTCAAATCATATTACAAAAGACTGTGTTTGTTCATTTACGTTTTTGAGTCTTCGCAAACTAATAAATTTGATTTTCATTGTCACTCAAAGAGCAATTTTCGCATAACTCAATCATGATATCCAGTGATACAGCGGTAACTGTTAAATGTTTTACTTACGACTATTCCATGTTTAATAAAATCTAAAAACCAAACGTAGCCCCCATGTACGTTTACAGAAGGTCATATCCAAAGCGCTGCTCCTCGATGGACGGCCGTAGGAGGAACTCAAAACGATTTGAATATGAATCGAAGATACCGCGGAATTCAAAAGAAACGCCCTCCCCGAAAAATAACTGTTCCCCGAAGTAACGTTAATTTTTACCTTTCTATTGAACCCCGAAAGTAACCGTCCCCCCGAAAGTAGCGGCCCTTTGAAGATTTACACTCGACTACAATAAATTGATATACGGTCAATTCAAAGATCACTAGACAACCCTGAAGTACTCCAAAGCTATACCAATATAACGTTATTGGTTTTAAGGCACACTATTCTTAAAAACAACATGATTTCAAATACGCACAGAGCTCCTGAAGCGGATGTAATAAGACATTTTTTTTTCAGACAGGCGTATGCTCAAATTTAGCCAAGATAACAAATATGAGAAAATTTGCACAGATCTATTTGAAGAAAGGATTATTTTACAAGAAAACGCTTTAAGATCAAAGTTTCTGAACTTGTTTGTCATTTCATGAAACCCTAGGTGGCTAAACGTCTCTACAGTTTAGTTTGCTACAGGTTCCGCTGAGTTTGCAGAAGTGCTTTTCCAGTCCAAAACCCGTTGATGATAACATGATGTCTCTTTTGTGTCTGCCGCGGGCGTCTTATCTGTTACCTCCCCATGCTCGAGGTGCTATAAACACAACAAGAACAAGCCTTTTAGTATTGATCTTTAAATACAGTAGTAAGTATCAAGGATGACTAACCCTCCCCAACCCTATCATATATCGGTGTTCCAAAACAATCCAACGGCGGCCATGTTGGTGTAGCAAACCAATCCCGTGGGAGTTGAACTTTTTTTCTTCAGTGAACACTTTCTTTAGTTCCAATAAATTTGTATGCAACGTGAGTGGTAACGCTCTATAAGATTTCAAGTAGGAGGCTTTCCTTGCGAGCTCAGACATCTGTAACAGAAACCAGAATAAAGTTATAAAGGGGAGTAAGTTTTAGAGAAACTGTGGTGTTGCTTCGGTGGGAGAGTATAGCAGGTAATTCAGTGTTAACAACTGAGTTGAAAACGTAAATTAGCCTCCGTAAAGGGTAAAAAGCTGATGTTTCGAGCGTGAGCCCTTCGCCCTTCGCCCTGACGAGGGGCTAACGCTCGAAATGTTATCTTTTTACCCTTTACGGTGACCAATTTACGTTTTCAACTCAGTTGTTAACGCAAAATTACCAGAATAAATTTAGCTCGGTGATTCAGGACAGAACACCTGCGATAGCTCCGGGTATCAGGTGCCCGATTTACTGAAAACACTGTTCAGTAAAAAAAAAAAAAGGGGTTAGCTCTTGTCAGTGTTAAAGTGTGAACAATATTAACCTTCAGGGACCGATTCGTATGTCAAACTCCCTGAAAAAGGTTAAGGTATTTTAAAAGGTTTTTTTTAAGCAAATTTTTCTCTTAACGGAGTTTACAGCGTTTCATTTTAAGATAGCTCAAAACAGATTGCCCTTTTTCGAGAAAAGTTCTTCAAATTATTTCTCAAAACAGTTTGGCTCTTCGTAATAAGTATAGTAGTAAAGTATACTACTAGTATAAAATTCGGCACAGTAATAAAAGAAACACCATAACATCATTTTTCCCCAGATAATTTAAAAATACAATGCATGTGCACTACAATAAACCTTATTCAAACATGGTGAGGTTTAAAGCTGCAAGCTTGTGGGAACGTTTAGAAAATAAAGTAAACAAAAAAGG